>JBBBDQ010000946.1:4815000-5300000 GCA_037127315.1 Ascarosepion bandense | reverse complement strand
CAAAAATGAGACTGTATATCCAGGACTTATGATTTACATGCAGACTATTGTCTTCATCTTTGTTGTTATCACAATGTTTTGGTCATTGTAACATCTGACCTTCATCAGATGTTTGTCATTCTGAGTAACCTTTGTGAAATTTCAAACTGAACCATATGAGATTAGATTGCCCCCACTCCACTGACTACATCTAGGGATACCGCGTCTAGTTCTTATTTAGTATTGATCAGTTATTGCCCTCCTATTTTCACTGAGTCCGAGTGCACACTGTCTGGATAATCTGGGGGGATTAAAGCATCAGTTTGTGAATCTGGTGACATAATTGTGTGTTCAATCTCTAAGCTGGGAAGTGTGTACTTGGACTCAGTAGAAACAAAGCAAGCTGTACCAAAAGTGTGCAGAGGAATGAGAACGATTTATTTTCTTTCATCCCTGTTCCCTGATTAAATAAATGATTCAGTTTGATATTCTCCGAAGGTTAGCTTGATTGATAAGCATTTGATAAAGAATAAAGAGATCAACGGACAAAACATTGTGATGATAATAACAGTAAAAATGAGAACAACAGTCTGCACATTAATGATGTAAATAATAATTTTCTCATTCAGAAATTGTCTAGTGTTCTCAATATTAATTAATAGGACAACATCTTGGTTGTATATGTGATTGTTGCTTTTTCTTTTTTTCCAAAAATTGATATGTCTTCATTGCCATGTAGGAAGGTAGACATAATTCTGTTTGGAATAACATCCTAATCTTTTTGGTCAGTACATCTTGACTTGTGGGATCTTTAAAATTTTTAGCATGGTCAACAATTAGAGTATTGAAATTATTCCTTTAATTATCATTTCAATAATAAATAGCGAAGCAAAATATTGTCAATAACCATAGTGTTATATGAAAGTCACAGAAATCAATCTGGTCGACTACGAGACAGAAGCTGCAAAAAGAACCAATTATAGAACGGATTGAAAACACGAGAAGACAAGTAGAAGAAACAAAAAAATAAATGCACAAAGAAAAACCAGAGACTTCCATTCCTGAAGCAGATAGTAACTTCAGATGTCTCTTCAAATCCAACATAGAATGAAATGTCTATGGCACCCTAATACTTGGCAATAAGTTCAGCCAATGACAATATTAAAGTTGACCATTGCTATTTCATATGATTTAGATGTGCAGTTGTCAGGTAACTTGCAATGGTCTTTTGTGTAAAGGGTATTTATTCCTCTTGAAGTAACCCAAGATTTTACACAAAGGATGGTTGGTATTTACACAAAGTGCACATGCAAAAACAAAATTATTAATAGTGGCTTATCATCTCTCAGTTACATCTCTGCCTGCAGGCAGTGTATGGCTCAGTTGTGTCTCTGCCTCTAGATAGACACAGATGAAAAAAATAAAACACTGAAGTGCCCGATCCTGGTGAACAGATCTATGAATCTGCACCACCCCATTGTAGTAAAGTGGTTGATTGGTGGTTCCCACCAAGGCCGGTACAACTTACTGTTGCAGTGGCTGAGCATTTTGGGGCTCTGGCCCTGGTGTACACACTCGTGTTCCTTACCATAAATGTGACCTTGTTTCATATCGCAGGAAAGTGAGGCAAATAACTAATACTGGATGGTTAGGAGGATATATGGTAAAAAGAAATGTTTCAGTCAGTATTCCAGGCTAGCAAAGGTGTTGCACAGGCTTAAGTGGAATCAAATATATATCACACACACTCTGCATTTAAGTTAGATAATTATTCCATTTGTTGGTCTTCCTAGAATCCAAGTGACAGCAAGTTCTTCTCAATTCTCTATTATTCTCCTCAATATTTTTTCTACTAATCTCGGTCTTTTAAATATTCTTTTGAACTTTATTCTTCAGGGTGTGTGTGTGTGGGGGGGGGGGGGTCATGCACTTCAATTTCTGATAATATACTCTTCAGTTAATTATTATTTTTTTAAAAATATTTCTTTTAGTTTTATCATATTCTTTCTATGTGTTGTATTTTTTCAAGAAATGGATCTCCCTGACTTCCTTTATAGCACTGGCTTATGGCCTATCATGTTGAATACACCGGTTCTCGCTCGATCACCGAAGTTAAGCAACATTGAGTCTGGTCAGTACTTAGATGAGTGACCGCTTGGGAATACCAGGTGTTGTAAGCGTATAGTGACGGATGTTCGTTATGGTGCAGTGGATATTGGCTCGGAAAAAGAAATCTGTGAGCCGAGTTTGAATTCCAGTTGAATACTCTGCATTCATTTAAGCACTGGTACCCCTGGGAAAGGTATTAATCTGTCCCTTCCCTCTAGATATGGGTTAAATAACAAGAGTAGGACTTGGGGGACCCTGCCCTTAAAAACAAGTCCCAATGAATCTTGATACTCAAAAAGAAAAAAGTATTACTAGACACAAAACTTATATAAAATCAACAATAAATTGTTGAAAGAAAAAAGTATTACCAGCAATAAATAAAGTTTAGTTGGCAATAAATAACCCGCTGAGGTTGATTTGCCATAAAATCAACCAGCCAATTTTATAGCTCTTATCCTTGTATGCAGATCGATGTCTGTAGAAATTCTTATTGCATTATTAAATATTTGAGCTTAACAACTTTAACAAAATATTGCAATTTTTTAAATATGAATGCTGGTTATTTTAAGATGGGAGTACATGTAAAAAAAAAAAAAAAAATTGAAATTGACAACTTTCTATTTCAGTGAAACCGTTTTTTTCTTTGTTTACACTAATATTCACCCAATACAAGGCCCACATGCCAGTCAAGGCAGTAGGATTGCTGCTTGGAGTTATATTAGTGTAGGAAAGAACAAGTATCAGATGTATAGAGCTGAAGGCTTTGAAGGAACTGGAAACCAAATCTTAAGCTCAAAACAAGGGATAAACCTCTACTCTTGTTTAAAAGACGTGGTGGGGATAGTATGAACCAGATTCTTTATTTCTTTCACTGAAACAAAGTAGCATCTCTGATATGTCTTTTTCATCTTTCTTTGCAATCAAAACAGAACAGTCCATTATTTATGGGGTATTGACAGGGCATAAAGATTGTTGCTAATTAGGGGAGGGACAAGTATATATATATTTTTTTTTTAATCTGTTAAAAACTGTAAAAATTAATTGTTCTAAATACCTGTTTATGGTAGATCATGGGAAATTCACTATCCTACAAACAATGAAAACAGTAATAGATTAACTGAGTGTTTCCAGTTTAGGAACAGCATCTGTTCAAATTCTTGGAGATAGTTTAATAAGCAATAATCTGCTCTTGCAGTGATGCATACAATCTTTTTGGTAGTTGTGACCTCTGCTTGCCTTAAGGTGTCTGTCATGTAGGCTAATGAGAAAATAACAAAGGGTGGTTCAAATCCAAAAATTAAATGTGGGGTCATAATTCCAAATTTGTCTCACAAGTCCAGAACCAAAATAAAAGTATCACAACTCACAACTACCTTCTTCACCCATGAAGAACCAAGAAATGTCCCTGTCATCCAAAGTAGCATTCTTTCATTGGTGGGTAAGAAAGGTTGTGACCAGCTTTATTAAAGTTTCTGGCTTTACTGCCTGCAGTCAATTAAAAATTTTACAATGAAACTGTCCATTCAAATATAGAAAAACCCAACCCAACTTTTACAACCCAAAAGTATGCCATTAAATATTCACAGGTTACTTTTGAACTCTTTGATCTTGCTTTTATCTTCCCAGTCAGTGTAAACATTCCAGAGTGGAGCCAAAATGTCTGATTGCCCAGATTGCTCACCAAAACTAAAAAAACATTTGAAAGGAAGAAAAAAAAAAAGCATACTTCTTTCAACCACTGACTTGAGAAAATCAGGTTTGTTGTTTTATCATCAATGAGATGGAGGTTGTAGTCAAACAGAAGAAAGAAACTACGAATTTAGGTACCTCTACTCAATTGCCAAAAAAAAAAAAAACACATATCATGATGTTAAAAAGGCTCAAACTTAATAAAAACAAAGTTTTATTATCAAAATGTTTTGGCTATTATTAAGAGAAAAGATCAAATTTTGTTATTTTTAAAAATCCTTTCTAAGACGTTAGAAATTTTAATTAAAATTTCATTTTTTTGTTTTCTGTCAGTGATTCGCACTATATTTACGTAAGGCGACTATTAAGAAAATGAAATCTATCAAGTAAAATGATTTTTGGGCGAGTAAATTTTCCCTTGTTCTCAACTGCCAGTCGAGTAATATCTTTTTCAAATCTCAAAGGCTAGTCGTGACTGGTAGGGAAGCACAAACGATTACCAAATTTTGAGGCTTACTAATTTCAATTTGATATCTTTGCATATTTTCTTTTTTGGCATATCAGATCGAGAATATAAATTCTTTTTCAGGGTAATACTTGGGTTTTCTCCTTTATCATCATACTTTCTTATTTCTAATGAAACCCTACAGGAAAGGTTCTCGTTCTACTTTTTCTGCTAAGTGTTTTTTTGCCATGTTAATATTTCCTTCTCTTATTTGTCTTTGTCGTATCATATTTTGATTTTTCATTGAACTGAAATATTAGTTTATTCGGAAGGTTCATGCTGATTTTTAGTTGCTCATGTTCCAACAAGTTAGAACACATCAAATTTATTCTACATAATCTATATCTATAAAATTGACGAGGGTGGCTGTTGCATAAGTATTTGTTTGATAGATTCGACTTATTTTGCAATCCAGCTCGACGCAAGTTGCACTAGATGTAGATCAAAAATTTTGGAATGCTAATGGCACCTTGAAATTTTTCAGAAAGCCAAAACTAGGGGTAGAAAAATATATATTATCACCCCACAAAGCCAGGGATCGGTTTATGTATTGATTATAATATAGAATCGATCACCCCACTTTATAATATCTATATATGTTGCCTCTCCAACTCTCACCCTAATCCAATAGAGACTATTACCCTTAGTTTATTAGCCATGAAACCACTGAAATCCTGTGAAGACGGAATCTTTAAGTTGAAGGAAAAATGAAGAAAAGTGCAACGAAAGGTTCATATTTAATTGTAGAAATATTTAATGGCATAATTTTTGTATTTTAATTTCCCTTTAAATGAGGCATGAACTTTCCAGACAACCAAATAATTATATTAAGTTTCACAAGGTCCTGTTATGGTTTATAAAATGGCGAGTGTTCTAAAAATAGAAAAAGATAGACACACTGACGCCAAGAATTCAAAATTGGGCGGCAAAATAAGGAACCGTTTCTTTTGGTAGGAGTAAGAGTAGGAGCAAGAAGTAGGAGTTAAGGACAGTAGTTTTGTGTAGGAGATTTGAAAAGAGGAAGACACTAGTCAGTTGACCACTAGAGTCCAGAAGGGATAGGCTTGTTTACTACTAGCATCCCACAGTGAAGAGAATTTAGCTAGTCTGCTCCTGTATCCACACAAAATTTAAAGGTTGTAATTTGATGTAAAAACCTAAAGTTTGATACCAAAAATAAACATCATTAATTCAAGTTTGTGTTATCTTCTAATTATACCAAAACGAAGCAAGAACACAACAGTCCCTTGAGATAGAGGGTTACATTTAGAGGCAGTCTGTACAGATAGTAGGGTCAAGAAAAGATAACTCTAGACTTAAACAGGTTAAGATTGTAATGATTGCAGAGAATCATCATGGGAGTCAGCTCTACAGAGTAGTGTTTAGCAGGTAGAAGCTGTTCAGGTGGAAATTATTTCCCACTGATAGTATATAGGGGAAATGTGGTTGATTTACTACAATGTAAGTGGTATGGTGGGTCCTAGCTGTGAAGGTTTAAACTTGGCAGAACCAATTATTGTGTGTGGGAGAATGTGCGCAAGTGTGAATAACATTTTTGTTCATGTTTGAAAAGTTTTATCGGGATATTCCTTTCATATTTGGCATACAGAGTTCCAAAACTTGTCCAAATAGTATTAAAATTACTTTTATGCACTAAACAAAATCTTAGACTTTTTTTTATCTTAAAAAAAAAAAATGGTACTATGTTGTACAGCTTTATAAGCAGTAATCATCCTCTGCTTCATTGTGGAGTTGGTGATTTTTTTTCTCTTGTAAGGGGTTTGGAAGCAACAGAGCTTCCACTGTAGGGCCTCTCACTATGGTTAATTTTCCTTTCTCGGGTTGCCATTAACTTTGACTTTTTTTTTTTTTTTTTTACTGGATTTATATCATTTGCATCTTTACTGTGAACATTCACTAACCTCTTGGGAATCTTTGTAAGAATTTGTCTTTCTAAAAACAATTTATGATAGCTCTTTGATTTGTCTCTCTCAAAGCAGCCATTTTGAAATAGGATTCTGGGTAGGAAATTTTTATTTTTGTGTTGGGATTAGTCTTTCTCATTTTGATTCCTCCCTATAAAATTAAATAAGTATCAATGAAATATGGCTATACATTGCGTTTTTTTTTTTTTTTTTTTTTTTGTAGTCAAACATTTGTATAGATATTTTTTGTTTTGGAAATTATGGGTGCTGAAATATTCTTGGCATGACCAAGAAGCCCTTCAAAAAATAAATACTGATGTTTGTCCTGATTTTGAGAAGTGGATCATGCAGATAGCCTTTCAGCATACCCCTTTTATACACAGAAAAAACAAATGAATTTGGTCTGAAGTTTTCAGATAAAGCCATATTATTATACAAGGAATTAATCAAACTATTAGATTTTTTTTTTTAACTTAGTGTTTCTCTTGATATTTTACTTATTTTATGTTTAAATTTAACCTGAGAACCCCTTTTTTTAAAATTTTATTTTTATCTATATAAATATCTTTATTTTTGTGATGAAGTATTGTAACTATTTGCATTGTTCAAACTGTTCTCATCTTTATTGCCATATTCATGACATTTCAGCTGTTGTGTGCTCCAGCCTTCTTTTGGTGATGTTCGTTGAAATTTCAACACATGGAGGTAGTGTGTTTTAATTCTACATGCCATGTCCTATACAAAAAAGAATCCTGCTTTTTAAATCATTAACACCGAAAAAAAAAAAAAAATTAATAAAAACCAATGTATCTTCTCTATTTACTAATGAGATATTGTTACTGATACATATGTTTGCTTATTGGTACAAGATAATGTATCATGTTGCCTTAACAGAAGGATCTCATTACTATGAAAAGGATATCAGGTTGTATGGCCTATTTTTTATATTTTATTTTCTTATTATAGCAGGGAGGAACTATATATATATATATATATATATATGATTAAGTAAATTGCAAAAAATTTTGCATACTACAATCAAAAGATGTCAGAAATGAACTGTAACATTGACAGATGCTATTTTCATTTACATTTGTTACCATAACTCCCACTCCTGAACATGACCTCGGAAAGAGGTTGAAAGTACTTGGGTACCTTAAGAAATGAATGAAAATAACATCTGTCAACGTTACAGCTCATTTCTTACATCTTTTGATTGTAATATGCGAAAGATTATCCATGAGTATGAATGGATTTTATTAAAAATAAGCAAACATATTGTTTGCAGTTTATTTAATCTGACATGCTTAAAAAAAAAAATTGCTGCCTAAATACACACACACACACACACACACATATATTTTCTAAACATATACTGTTAAATATAAAAGACAATATCTGTTATGTTTAATCATGAGCCATTCTAAACATCGTATTTTGGCTTTAATTTTAGGTGAAAATAAAGACAAAAATTCTCCAACATTTGGATAATTTTTATTATGTTGGTTCTAAGCTTTCGGCTCACATGAGCTATCCACAGAGAGATTACAGAGACGTTAGCATAAAAACATCCACCATCAGCGACGATTTTTATCTTGTGTTGACATAAGACTTTGCTAAGCAATGATAAGTTACCAAAAATAGAAAATGCAGTTTGTAATTTTGTAATGCAGTTCTATGACGTCACACCGTGTGAGAGCCCAAAATAATAACAGAACCATATATTTAAATGCAATATAATGTTACAACCAGATTTAAATGTGATTTTATTAAGTGTGGGTTGTTTGGATTTAATGTAGATGGCCTCCAATATCTGAAGGTTCTTTTTACTGTGTGCATGTGTGAGGATTATTGTAGACTAAAATCTGTCTGATATTACTTGCATGGTTATATTTTTCTAAGAAATGTTGTTCAATTGTACTCTGATCAAAAAGGTGACAGGTAAGTCTACAGGAGAGCGTGGTTGTAGTAAAACCAATATGTGTAGTGGGTTTATTAATAGTACCAGATACAATCTCTGAAAGGGCATGTAAATTGATACACTACATTGGTTTTCTGTAGAGGATTTAGTTGAGTGCTTGTAGGGTTATTAGAGACTGAGGCTAATTGTTTTGATTTTTTTATAATATATGATGAGTTTAATTTGATTATTACTCTCCACTGGTTTACCATTTCTACGTATTATGTTTTTGAGAGTTTTTCCTCTTGTAATTATTATGTATTTGGTTGCAATAGTATAAGTTAATAGTCTTATGTTTATTTTGATGTACACCATTATTATTAATATTATCAATATTGTTAGAGCTATTGTTAAATTTGTTGATACATTTTAATTTGTTGATCAATAACGGAGTTAGGAAATCCATTATTGACTAGTGTTTGCTTAATGTTGTCTAATTCTTTATAAAATATGGATTTGGAAGAAGATATCATTTGTGTGCGTTGAATTAAGTTTTTTATAACAGCTAAATTATATCGTTGGGGGCATTCACTATTATAATTAAGAAGACACAAGTTGGTTTCCTATAAAGAGAAGTAGTAAATCTATATGTGCTAGAATCAATGAATACATCAAGGAATGGGATTTTGTTATTAATATTAAGTTCTAATGTAAATTTGAGGATGGAGTGACTTTCAAATTTGTTTTTAAGTTATGTAATTTGATCAATATTCTTAGCTAAAATGAAGATATCATCTATGTATCTTACATAGAGGGTTTATTGTTGTCATTAATTATTTTATTTTCTAAATTTGCCATATAATAATTAGAAAAGAGGGGGCTTAAAGGAGATCCCATCGCAAAACCATCTATTTGAGTATAAATATTAGCTAAGGGGTCATGAAAGGGTACTTGTGTGGTGCATGCTAATAATATTTTTTTTTTAATATAGTGGGTTTAATATTGAACTAACTTAATAAAAAATGATCTAAATGTTGGAGAATTTTTGTCTTTATTTTCACCTGAAATTAAAGCCAAAATATGACGTTTAGAACGGCTCATGATTAAACATAATAGACATTCATTGTCTCTTATATTTAACAGTATATGTCTAGAAAATTATCTACTGCCTCGATACACTAAATCGCCCATAGCCCAGAGGTAGAATCGTCGACTGACACCAATTTGGTCGGGTTTCAATCCTGGGTTAAAAGCAATCAGTCTAACCATACTGATGAACTGTGATACAGCGAAACAGATCTGTCTGCAGATGACTATATATATATATATATATATATATATATATATATATATAAATGGATGTTTTTTTGTTGTTTGTTTTTTTTTTTTTAATTTTTTGGCATTACATAACCCACAGAGGTTGATATACCTTTAAACAAAATTCAAACAAATACATCATCAAAATAAAAGGTTTGGTTCAAAATTCTTAGTACATGAAGAAAGCCGAAATGTTATAAACATGGCAATAAAGATGAGGACAATAATCTGAACAGGGTAAATAATGCAGACCATCTACGTTAGATCTATTGACTCTTAGTAAAGTGTAGGCCAATAATTGTAATATACGCCATTTTAATAAATTTTTAAAATACATGTCCATTTCAAATATTATGTATGTATGTAAAACAATCTACTGTCATATTTTTAAATAGTGCTTGATACTTAGTAAAGCAATATTCATAGTAATATTTTATTATGAGTGTTTATAATAATAACATTGTTTACTGCAACACAAGAGCTGTCATGTTTCGGTACTGCTTGTTAGTACCTCATCAGGCATGGAAATTTATATTTATTTTATATTTCATGGCCTGTTGAGGTACTAACAAGTAGTAGCTCTTGTTTGCAGCAAACAATGTTTTTATTATAAACACTCATAATAAAAAAGATTAAAATTACTTACTACTGCATGATTTTAAATACAAAAAATTATACACATTACTTTACTTGATACAATGGTGTCCAGATGAGTATTGTACCCAGCTTAGTACAGTTCAGTCATTGAAGTGTTTTTTCCTGCAATTGTGCAATTACTTGCCTGAGATCATCTTGAAGTGTTATTTCTGTTCAAATCAATAACAATAAAATACAAAGCAGCTTTTGAAAAACTAGTTTAGAAAATTTAAAGTGTCTACTTTTGGAAACTTTTCAATGCTTCAATGAGCTTGCATTTAAAATTATCTGGCTGCTTGCTCTTTGCAAGATTACAAAGTGTTGCTATGATTTTTTTTTCTTGTACCCCCCCCCCCCCCCCGCACACACTCACTGTTACCAATGTTATAAAGGATTTTAAAAGAAACCTCCCTACCCTCTTCATACAATAAATTATGCTAATATTTGGGTTTTAAGCTTGGATCTTTTGAATTGCCTACAAGCACCTATCATGTTTACAATTTAATTTTTCAAATAAGATATGACAGTGAATGCTGGACAATAGCTTCAAAGATGAAGGAAAAACTTGAAGCAACTGAAATGTGGTTCTCCAAAGGATGCTGCAGATATCATAAATCAAGCATGTGAGCAAAGATGAGGTTTTGGAAAGGATGGAAACAAAAAGGAAATTAATACTGAGCATCAGTAAGAGACAACTAAAGTTCCTTGTACATACAATGAGGAAGGAGGGCTTGGAGAACCTGATACTAACAGGCCAGATAGAAGGGGGGAAAAGTGACAGAGGAAAGCAGCAGATAACATATTTTAAGGCCCTGAGCAGGTGGATGACATAACTGGGGTTGCGTGGTGTAACAGGAGAAAACATGCTAAGAGCCACTAGGGATAGGAAAACGTGGAAGGCCATGATCGCCTACATCCTGAAAGGACAAGGCACATAGAAGACAAGCATGTCATGTTTATAATTCAACTTTTTCAAATGAGAAACAATATAGAATTGGTTTTGTTTAGAAAAAAAAAAAAGAATATCAATGTTTTTTGTTTTTTTAACATTCATAGAGTACTTCTCCCCCTCAATATTTTTTTTAATACATTCATAGAGTACTTCTCCCCCTCAATATTTTTTTAATACATTCATAGAGTACTTCTCCCCCTCAATATTTTTTTAATACATTCATAGAGTACTTCTCCCCCTCAATATTTTTTTAATACATTCATAGAGTACTTCTCCCCCTCAATATTTTTTAATACATTCATAGAGTACTTCTCCCCCTCAATATTTTTTTAATACATTCATAGAGTACTTCTCCCCCTCAATATTTTTTTAATACATTCATAGAGTACTTCTCCCCCTCAATATTTTTTTAATACATTCATAGAGTACTTCTCCCCCCTCAATATTTTTTTAATACATTCATAGAGTACTTCTCCCCCTCAATATTTTTTTAATACATTCATAGAGTACTTCTCCCCCTCAATATTTTTTTAATACATTCATAGAGTACTTCTCCCCCTCAATATTTTTTTAATACATTCATAGAGTACTTCTCCCCCTCAATATTTTTTTAATACATTCATAGAGTACTTCTCCCCCTCAATATTTTTTTAATACATTCATAGAGTACTTCTCCCCCTCAATATTTTTTTAATACATTCATAGAGTACTTCTCCCCCTCAATATTTTTTTAATACATTCATAGAGTACTTCTCCCCCTCAATATTTTTTTAATACATTCATAGAGTACTTCTCCCCCTCAATATTTTTTTAATACATTCATAGAGTACTTCTCCCCCTCAATATTTTTTTAATACATTCATAGAGTACTTCTCCCCCTCAATATTTTTTTAATACATTCATAGAGTACTTCTCCCCCTCAATATTTTTTTCCATACCCATCTCTTATCCAGTTGACTCCAGTTCTTTCTACATCACCCTGTATATCTTCTTTTTTTTTCTCTCTACCTTCACAAATGTCTTCACATGTGTGTTCCCATCCTTCTCTTGCCTTTTCTCTGACACCCCCTGTAACTGGTTTGTCTTTTTCTTCACTCTCCTCCTGACAAAACTTTTACTCTTATGTAGCCCCCTGTGCATCAGTGGCAGTACCAATTTGCTTGGGGCAAAAAAAAAAAAAAAAAGAACAGTGTGGTAAACTGTGTTCAAATTCCAGGCAGTTTTTGCACTATTTCCCTTCGGAAAAAAAAAAAGATATGAATGCATTTATTCTTCCTTCATAGTAGGGTAGACTAGACTCTCTAGTCTTTAGTCTAGGAGAATTAAACTGGAAACAACTATCCTACCCATCTCTATCTCAATAAATAGAGCAAAGAGATCTTTAGTCATGATCACCCTTACTCTGTGGGGTCGTACTATAAAGAAAATATCAATCTGTACTTATTGATAAAGTTATATAACATTTCACCACAAGCAAGGCAGGTGTGCAGGGGGTTGCAGAGAGAGATTGAAAAAGGTACAGGGGGTGTCGGAGATAAAAGATGGATGAAAATCAAGTAAATAAAAGATGGCAAATGTCTTTGAATTTAAGCCTTTAGAGATTGTAGCTATCATGGAAGCAAGCAAATGGAAGTGAGTTCTTCAAATGGGAAATGCAAGAAAAGAAACTGTTAAAGTAGAAAAGGCGGTTACATTTAACTATTTTGACGGTAAAAGAGTGGGACAATGATGCCAATCTAGTTGCACAAGTAAGTAATCAGGGTACCAGAGTGGGGAGCTTATCAGAGCAGATGCAATGAAAATAATTGTAGAAAAGACAGAGGGAAGCCACATCATGTTGGTGAAAAAGTGACTGAAGGCTTCAGATGTGTAAAAATTTAAACATTTTATTGTTCATTCTCCTTAATTTCTTTTTCTCATATTCTTTGACAGTGACCCTCTTGCATTTTAGTGGCTTTATTGCCTTGATTGGGGTGAAATGATTAAAAAAAAACAAAACCCTTTCATTATGCCAGAATTTAGTCAGAAAGAGCATTTTAGTATAATCTGTTTGCTAAATGTACCCTGTTCACCAAAGTTAGTTCTTTATGAGGTCTACTTGAATACCTTTAATTCCACGTTCCTCAATTAAGCCATATATTTCAGCGACAAAATACTTCTGATTTTCTGGAGGTTTCTCTTGTAATACAGCAAAATGCTGTGCCTCCTCGGATGAACTCTCACAACAGACCTCAAGTGGAATGACTATATAGAATCCATAGCTAAATCTGCTGCTAAGAAAGTTGGTTCTCTGTATAGGGCTAGGAAGTTTTTCCTGTCTGAAACAATCCTGCACATATATAAATCTACCATCCACCCATGCATTGAATATTGCTGCCATATCTGGTTAGATGCTTCTGCTATCCACCTAGGTGTCCTTGACAAAATCCAACGGAGAATTTGTAATGTGATCGATCCCAACCTGGCAGCTCAGATACAGTCACTTTCTCACCGGCACAATGTGGCTTCCCTGTGTCTCTTCTACAAATACTTTCACAGCTTCTGATCCGATGAACTTAGCTCACTGGTGTCATCTATATATGAATTTACTCGAGCCACAAGATTAGCAACTAGGTCCCACCCTTTTACTGTGAAATCAATAAAATGTAAATGCAAATTCTTCTCTAGCATCTTTTTTTCTCGCACTTCCCGCCTGTGGAATTCTCTTCCATTTACTTGCTTCTCCGACAGCTACAATCTCCAAGAATTTAAATGCAAAGTTGTCATCTTCTATCTCACTAACCTGCATCCTCTCTCTCATGCTCCTTTCTCCATCCACTCTACTCTCATCAGTATTCTCACCCTTCTCTTACACACTTCCTGACACCCTCTATAATCTGTCACTCTTTCTCATAACTTTTCTTCTATGTAATCCCCCTGCACACTGGTGGCAGTAAACTGCCTTACTTGGGGCAATATGATTAGAAGAAATAAAAAAAAAAATACAATCTTCTAACACCATTAATTTTTTTATTTATTTATAGTGACATTTCTCATTTAGCAGCTTACTGGCCTGCAGTTTAATAATTTTCTTAATGGTTCTAATTCAGTGACCAGTGTATTATTAGACAAGAATTTAATGTAATATTCTCACTAGACTGACATTTAGTGAAAGGAGGAGTAGAGGAAAAATGGTTGTCACTTAATTACTGACCACAATTTGAGTGAATCTGTGCACCCTCTTCCTCCTGTACTTTTTCTTTTTTTTCACTGAGGTATGGGAGATATTTTAAATGAATTTTTGTCATTTTTTCTCCGTCTTCTATAAATCTTACACATTCAGATTAATATAGTAACAGCCTGTAATAATCTGTTTAACTTCTTTCACGAAGCTCCATAAGGACCCATTTAACTCTGTATGAAATCATACCAATTTTGATTCGTAAAATATTTCTAGAAAACAAATACACACCTAATCATAAATAAATCAATAAAATTCATTAAAAAAACGGTGGAAAATTTCATTAACAAAAATTAAAAAATAAATTTTCATTAAAAAATTTATTAAAAAAAAATTTCATCATTAAAAATAAAATAAATTATTAATGATGACAATAGCCATTTCTTTATAGAGAAACCTTCAGCATTCATTCTGGTTGAAATTTATTAAATCTTTCTCTTAACTATTTTTCTGAAGAACAGTTTTTCTCAAGTTCATTATTATGCTATTGCTCTTTCCAGTATTGAGACTTAAATTTTTGTTTGAAGGTTGTCTGAGACGAATATGCGAAATTTCTCTAACATTAAGCAACAGCTAATCCTGGGTATATCTTGCTTTATCCTGATGTCTTTCTCTTTTATAACAAGAAACATTTACCAGTTGAAGTGTTTCAAGGTATCTAAATAGTAAAATATTTCTGTTGCTCTTAAAGTACTGCAGTTTCAATTCAAAAATTTTCAAAGATTGAGCTGTTTTTGAAAGCTTAGTAGCAAAGTACAAATTTAATATTACCCCCTTTAGAGTCTACCATAAGTAACTAAATAACTGCAATATAGAAGCTAACACAAAGTACACTTAAGCTTTTTGTAACATGAAACATAACATTTATTAAAGCTCTGTGTGCTTTCCATGGAGCTCAATGCATTTTGCTAATCTTTTAGGAACTGAGCGGTATACTTTAGCACGCAGTCCCAACGGCATTTGAGCAATGGCAGCTCGGATTTGTTCCTTAAGTCCAGCGATGCTGAGTAGATTTTGTCCTTGAGAACACCCCCAAAAGAAGGTCGTGAGGGGGTATGTCATGCTCTCTGCTTTCTAGAATACAGCCAATCTTTTACTCATTTGTTAATCGTATGTATGGACATCATGTATATTTGAAATAAAATTTATACGAAATAAAAACATACAATTTCAGCTTTTGAATGACACATGAAATAGAAATGTATAAGTATCAACACTGTTACAAATGAAAGAAAATATAATTACTTATAGCAAACCCTGTATATACAAGGATTTGAAGCCAATATCATTTCAAGGCTGCAGCTGAAGCAACAAATCTCTTTTACAGAAAAAGTGTTGATATTTATGCTACTCTATTTGTATCATGTATATTCTGTCAGTAATCAAAATACCTGATGGTCTGGTTAAATGAGTTTTACCCCCCCCCCTTAAAAATTGCTTCACATAAAAAAGGAGCCAGAAGAGAGAATATAGTTTCATGTGCTAAATTACCTTCTCACAGTAAAAGCGGAATGTTATACAGAATTATCAGTAATATTTGCATTTGAATTCCTGACTGTTAATAACTAGTGTAAAGTCACTTATGATGCAATAGTTACATGTAATATATATTGACAATTCCTTTTCTAATTTTTGAGAACTGCCTCAAATGATATACATTGCTTTTATCCAATCATTCAGGTTTTGTTTTGAACCGTGTTCAGTAACTTCCCGGCCAATATCTTGACTGGATGCCCCTAAGACTAAATTAGCAGGGGTTAGGCGTTATATCTGAAAAAAGAAGATATTTTAAATATGTAAAGATGAATGAAACCTGAAATAATTTATTTCAAAATGTAAACTTTCATTTCACCCTCTGTTTGGATGTCTTCTTGATTTGGGTGCCTGGGTCCATCACACCTCCCTCTCTCTCCCCACTGACTGACACTCGTGTTTTTATGTTTTTTTCTTAGTGTTCAAGTTCAGTATAAAAATTCTTTCTAAAAAGTTTACTGTTAAAAATTGCTAAGTTGACTCTTATATTTTCCACTCCCGATCTGAATATATCATTATATATAATAGAATGACTTTTTTTTTCTTTTTTTTTTATTATTGATTTAACATATGATATCAGGTGACACAAGCACAAAATTATGTATTCTTATTTGTGACGTGTAGAGTTTTATACTAATATTTAAAAAGCATTTAACCTTGGTGGATCATTGTTCGTCTCTTGATTGGTATTAAATTCCCCCACCTTTTAACTCCCCCCCCGCTCCTAGTCTAGAGCATTGTGAAACAACTTTGTCCAATCAAAGATCTTTCTCACCCCCATAAAATGATAGTATGAAAGTGAATGATTTTTATAAGATGGTGTCTAGATATGACCTCTCCCCTCTATTTACTTTTCCAAGCAACAGATTATGTTGTTGTGTTTATATAATCCCCTTAATCTAGACCACTGAACTCATTGCTAAGCTTTTTCTTATCTTAAGAGAAAAATCCAGTATCCTCTGTTGGTTAGTTAACTGAATTGTGTTATTTATAATTGGGAGGAGTTTGTTTATTATACAGGGTGTGGAAGAGCAACACGCTTATTTGGAATCTAAATCTAAACTTATTTATAAGTGGAACTTTGTGTGTCTGTGTGTGTCCGTTACCTATAGACTCTGAAACGGCTGAACTGATTTTCTTGTACTATAAGTGTCTGCGAGTGTTCTTAGCTAGGTTTTGTATCAAGGTACCCCCAATAAATATAGAAAAATCCAAAAAATCTGGTTATAGAAGGAGTGGTTTGCTTTTAATCAAATTTTATACACTCATAGACAAAGACATAAGAAACGATATTCAGAAGTTTCAAGGTTGCAGTTCTTACAATAGTGCAGAAAATCAATTTATATATATATATATATATATATATATATATATATATATATAAAGTAAGACGTTTGTGTGTGTGTGTCTGTTTATCTGTCTGTATGTCCTTTATACAAATCCATAATTTTTATCTGATTGTCACCAAACTTCACACAAATATTCTTTAGGCTGAGTCCAGGACCATGGATTAGTTTTAAAGCTTTCATTACACCCGAGCAATGCCAGGCTATACTGCTAGTAACAAATAAAACAAAAGTAATGTAGATATACATGTAATTCTTTAAACAGCATCAATTACAACATTTAAAGCTTTAAAGATGACATCAGTCAGATGGCGTCCATTCTGTTCAATACACTGGGTTAATCGTACTCTGAAGCTTTGATCAACTCTTTGCAGCATATTGGTGGGTATGTTGGTGACAGCTTGACAAATGTTGTTCTGCAAGTGAGCTAGGGTGTTAGGATGATCATTGTAAACAATTGACTTCAGGTAGCCCTATAGAAAATACTCATAAGGTGGTAAACCAGAGGACCATGCTGGCCAATGCAGATCACCCCTCAAAGAGATGAGGTGTCCTGGAAAGTTCTGCTGCAAAACTGTTATTGACACACGCGCTGTGGCACCGTCCTGCCGGAAGAAACTTTAAATCCCACACTCTCGTGTATGACCCTCCCCACTATCCTTAGAGCAACCATTGCTTCAAGGCGCCAAATTCAAATAAGCAAGTTACTCTGCCCCATCCTGTATGTGGCCAAAGGCATTCTTGTAGAGATTTCAAATTTGCTTTGCATATCAATTGAAATCCAGGCTTTAATATTAAGAAAATATAACTCTTTCTTATGACAAAAAGCAAGCTCTATATCCGTTATATTGATAATTCTGTTGTAACAAGTATAATTTGAAACCATTTGGTGTAAGGTTGTAATTTCTATTGTCTAAGCAAGAAAAATTATTTAAAGAAGCAATATCACAATTTTTTCCCCAAAGATGTATTTTCTATAGATAATTTTATTTAAGATACTAAATCTTTCTTACTTTCACTACCAGTTGCTTCTCAAAATAAACTTGATTTGAATAAACAGCAATAACTTTTTAATTTTATTTTATTATTATTATTATTTTTTTTTTTTTTTTTTTTTTTTTTATAAGTTGAAGCAGGAATTTAAAACCGAATTTAAGCAGACAGGAATTGTTTCATTGTCATTATAACCACCATTGAACTGTTACCTATAGAGAAAGAATTGTATCATCTCTGCAATAACTATCACAGAGCAAGTCTTCGCCTATGCTGGAACAGTGGATTATTAAGAATACCAATGTATACTGCTGGCCTTTATAATTTAAAAAAAAAAATGTATATAAAATGTCCCTTTTATCTTTTTCTCACTTTAATTCTTAAGCCCTCTGCAAAAACATTTTAGGTTAGAAGCCAACATTGTGGTTACCTTAAACTCTGGCATACTAGTTGACCTCAAGATTTCTAGCACAAAATTCTGAGTTAGACCTACACTTACTATATCAGTTGACTCCAGAATACAATAGATGCACCTAAACTACATAAGGTCACACCACTTACCTGTATATTGTGACACTAAACTTAATATCTTTATGTATACTGAATTTGTGTTACTATTTTATATTAACTTTGGTGTTAATATGTTCACCAAACAAGTTTTAGTGGGATATATTTTTAGTAGGCAACTGGAGGATGTGCATTGTGGTGCATTGGTTATCGCCTCGGAACAGCAAATCGGTGAGCCGAGTTCAAATTCCAACTGAATTCATTGCATTCACTTACGCGCAAATACCCTTGGGAAAGGTATTAATCTGTCTCTTCCTTCCAGTTGTGGGCTAAATAACAGGACAGATTGGGTTCTATAGCCTTGGGCAGCAACCAGTCTACCGCAGAAAGCAATGGCAACCTACTGCAGGATAATATTCTGCCCAGTCAGTCATGTCTCTTTCGAGACATGATCGCCTAAGCGTGTATCACATATGGCACTTAACTAACTGACTGGAGGTATGGTAAGTTGTGGACAGTAATTTGTCCCTCTTGTTTACAACTCAGTAGTTAATGTCCATCGTATAAGTCAACTAGTAGTTTTGGAAAGATGTTTTTTAGTCTTGAAAACTCTACTTGTACACTGCAATTTCTGGTAAATAATCTAATTCAGCTCTCAAGCTTAAAATTTTTTCTTTTAGTCATATTCTTTTATTTGTAACCTTATAAGTCATGTTCATAGTTTACTTTTCATTAAATTGTATATTATTAGCAGTGTACCCTTGATAGCAAAATATTTGAGAGGATTATATATATATATATATATATATATGTCATCCACTTACAAGCCTGTTTCGCTGTATCACAGCTCATCAGTGTGGCTAGACGCATCCACTCACCTCTGGCCGGGATCAAAACTTGACCGATTTGGTGTCAGTCGGAGTCTCTACTTCCTAAGCCATCGACGCATGGTATCAGAGAAGGGAAATTTTAACGTGTTGTATATCAGTAGTGTTTACACACGCCAGTTCCCAAGAGAACTCAATTCATTTCCGAAGAGTTACGCATATAGCTGAAGTGGAAACTGTTTTTAAAATTTTCTTCTCCAGATAGCTCAATCGTAATGAGAGCATAATATATAATATATATTCTTCACTACTTGACAACATAATTATTGAAAAAAATAAAATAAGGCACTGTTAAAGAGTAAACAGCACAGCAAAGGGTTTAATAACTGGTAGTAAAGAGAATGAACTGAGCCAACACTGTGTAATGCCCCAACGGTCGTCCTAAGAATTTCTCCGGGCGGCCGTTCTCCACGCTGTGATGTTGCCGGATTTTTGTAGAAACCGTCGGACGAACAGCTGGGGGTACAAGATTGACTGTAAGGAACGAACTTCCAAAACTTGGATGAGTTGAAAAGAATGCTTTATTCGTTTAGAGTTAGCCTTTTCGGTTGGGGCAGGCGAATGTGACACACAGCTCTAACTCTAATTAATGGAGATCAACAAACCCAAACTGAACGAAACAAGACAAACGGAGATCCTTACTGACTCCCTTTCACTTCTTACTTAACTGGCTCTATTTATTTAATATGAATCCGGAAATGCTTTAGACCAAGTCTGAAATTTCAGTTATCTTTTTTGTTTATCTTAATAAGGCTTAAGGTGTGGTCAAGATACAATAAAGGACAGCCTTTGATCCGCTGACCTTTATCACTGAGTCAAATATTTACCGGGTCATCGAAAACCTACCAGCTGACCTCTATCTCTGAGTCAAATATTTATGAGGACAATTTTCCTCATAAAAGAAAAAGCGTTTATTTATTTTTTTCCTCTTCTTTTTCACTTTTGTTAAATATGTTTTTAAACTATTTTCTATTCTAATCTATTTTCTATTTTAATCTATTATAATAAAATACATATATGTCCAGTTATCGTGTCACAACTGCCTTGCTATTGTCCCTCTCACCATGAGCATGATAAGAGGGATATATATAATAAGAGCAAAGAAAATAATTGCAACATTCAAAACATTAATTTAAAACAGCTCAATACAAAAATAACCATGAATATTTATTAATTATTACATTAGAACATGTGCAAACTACTACAAAATTGTACATTGTTTCAACATTGAAAGACTCTCATCAGGTAGTTAACAAAAATGGTATTACCATTTTTCTTTCAATGTCGAAACAAAATGTACAATTTTGTATTAGCTTGTTGTTTGCACATGTTCTAATGTAACAATAAACACACACACACACAGTCTTTATTATACTAGAAAAGGATAGGCTTTACTCCACCTCAGTCGGTCAGTTAAGCGTTATACATGATACACACTTGGAAAATCATGTCTCAAAAGAGACATGACTGACTGGGTAGAAGATTATCCCACAGTAGATTGCTATTGCTTTCTGCAGTAGACTGGTTGCCAGCCAAGGCTATATAACCCAATCTGCCCTGTTATTTAACCCATAACTGGAAGGAAGAGATGGATTAATACCTTTCCCAAGGGTATTTGTGCATAAGTGAATGAAAGGAATTCAACCGGAATTCGAACTTGGCTCATTGATTTGTTCCGAGCTAATATCCACTGCACCACAACGCACATCCACTCCATTACTTATCATAAAATTGAAAACAAAGGTTGCTCCTGATGACTTAAATTTGCAACTCACCCCACAGATACCTATCTTTCATGAGTGTTGCCTTAACTATTTGAGCAACAAAAGTGTTAAGTAGAGCACAGATTTGTAGTTGTTCTGCCACCCCTACTTTTCCGATAACTTTCTATTGCTAATTCTTAGATAAACCTTTCTTTTTTTTTTTTAACCAATCTATTATCTTTACCACATCTCATTTGAATTGAATGTTCTATTTTTACTTATATGATTTATCTTTGTTTATCTTTGTGCTGTTTACTCTGATATCCAAGAGGGGATTATTACTATTGTGTGATTGGAAGGGTAGAAATCTACTACTTCAATTCTCTTGATATATTTGGAATTCTTATCATGCGTACAAATTATAGAAAAAGAAAACAACTTTTAAATTATATCAATTTTGAAGTTTGCTGCACGTGCATGCAGACACATTGCACATTAAGTATACAATGAGAACTTTGCATCTGTTTTTTTTTTTTCTTCTTCAATATACAAAAAGTGGAAGTTCATAGCTTGCTTTGTAACTTCGCTGCTTTTTCATTTGAAATTTTTGTTCTATGATGTTTGGTTAATAATGTAAGAGGCGGTTAGCTGTTTCTAACACATTTCTAATATATTCGAAGTTTTGGTAAAAAATCTTTTGATTTTCATAAGTCACTGGTGCCCCCGCTACTAGAATTTTACTCGTACAACCAGACTGGCAACAAGATCCCACCCACTTACAGTTAGATCAACTAAATGCAGCCGTCAATTCTATTCCAGCAGCTTCTTTTCTCACACTTCTCGCTTGTGGAACTCCCTTTAATATACTTGCTTTTTTTAAATTTCTTAATCACTGAGTATTGACCTTTCTGACCTTTCCCCACCCCCATATGATGACAGCCAAATGCAAGATAAGCTAAGTGTATGGTGACCAGAATTGTCAAAATTTTTTTCCTGTAAGGGAAGAAACTATGGAACACATGGCCTTTTAATTTACACACAGAAATTACCATAACAAAAATTAAAAATTATTTTAAAATATTGATGACTCGATTTGTATTAAACTTCTCAATTTTCAATTAGTAAATTGAGTCTATACTTAATAACCTAATGCCTTCAAGGCTTTGAAGTATTTTAAAAATACTTATATAAATTATCATAAATTTTTTTTTAATTGAAAAAATTTTCTTCAGACTATAATGTCTTTAATATGTATCATTTATTAAAGTAATTAAATGCTTATCTAATTAAATAATGTCATACTTTTACCACATTTATTTTTCAATAAAAGGGCCAAATGAAGAGGAAAAATTTTTTTGCCAAGATTTTAAAAAAAAATTCATTCATTTGTGACTAAGTTCTGTAAGTTTTATTAAATTACAACAATTATCTTAAATTTTGAGATTTTTTAAATGTTTGAATTTTTCAGCCATTTTTTAGTGATCAACACATTTGTAAACAAAAGTTAATTCTCGGTTTTAAAAATCTTGCAAAAATAAAATGTTTCTCACATGTTATTTTTGTAATATTAGCAAATTTAAAATTAAATTAATCTGATTTACATAAGTATTAATAGCACGCTTTCTCCTGTTACACCATGCAACCCTCGTTCCGTCATCCACCTGAGCAGGTCCTTCAGATATGTTATCCGCTGCTTTCCTTTCTCAGCATCCTTCTGTAGAACCACATTTCAGCTGCTTCAAGTTTTTCCTTCATCTTCGAAGATATTGTCCAACATTCACTGCCATATTGAAGAACCAAAATTACATAGCAATCCAGTACTCTCCTCTTTGTTTCTAGCGAAATTGTCCTTACTCAACTTCTGGAATGCTTCCTTCACCATGCCAATTTGCCTTCAGATCTGTGTCGCACTTTTCGTTTTGTTAGAACATTTCCCAGGTATTTAAATTTTTGTACTTGCTTGATTTTAGTATCCTTCACCTGTATTTGGTATTTTGGGCTGCCCTTTTTGTTGATGAACATGTATTTGGTTTTCCTGCAGTTTATTTGTAGTCCTTTTTTGTTACTCTCTTCAGCTACCTTCTGTAGGAGGTCTTGTAGTTTCCTTTCCGTATCTGAATCTAGTAATATAGAATAAAACTTCATGTTGAAAAATTGGATAAATTTCAGCTGACATTCCTATCTCATTTTCGAAGATTTTAACCAAATGTTTTCAAATAAACCTATCATCATCAGTTCAGTTGTTTAGAATTGTTTCTGAGTTAGCCATTTTATGCTTTCTCTACAGCAGTGGTTCCCCAACTTTTTTGTCATTTCCCTCTACACCCAGTTCAACCATCCAAATGTCCCCCTTCATGTGTATGAGAAAAAGAGCAGTTAAAACACACTGAGACTATTTACTAATTTATTTTTCAACTGTACAAATATACTGAAAAACTTATAGTTACAGAGTAAAGTGGATAGAGAGCAGTTAGTAACAACTAAGCCTAGCCATAGAGAGCGGTTAGTAACAAATAAAAGGACTTTTGTTTGCTCTTCTACTTCAGAATTAAATTAGTGAGAAGGGTGATGCTTCTTCTTGTGCACCAGTGTGTCAATATCAGGGTTAGTTTTGGCAAGTGCGTAACGTGAGATTTTTTTTTTATTTAGTAGGTAGTGTAATTATTTCCCCCCTGTTAGCTTCAAATTTCCCCCTGGGGGGGAAATTTCCCCAGTTTGGGAATCACTGCTCTACAGGATATTTAATTCATTTCAGATGCAACTTCCTCTTCTATTAATGCCTGTTGTTTACTTGTTTTCTTCCAGGTGTTTTTTTTTGTGTGTGTGTGTGTGTGTGTGTGTGTGTGTTAATTTTTCCTACTGGTTTATTGTTGCTAACAGAAATCAAGGTAAATTTTATCACATAAGTGACATGTTAATAATTTTGAATGCTCCAAGTAATTAAAATTTCATAATGATTAGCCACATCTTAGTATTGTCAGATATTTTGTAACTTTCCACATCCTCCAAGTTCTAGAAGTTGCTGCTTCTGTGGCTTTTAGATTAATTTTAAGAGAACTTCTCAAAACCGAAACAATCTCAATAGTTGTCTCTAGCATTGTAACATTGAAACTTTATAAGTGTTTAGTTTAATGGTAGCTATTTAAAACAAAGACCTTTATGCCATAATAGTTACATTTTGTATACATTTGATTTGCAAACTGCAATGATTATGGGATAGAGATGGTATGTTGAGTATTGTAGAAGGAAATTACTTGAAACTAATTGAAATTCACCTGAAGCAAGCTGAATATGTAATGCTCCTCATGCCAATGACATTTCCACTGAGCTTCTCTACAGCATATGACTTCATTGAATTTCTTTTAATGTGTTCCTCTCAAATTTATATTTAAATTGGGGTCATCAGGAGAGAATGTGCACCTTTTTGGAGCCTTCCCCTGAACGGTTTCACTTGCACACTGGCCCCACTCAGTGATATGAGGCCTCATTATAATGATATACAAGTGTGTTGTAGTTATATTAATTCAAATGTCTGACGGCGAAATTAATGAAAAATTTAAAAAAATGGCAAGTCTCGCGTTCTTGAGAATGCAACGTGAACCTCATTACGCATTCACAATCAGTCACGTCATGCTGTCATGTTTGCTGAAACACGCCACAGAATATATCTTTTTTTCCATATCCACGTAGAACTATTTTCAGTTACTAAAATTACTATTGTATATTTTCAATGCATAAAAAATGTATCTGGAATTAGCATAAGAACCAATATTTTTTTTTTCCTTTGAGTAATTCTAAAGACCACTTTAAATTAAATGAATCTATTTCAGATTTCTTTTCAAATTATGCTAAGTTTTTTCTTATCCTGGCTTCTAATATCATGAGGATGCATTTAAATATAAAAAAATAAAATTAATAATGTCTAAAAAAGGTTAAAAGTTGTAGTAAGGGATTCTCTTGAGTCCTACTTGTTATTACAAAAAAGTTTTAATTCATGAAGTAGTTGCAAAAGTAGGGAAATTAGAAATAGAACATTTGCAAGATCCTAGATTGTTCAAGAAAAATCTAGATGATTCGAAAAATATTCAAATTAGGTGCTAGCCCCTATAAAAATAGGTTTTGGGAAAAGAGTAATTAGTTGCTAAGAGGATTTGCTGACATTATCAATTCCAGCCAGATTCAGGATTTGTATATCTAGCTGAAAGAATCTCTACTAAAAGTTGCCGACCAACTAAAACCTGAAAGAGAACTTCATGGAACTAAATGGGTAAATAGTATTTTTAGACTCTTTCATTGACCAAACAAACAAAAACTTTTTCTTTACTTATACATTTGAGGATTTTCAAAAATAGTACTTAAAATACTTGCTAGCATGTGTAAAAGATTACTTCACCCACTCCTTACCTCTCCCTTCTTAACACCTCCCCTGCCAGTAGTAAACTCTGTTTTCTATTTGAATGCAAAAATTGTATATTTGTAAATATTTTTATTTTGTGGTTTTTGTAAATTAAGTATTTGTCTGTGATTTAGGTCTGTGTTTTAATCAATCTTTTTTTTGTTACAATTTATAACATGTAACACTAACTGGTGACAAGTCCTGGTTTGTGAGCTAAGTTCACAATGTAATAGAATCTTTTTAACTTAATGATTGTTGTGTTTTCAGCCTCAGCCAGAATTTCGAAATAGGTCAGATAAAATCCAGAATTACAAATCAGAGAAAATATCATGTTCATTGCATGGGGAATTAATTAGTTTTTAAGGTCTGATCTCTTTGAGATCAGATTTTGAAAATTGTACAAACCTTAGGTTAGAATCCTTTTAAGTGTCATGTCCTTTAATAATGATCATAGTTTTGCACAACTTTATATATATATATATATATATATATATATATATATATAAACCATACTAGCTATGACTCTTCTTAGATAGTGGTGTGGTTTGATGTTTTAAATTCATAGTTATCTTAAAGCAATTAGTAGCTGGAGCAAGAGAGCTGTATGCAGTAGTGTTTAACCCATAACTGGGGAAAAGGAAAGATGAATTCATTCCTCTTTCATGGCATTAGTATGGTACTAAATAATCACAGGGTGTAAATTTAACTTTTCTCAAAGATTTCATTTTATTTTCAATTTATCCCCCACATTGCCGAGGGTGGGGGTTATGTTAAAAATTTTATTAAAGTAAAAAAAAAAAAACGAGCTTAAGCAAAACAAAAATGTCCACTTTCAAATAGCAAAAATCCATTTATCTAAGCTTTGAAAATTTATGAAGTG
This sequence comes from Ascarosepion bandense, assembly GCA_037127315.1. Classification (NCBI taxonomy): domain Eukaryota; kingdom Metazoa; phylum Mollusca; class Cephalopoda; order Sepiida; family Sepiidae; genus Ascarosepion; species Ascarosepion bandense. The sequence continues at coordinate 5,273,523 of JBBBDQ010000946.1, read as the reverse complement.
TTACTATGACCGAATTTATTATTATTTATTTACACACTGCATCTCATGCTAGTAGTCACTTTTAATTCTTTTTAAAAAGACTCCAATAGTTTCACTATAAATATGCAGACTGTTTCACACAAATTATACTTGACTACATGTCAATTTTCAGTATTCACTGCATCATCAGATGAGTCCGCTACATTCAGATGAATATTTTGTCCATGACTGTATAGTGGATTCTTCTGAGTGGGATGTATAAAAGTCAACCTTGGTAGAAACTGATCAGTTACATGTGCTTTAAATAAACTAGTTTTAAAATTACAAAATATTTTTTTTTTTTTTTACTGTGTCCCACTTCACCCTGCATATGTTGATACTATGATAGAAACCAAACACTAGTTTATTAACAAACATAAATACTTGGTTGATTACTTTCCTGGTATGTTAGTTGATGACAACCAGTCTATCTTCCCGATTCCAAACATTTGAAGCAGTAAGCAGGTATGTAATCAGCAAACAAAAAGATGTCGATATACAAATAAAGTTGTTTGTAAATAATCCTTGGACTTTTCAAAATTATCTTTTGAGTATAGTTTTTTTAAGTAATAGGTGAATGAGTGTTTAACATTTGGGTGTGTGGATGATATGCTTTTATAAACCCTTATATAAAAAGTAATTTTGTTTTTTTATATATATATATATATATATATATGTGTGTGTGTCAGATTGAATAAATTGCAAATATTATGTTTGCTTATTTTTAATAAAATCTGTTGTTCATACTCACAGATAATCTTTTGTGTATTACAATCAAAAGAAGTCAAAAATGAGCTGTAACGTTGACAGATGTTCTTTTTATTCATTTCAATTGTAATATGCGAAAGATTATCTGTGAGTTAGAACAGATTTTATTATAAATAAGCAAACAATGTTTGCAATTTATTTAATCTGACATGTTTAAAAGAAAATTTGTTGCCTAAATACACAAATATATTCATATTCATTTAGATAGGTGTGAGTTTGTGACCCTGGGTTTCACACTGTTGCAACTTATTTGAAAGCGCTCAACATCAGTAATAGAGCTGACCTATTCATTTAGATAGGTGTGAGTTTGTGAGCCTGGGTTTCACGGTCTTGCAAGAGCATGAAACCCAGGGTCACAAACTCACACCTGTCTAAATGAATTGGTCAGCTTTATCACTCTGTGAGTTAGAACAGATTTTATTATAAATAAGCAAACAATGTTTGCAATTTATTTAATCTGACATGTTTAAAAGAAAATTTGTTGCCTAAATACACAAATATATTCATATTCATTTAGATAGGTGTGAGTTTGTGACCCTGGGTTTCACACTGTTGCAACTTATTTGAAAGCGCTCAACATCAGTAATAGAGCTGACCTATTCATTTAGATAGGTGTGAGTTTGTGAGCCTGGGTTTCACGGTCTTGCAAGAGCATGAAACCCAGGGTCACAAACTCACACCTGTCTAAATGAATTGGTCAGCTTTATCACTGATATTGAGCACTTTCAAATAAGTACCGTGCATATATAATATATAAGGAATATAATATATATTCATCATCTTCCAAGTTGGATGAAGGAAGACACGCCAGTGATATCTGGGAAAATTAAAAAACGGTATCCAACCAAAGCGGACACACATTTGACTTTTTCAGTATGTCTTAACTATCTGGTATGTTGAATCCTGCATGCTTTTTTGTTTTTTAATTCTTGTCCTTAATTTTTGTTTAAATTTTCAATTTTTAGCCTTAATTTTCGTTTGAATTTGTTTGAATTTTTTAATTATTGACATAGGTACTATTTTGCTATTATAAATGATTTTGCCGTTCAAATTTCATTTCAACTTTAAAACTTTTTTTTTTTCTTTGTCAATTGGAGTAGATAAACTAAACTATTGCCCAGTACACACTCCACCCTCATCTATTGAACAGGTGAAGAGGCTTATCCCTTGTTCCCTGTTTAGGATGTGGTTTCTGGCTTTCTCTTTCCCAATCTTTTCACTCTTATGTAGCCCCCTGCACATCAGTGGCGTTACCGCCTTGCTCGGGGTGATATGATTAAAAAAAAAAAAAAAACAAATTGCATATATATATATATATATATATATATACACACACACACACATACACATTCAGCTATTAAGTCTATATTCCCCTCCAGTTTTGGAACAGGCATAGAGGTTTATCCCTTTATTTTTTTTTCTTTTCCTGTTTCTTTTAAAGTTTTCTTATTCTCTTTCACATCTCAATGGCATTATTGCCTTGTTTATGGTGAAAAAGTGTGTGTGTGTGTGTGTGTGTGTTGCTTGGAATGGATTGGTAGGAACAGTCCTTCTTTCTCCCCTCATACCCACTCAATACAATTCCCCACCACCAAAGAAGAGAGGAAAGGGGGTGGGCACAAAGGCTATTTCATAAAGATCCATAATCATAAGGTCCTTTCCCAATTTCAACAAGGAATATTACAAAATGTCAGCTAATGCGTAAACTGACTGTAGTAGCTTCATCCATGTTTCATCTTTGCATGACTTACATACAGTTGAACATTATATATATAATGTGCACATATGCACATGAGATATATATATATATATATATATATATATATATAGGAAAAACTGCTAAAAAGCTGTAAGTTATAAATTTTGTTTTAGAGAAAACAATTTCTCTAAAACAAAATTTATAAACATTATTAAAGATAGGTTTACGTTTACAAATATTTTTTTAAAAATTCTGTTGCTTTCTGCATCACGTGATGTAAACAATCTCTCTCGCGAAATACGTTTCTAATTTAAATTTTAAAATCATTTGTTTCTGATGAAGGACCGAGGACGGTCTGAAATATAATAGAAATAAACAAATACTGTCAAAAAAATACATTTTTAAACTTACAACTTTTTAGCAGTTTTTCCTATACATATTAAGACAGTACATGTGGATCATCACTATGTTATATATATATATATATATACATACATACATACATATATATATATATATATATATATATATATATATATATATATTGATTGTTTAATTAAGTTTCTGGTCATAAGATTAGACCAGTGCACATTTGTATTAAGTGTTCAATACAATTGTAGAGCTTAAACGAGTTATTATGCAACCTAGGTTTCTACCATGTGTTTTCAGGCAATTTTCAATAACTGATTTTACCTTTTACCTTTTTCTTAGTTTTCTTTTTTTTTAATTTTGAATGTGCAATTTTCAAAATTACAAGGAATTATGAGTTTTTCATCCATGGTTGTATGAACCTTATTTTTTAGTATGGTTACACTTAGTCATAATTTCCGTTCTTTTATTCAATAGTTCGTTTTTGTTTGGGAACTATTGAATGAAAGAACAGAAATTATGACTAAGTGAAACTTCTAGTCATAGATTTCAAAAAATTTTTCTTATCTGCAGTTTTATAAACAGAATTTTAGAAATATATATTAGTTAATTAAGTGTCATTTGGGATACAGGCTTGAGTGATTATACCTCTTTCAAGGAATAACTAACTGGGCAGAAGCTATCTCTGCAGTAGGTTGCCATTATGTTCCACAGTAGACTGGTTGCCAACCAAGGCTATAAAACCCAATCTGTCTTGCTATTTAACACATAGCTGGAGGGAGAAGAGATGGCATCATACCTTTCCTGGGGGTATTTGTGTGTAAGTGAATGCAATGAATTCGATGAATTGGCTCTCCAATTTCTCATTCTAAGCCGATATCCACTGGATCACAATGCACATACATGAAAGTAACCAATTTACTTTTCAATCCGACATTTTATTAGTTGAATAAACAATAAAAGCATAAGATTAAAGAAAAAAATTAATTCATGAGTTTTTTCATAATTGTTTCTTTTACGTTTCAGATACAAAACCAAGATATGAGCTATCTAGAAAAATAATCTGAATGAAGATGGGTTTTGCTTAAATAAGGCATAAAGAGATTTGCATATTGGGAAGTCCTTTGTGCCAGACCAAAAGTTACTTTCCCTCCCTACAGATGGGGTGTTCAGGGTCTGAACCTTTCCGAGATCACATTTTCTTTTACAAAGTTTTCTTGGATATGCAGACCAACATAATACATAAAGTTTAATTAACGAAGATTAACGAAACTCAGTTATAAACAACCGACAATTTGAAATGATTTGTTTGAGCATTATTTTTTTATCGATACTTGTATTTAAGGGGTCGCAGGTTTGAATCCTGTTAAATGACACGTTTTCATAAAAATTTATCATAAATAATCAGGCCAGTAGATATAAATATATAATACTGTTTAATTAAAAACAGAATATCTACTTAAATATGAGTATCGATAAAAAAAATAATGTTCAAACAAATCATTTCATATAGTTTAATGTTAATGATGTATCTATTTCAAATATGAATCATCTACTTTAACATTTGAAATTATATGTATATACATTTTTCTGGCTGTAAATTCAAATTGTTCATTATGGAACTTTTTCCTTAATAGTTGTTTAGAGATAACTCATTAGAAATAGGGATTTTTCTAGGTATCATAAATTTATCCTGGTTCATCTGAGTTAAAGGTCTGTCATAAAAGTCACTGTTCTAAATATATTAGTTATATTAAGGAAAAATAAATGGTTGATAATGAAAAAATTAATCAAATACTTTAATCACTTTCAAGTGTTTTTCATTTATATATTGAAAGATTTCTTAAAAAAATTCTTCCTGGAATTTTTTTTTTTTCTTAAACATATTAAAATAGAATTCCTAATGAAGTACTTAGTAGTAATCTTAATTCATTTGAAAGAAAAAAATGCACCAATGTTTTTTTTTTTGTTTTGTTTTTTTTTGTGTGTGTGTGTGTGTTTTTTTTTGTGTGTGTTTTTTTTTGTGTGTTTTTTTGTTGTTTTTAAGACCCATATTAATAAAAGAATGCAGTGGTGTGGCTAATTTACATATGTTAACCTACTATGTATGCAAATCACTTAAAATATATCACTCAAGTGAACATTGAGCTTTTAGCTCTTTACCATAAGGTTGTCAGATTGAGGGTTGTAAGAAACTAAACACAAGCCACAGAAAGTTTGAAGATTTAGGTTTATTTTGCAGTGCAAATTATTTTAGTTTTTGTACAGATAAATATGTAAATATAAATACATTTATTATATTTTATAGTCATCCCTTTTTATTTTCATAGTGACTTTGAGAAATTTATAGAAATAGACATTTGGTTAACTTGAAGACCTCCCTATAGGGGACTAATAATGCTTAACATTTAATGTCAGTACCATCACAGACAATGTTATACATAAATTTTAAAATAAGAATCTTTCTTGGAGCTTTTATTTTAGTTTTAATTTTAGGCAAATAGATTAAACTTAATAATACAAATAAGCAGGGTCCTGGGCATGACTGTAAACTGCATCCGGCAGCAAGGCCTCTGATTGGGAGGTTGTGAGGAGCATGGAACCACCTCTTAATTGCTGTTGTTCCCAAGTCCACTCTGACCCGCAGTGGTGGCACCTGTTAGGGGTCCCAGCTATGGGCAAATAGTTAACCCCCAAACTGGGGTCAAGACACTATGAAAGTATAAAAATAGATTTTTTATAGAAATATATACATTTTTGAACGAAAAATATTACCAATACATTTTTGAAGAAAAAATTATTCTCTGCAAAACATTTCTGAATACAAAACTAGAAAACATTTTCAGTTTTCTAAAATTAAAAAGAAAAAAAAAACAAAAAAATTCAAATCTGACTAAATCAACCTTCTCACTATAACCAAACATTAAAAACACCTTAAAATCATACCTTTTTGGCATTAAATAACTCACAGAGGTTGATATGCCATTAAACAAAACTCAAGCCATTCAAACTGCTCAAACAAATAAGCAAAATACTTTGCTCTATTTTAAAAACTAATTTAAAATGACTAGAGTTTTGTTATAATAGCTGATGAGTGCCCTTCTTTTTAGCCCACGTTTATCACAATGTAATTATCTTTATTAAAAATTCTTGCAAATACTAATCTTTGGCCTGTCCATTGACGCAAGAAAAACAAGATTTTTTTAGCCAAAATTTTGAATATGCTAGAATGGATTACTAAGTTTAATAAAACAACTAACATTAGTCTTTCCTCTTAATAATAAACATATTGGTGCTAAAACTTTTTCCAGCAATACCTAATTTAAGGTCTTTAAAAATTCTGCAGATGTTATAATCTTTGAATTTTTAGATTTTAAGTAGTGTGTCCTTTTCCTCACATCTCCAAATTATTATTCTATAATCATTAAATAAGCAGTAAGAAAAAACAAAAAAGAACCTAGTAAGATTTGAACTACTGTTAGCCTGCCTTACTATGACATCATTTTTACCTATGTAGTAACAGAAGCTCATCCAGTAGGCATAATTCAGATTAAACATAAATTAATCTTCTTCAAGTTGTTATTTACATGAGTGAATGTTGACTGTAACCAGCACTTTATTGATGAAAAAGAAAATGTGTAGAGTCTGTTTCTTGATTATAGGCAAGATAAATTGAGCTGTCCTGGAGAAAAAAAATTATCAGGTTTTTGTGCTAATGTTAGATTTTTATCTGCTATAATCTAATAAAATCACTTAAGGCTGATTTTGTGAGCAGTGGGGGGGGGGATTAATATGACAGCCATTTTCTGTTTATATGTACATTAATGCTACTGTTTTATTTTAGCTTCCAACTAGAAATGAATTTGTGTAAATTATTTTTTTGTATGAAAATTATATTTTAATCAATAATCTCATTTTTAAAAGAAACAGATTTTTGTTATAGTTTGGGTTAACATTAGTTATTAAGTTGCTTTAGTCTTGAGGATTTACTAACATGTACCATCTCTATTATAATAAAGACCTGTATGTATGTATATTGTTTAATTACTTAGTTTTTGGTCATAATTAAATTAGACCAGTGCACATTTGTATTAAGTGTTCAATACAATGATATTGTAGAACTTTTGAATATTTACCATTTATAAACGAGTTATGCGACCTAGGTTTCTACCATGAGTGGTGTCTTCAGGCGATTTGCAAAAACTGATTTTACCATTTACCTTTTTTTTTCTTTTTTTAAGTAATATCTCTCACGTAGCAGTGTTTTTTATTAGACTGATGAGGCAGGGAATTTTTGAACGTGCAATTTTTAAAATTACAAGAATTTTTATCCATGATTGCATGAACCTAATAGGTATTTTTAGTCTGGTTACACTTGGCCATAATTTTTAAGTGTAACCATACTAAAAAATACCTATTAGTTTCATACAACCATGGATGAAAACGTCATGATTTCTTGTAATTTTAAAAAGTGAGCATTCAAAAAAGAAAAAAGTTACATGAGCCACCTTAAAAAAGGGAAACAGTAAAATCAGTTATTGCAAATTTCCTGAAGACACCACTCATGGTAAAAACCTAAGTCACATAACTGGTTTACAAATGGAAAATATATAATTTCCTTTCTGTCATGCTAAGTGGTATGGATTGATTTTTTTTTTTTTTTTTTTTTTTTTTTTTTTCCTTTATATCTTACGTAAGATACTCAATAGTAGGTACATCAACATATATGTTGCCATTATTTTAGATGGCAAATAAATATCTTGCAGTCATTTTTTTTTATGAAACAGGCCTACTCATAGTAGTATATTGTGTGTATCATTAGAAATGATTGACTAGGTATTTCTGTGTGTGTTTTTATGAACAATATACTTTTTTGAAACTTCAGTTCTAAAAAGACATGACTGATTGGGCAGAAGATTTTCTTGCAGTACGTTGCCATTACTTTCTGTGGTAGACTGGTTGCCAACCAAGGTTAGAGAATCCAAACTGTCTTTTTTAACCCATAGCTGGAGGGAGAAGAGATGGATTAATACCTTTCCCAAGAGTATTTGCACATAAGTGAATACAACAAATTCAACTGGAATTTGAACTCAGCTCTCTGATTTCTCGTTCCAAACTGATCTTCACTTCACCATACTGTGTAGAAATTGTTTCAAGCACTTTTGGATTGGCCAAAAGTGCTCCAAAGGAACATTTTGACTGATCTGAAAAGGTTTTTTTATACACACAATAAAAAAAAATGTCTCTTAGCACATAAAAAGGAAAACAGAACTACCTTCTCAATTGAAGTGTATGAGAAGAATTGCTGGTCAGATAAACAACTTTGTGTGTGCATAAGTATCTCTATAAAACACTTTAATTAAAACTAAAAAAATAAAAAAATTAAACACGCATGACTTCATAAGTAATCCAACTGTAAGATCTTATGAAAGTCAATACAGCAACAAGATGGTTCCTTTATGAGGAGATTCAAATTTAGGCGGGAAATTTTGAGGATGGGTAAGCAACAAGAACACTAGTTTGTTAACTTCTGTCATATTAAGCTTCCTTATGAAGCTTCACTTCACAGAGGTAATTTTAGTCTTTCCTTTTTGAAAAAATCAGAGGATATAATAACCAAATCATTTTGTATAATGATCCAATAAAAAGAGGTCTTGTTCTATTTTATTTTGTAAGCAATGGAAATTATTTTTTGTAATATAAGTAATCTAGATTTGCACTTATCATTCAGCTTTTTTTTTCTTTTTTTTTTTTTTCCAGAATTTGAATGAATCTCCTCTTTTCATTCTTATTAATCAGATTTAGTATTCAAGGTACGTCTTTTAGTAAATAAATGTGCTATTTACTCAGCTAAGTTTATCACTAAATAAGCTTTTTGGTAAGTTGTATGAACTTTACAAGAAGGGCCTGCTCAAAAAAAAGTTTGGGCATTATAGCAGGAAAACGACATCTATCAGATTTATACTTACTCAGCTTTGCCTAATTTTCTAAACATATAAAATAAACAGTATTGTAAACAAGTTCACTATCTTTTGCCTTTGAAACTAACCATCTCAGTCGGTCAAAGAATGTTGTTTTTACCAGAATTGTTATTGGCAAGAAAACACTTATATAATGGCTGAAGCATAAATCTACTAAAGGCCTTATGCAGTGGTTTCCAATTTTTTTTTTTTTTTTTTTTTCTCTGGACCATATTTTCAAAATGAAAATTTGTTCACATAACACCAAATTTTATCTGATAAAAATACATTTAAAAATAAAAACCACTTAAAGTGAGATAACTGCATCTTCGAAGTCGGAATATTATCATCGATAACTCTCTCCTCCAATTAGCAGACCCTAGTTACTGTGTTCTTAATACTTGACATGCAAAAATATCTCAATGATAAAATTGTTCAATAATTATTTATAACTATTTAAATTAGGCTTCATGCATGCAATTACAAGTAATCCATAGTATTTAAATTTTGAAATATTTATTTTTGGCCTATGAAGTTTTTTGAAACTGTTTCTAATTTTTTAATTCATTCTGCTTCACCTACTATCCTATGAAGTGTGCCACACTGTTTGGGATAAGGTAAAATAGACACCTTGGCATGGAGTTAATGATTAATGAGGCTAGTCTGGTTAAGCATTATTACTGAGTCATATGTTCAATCCTCACTCATTGCTCCATACAAAATCGTGTATTAAATAATTCAGCAAGGGTTGACAGCATAAAAATCAATGTAAACTCATATGAAATTGTTTTAGAATTATTACTTTTTGGGATGTCAATTCTTCAATATGGCAGTGAATGCTGAACAATATCATCATAGATGAAGGAAAAACTTGAAGCAACTGAAATGTGGTTCTACAGAAGGATGCTGCAGATATCCTGGACCAAGCATGTGAGCAATGATGAGGTTTTGGAAAGAATGGAAACTAATACTGAACATCAAGAAGAGACAGCTGAAGTTCCTGGGACATGAAATGAGGAAAGAGGGCTTGGAGAACCTGATACTAACAGGCCAGATAGAGGGAAAAAGAAACAGGGGAAAGCAGGAGATGATGAAACAAGGGTTGCATGGTGTAACAGGAGAAAGCGTGCTAAGAGCCACCAGGGATAGGGAGACGTGGAAAGGCATGATCGCCTACTTCCTGAAGGGACAGGGTACATAGAAGAAGATCCCCTTCCCTCAAAAACTTACTGTGCTAATATCTTTAATTAAGATATGTGAATTTTTTTTAATCAAGAATCCTCCCTATTATTATTGTGTGTGTGTGTGTGTGTAATTTTGCCCCTGTCATGCTTAGAGAGACAGACAGACCCAGACAGTGTTGGCTCAGTTCATTCTCTTTACTACCAGTTATAAAGGTTTTTGTTGTGTGTTTGCTCTTAATAGTCCCCTGTTTTATTTTTATTTTTTTTTAATAATTATGTCATTGAGTAGTGAAGAATGAATATATATATATATATATATATATATATATATATATATATATATTTAAAAAGGATTAATTCAAAGATGTTGAATGGCCATTTCGATATGAAGATCCCCACGGAGGATAACACATCACCTCAGCAACAGAAAAATCCTTTCAGAAACTGGAGAAAAATTAGTCTACTTTTCCTTTTAAATAGATTTGCAAAGAAATTAAAAAAGAAAATAAAAATATATTTGCTCTGTAATATTTTATTACATGGAGCTCTCTTCCTGTATCATTTTTGAATATTAAGATAAAATTTTTAATATTAATTAGGATCGGGTTTTTGGAATTTACCTTCCTGCTTTTTTCCCTTGGATTGAAGTATCTGAATTAAAATATATATATCTATATATATATATATATATATATATATATATATATATATATATATATATATATATATATATATATCCTCTCAAATATTTTGATGGTAAGGGTGTACTCATTTTAAATGTTTAATTTGTTCCTGTTCATGCCTTTCCTAGGCCATTAGTGCAGATTGTTTAAATTCTCAATTTGAGCTTTACTAACTAGCATGTGACCTGTTATTTTATTGTAATATGAGTATAGCATCAATCAGCTAAGTGACAAATTTTTTTTGTATTAATCACATATATGCCCACACCATTTTGTTTAAAATTTGGTATGGGCACAAGATCTCACTTCTAGCTTCTCAAGGCAGTCAGGAATTGTATGAATTAATTTTATCAGGAACTCTAGCCATGGAAGACATAACTTGTATTCACCCTTCAAGTTTTTCCAAAGTCTTTGGTATCGTAGGCTTGTTTCTTTAACCACTCCCAAAGAAAGTTCCAGGGTGTTAAGTCAAGACTACTGACTGGCCATTTATAGAATAAGTTACTTTCAATTGCACTGTAGATTTACCAGATAATCTAAAAACCTCTTTCTTTTCACTTTGACTTTATTTACTTTTAGTATAAGTAGTTTGATTGAAATATTCTTGTAGACCAAATGGGTTTTATGTCCACTTGTTTGTTTATTTTTATCATAAGCAACATCAGTCTTCAGTTTAAATGACCAATGATATCACAAGTAGGTGTTATTAAGCATATACCCTTTAGGGGGAAACAAACCTTGCAGTAAAATTTTGAACCAAATCTTCCCAAATCAGAAACCAAATACAGGACACAAGGACAATTATTAATGCATCAAAATTTTTCAGGGATATTGTAGAAAATATTCTTTTGGAAGGATAAATGACAAAATGTGGGGCTTGTTTTGTGCACAAATTAACTATAAAAACATTCACTTAGTTGACCTGAACTTGTTAAACTACTCCATATATGGCATTTTAAAGCAGGCCATCAACAAGAATTGTCATGAAACTTTTCAAGTATATGTTGAGACTAAATGGAAATGATGAAAACTGCACTGAATAAAATTCTTTGCTTTGAAGTGAGTCTCGGGAGTTTTAGCAATTTAGCAAGTTTTGTTTCCTCGCCCTGTATAGACTTTCATCCACTTTGATCTTTTTGAACACACATTTTTGATACTGGGAGAAGCAAATTCCAATATTTAATCTGTATTGAAAATTAGGAAAAAGTTATGTGGTGATCAGGAGTGAAGCCAAGTGATAATGTCTAGTGTTACAAATAGAACTCTCAATGATCATAGCTTCATTGGGCATTATTGGTCTTGTCGTCTTGGCATTATTGGTCTTGTCGTCTTGGCGGTTGAATGAACATTAAAAACAATTCTGTCATAATTTTACAAATACTTAAGATGTTCTTTTCAAATAAATTAATAAAAAATAAAGAAATCCTGAATATTTAGCAAGCTCATTTTGAAAACAAATTTGCTTATTTGATACCCTACTCGATGCTTCTAAGGTATCCAAGTAATGGACTAAACTTCTTTTTCATTTATCAACCTTGTAAAGTCCGTTTTTTTTGTTTTTTTTTCGTTTTTTTCCCCTTTCCATACACTTTAAAGTCTGTGCATTTGTATTTGATTTCACACCCCACAAAAAAAAATAAAATAAAAACAGGTAGAATGTCTAGAGGGATGTAATCTTGAACGTTGTTTACAGTTGCATGATGACATTTGCTATGCTACCTAAAGTATGTTACCACACTGATCTTAAGATGTTTGTGAATTGCGAAAAGCCAACCTCTTATTTATTTTTCTTACTAAAGATGTTTGCTTTGAATCTCACTAGCTTTTTCAAATATTTGTATTTTTGCTAATTCTGATATCTCGTTTGTTTTGTAATTTCACTTTGAAAGTTTAAAGAGTTTGGTGCGGTCTATTGGGTTCTGCATAGTTTTTTTTTTTTGTTTGTTTTTTCATCGATGGGGCACATTACTTCTACTCAATGAAAGTAAGGTAGGTAACTCTTGATTTCAAGCCTAACAGCAGGGACAGCTAGTATATTTATAAGTGGGATAGACCATACTATGTAATGCTGTTTCATAACGTGTTGGCAGGGGTTTACTAAACCTAATCAAAATCCTAACTCAAAAACATTTTCTTTTTGTAGAGTGAATGGCGATAGTTAAATGTAAATAAATAACAGAACTTCCAAACTTTGCAATAACAAGAAAAAAACTAGGCAAAAAATAATACAAAGCTATCAAGCAAGATATATTAGGCGAATTAACAGTTACAAGGCAACAGTCAGTCAAATGCCATACATGATACACACTTGGCCAATCATGTCTTGAAAGCAACTTGACTTACTGGGCAAAAGATTTTCCCACATTATTTTTTGTGATAGTGGTTGCCGATCAAGCCTACAGAATCCAATCAGCCCCCGCTAATTAACACATAGTTAGGGGAAGACAGATTAATACCTTTCTCCAAGTGTATTTGTGCATAAGTGAATGCAACGAATTCAAATGGAATCTGAACTCTGCACTCCAATTTCTCATTCCAAGCCAATATCAACTGCACCACAACAGTAATAACAGAAAAAGTTCAAAAACTAAGAATTGGAGTTGACACACAAGAGTAAGTTAAAACAAGCAAACATAGTGTACTGACTTTAAGACATGATAGACGGGGGCTGAGTCATATAAAACTGAGAACTGGCCTGTTTTATTGACTAGGAAGAAATCCCAACATGCATTTGTGTTCTTCTACCTATTAATTGAGTAGGGAGAAAATGTTTTGCAGTCATTCCCATTGTGGGATTGGAACCAACACCTTTTATTATATGATTTTAATTTAACTAACAGCAGCTCAGCATAGTTAAAATATAAACCACAGGTTGGCTCTGCAGGTGTTGAAATGTTGGCGCAGGCACCTGCAAAAGTGATTAGTTAGTCACCATAGTAGATGAGTATATTGGAAAATGAATCCTCTAATGGACAATTTTGGTTATTTGCTAAATGGGAATTGCTAGTTCTGAGGGTATTAACAACACATTGTATTCATATGTCTTATTGAGGACTAGTTGTTTATCAGCCTGGAAGCATTTAGCATTTCTCCTGATGTCTTCTGCAAAAGAGACCAACTGTTTATCTCTAAAATAAACAGCTAAGAATCCCTCAGAATATATATATATATATATATATATATATATATATATATATATATAATAATAGATCATCCCCAGAGCGATGCTCTTGTATGGGTAAACAATGTCTAGTTAGGACCAGATATTCCGCTACAGTTAATTCAAAGGAGTATTCTGTATGTATGAATGTGTGTGTGTGTGTTCACTGAACTGATGTAATGATGTACTTTTTCTTAAATTTTTATCTTCTAAGGCAGCGATCTTTATTTTTATTCAGGTTTTTTTGAGGTCTTTGTGAATTTCATTCGTGTAAAATCTTCTGTACAATAAAGACAGAAGCTGATGATGGTTTGCCTGAAATAGGCCTATACTTCTGATTTACCATGAAATAACGTGTCTGCCTTAATGTTTCTTATATATCTATATATATATATATATATATATGCTTAGAAAATTTTTTAGATATTCTACAATTTCATGGGTAATGCGTATTTTGCCGGTGACCTTGCAGCTCGTCAGACCCAAATGATACAACAGTTAATCTTCAAAATATTCCAGAAAATCATTACACACAGACACTCACGTGTCCATATTGAGAATAGACATTTGTAATAGTAGTCTACAAAAAAACAATTCCTGCTTATTAAACAAAAAACCAAAAAAGAGAAAAAAAATATATAGAGACAATTGATAAAAGAAAATAAATTTAAAACTAAATTTTAATGTTAAATTTCCATGTCATGTTTTTCTAAGAAAGCAGATGGGTTGCAATAGACGCTGTGTTGATCTATGACGTTAACTTTAATTTCTCTGTGTACTGTTCATTCTCTTTCCATTTCTATTTTCTTTCTCTTCTTTCCATTTATCAATTATCTATTTTTTTTTTAATAAGCGAGGAATTGTTTTTTTTTGTAGATTACCATTACAAATGTCTATTCTCAATATAGACACATGGGCATCTGTGTGTGTGTAATGATTTTCTGGAATATTTTGAAGATTAACTGTTGTATCATTTGGGTCTGACGAGCTGCAAGGTCACCAGCGAAATACGTATTACCCATGAAATTGTAGAATATCTAAAATTTTTGCTAAATTATATTACTCTGTTGAATCAAATAAATAGATAGTTCTTTTGAGCTTGTCTTTACTGGAATTTACCTGACTAATATACTATGTATTCTACATTTTATATTTATATATATATCCGTTGTGTAAGGCATGACTTAGTTTTATGCAATCATCAGGTGCATATTACTATAAACTGATCATTTGTTAATTTGAATTTTTCTTTTTAATACTAGTGTTGCTTAAGGTCATTATAAATTATAAATCGAAGGGGCTATTTTTTTTTATTTATTAAATGTATGATTTAAATAGGTTTATACTGAAACCCAAAAATGGAATAGGAAAACTCAACACATAATTAAATGGTTATAAATCAAGATTTTTTTTTTTTTCATCTATTTCTCTATATTTAAATCGACTGAAAATTGACTGTTTTTGTGATGTGGGACACTAGAGACTGATGTGGGACACTAGGGACTGTGATGTGGGACACTAGGGACTGTGATGTGGGACACTAGGGACTGTGATGTGGGACACTAGGGACTGTGATGTGGGACACTAGGGACTGTGATGTTTTTTTTACATCTCCTTTGTAATTATATATGTTTTATTATTATATATCTGTTATTATTTATTATTTTATGCATTTGTAAGTTCTGTAATTTCATCAGCTTTTAAAAAAAAATTAGGAAGATTTTAAAACTTTTTGGAATATTTTAAAGAAAGCGAAACATTTAAAGAGAATCTCTTGAAAAGGTTTCTGAAAAAATGTTAGCTATTGTGTTAAAAAAACAATATAGTCCCAAGTGTTCAACATCACAAAAACAGAGTATATATTCTATACAGTTTTGTGTGATTTAGTGTATACAATCTGAGTCTTTTTTTTGTCTTTTTTCTTTTTTTTTCTTTTTTTCTTTTTTGCATCTGTCTATTATTTATTTTTGTTTGTATATGTTTTCTCATAAGATTTGTTTTGTGTATGCGTGAATTATTCCTGTGTCTGTATTATGTTATATATGTGATCTGAGGTATCTATTCTCAGTTTATTTTTCAATGTTCTGAATGAGGTGATGTAATATTCATAATCAAAATAAATCCTAATTTATAATCATTTAACTATGAGTTGAGTTTCCCTCTCAATATTTTATAATGCTCTGGATAATATTAATCAAGATCTCTATCTTTATCTTAATAATCTATATTAATTGGATAAAATCTTTTGGATTATCCTCTCCATTTTTACAGGTCTGCTATTTCCTCTATCTATCATATATAATTTTATATATATATGTAATTTTTCTTTTTTTTTTTGTTGTTGTTCAACTAAATAAAACTTATCCCCCCTATATTCCTGAGTTTGGTGTCTTCCTTGTTTAAGCTAAAATTCTATATATATATATGCTGCATAATTTCTGAGTCTTTAGCCAATTTTCCCTGACAAGCTGTTAAGCGAAACCGTGATAGGTTGTTGGCTCACCCTTAGATTTTCATTCTTGTTTGCTCTACTTTCGCATTGGGTACTTCTTGTACTCTGTTTTCGTATTGGTCTATTTATTGTTAAGATTTTCGTCTTGAGGGTTTTTTTCTTTCTCACGAATGCTTGACTTTTTGTTCAAATATTTCATTTGTTTTTTTTGTTTTTTCTTCCCCTTTTTTCCCTCCGGGTTAGTTCCCAGTGGGTTTCAAGACGTTCTTAGTTGTAGTTTAATTATTGATAATCTTGACAGAATTAGTTTTGTCAATATTGATATTATAATTATAATTAATATATATATATATATATATATATATATATCTCCAAGTGAATAAGGAACAAAGAAAATATTAACGTCCAAAACAATAGTTTAAAATGGTGCTCAATATAAAAATAGAGCTATGAATATTTACAAAATCTAAAGTTCAGGTCTTTAGAAATAAACCTTTATAGTATTAATCTTAGTACCAAGATATTCGCTTTTAACTGTATGAACCCTCCCCTTATATATATTTTTACCTCTAATTTTACCTTTATTTCATACTACAAATTGTGATCTAATTAAGGTTTTCTATAAAAAAAGAAATAAAAAATATTTCCTTAAATTTTAAATTAAGTTTAAATATAAAAAGAACCCCTTTAATAACTGTCCATCCTCCCCCCCCCAAAAAAAAAATTATCAAAAATTAAATAAATTTGCAGCTTTATACTTCAGAAAGACAGATATGTTTACCCACTACCAATTCTTATCTCTCTTCTTAGCCCATCCTCTCCTACTCCCCCACCACCCCATATACATTTTCTTTCTTCTTTTTCTTTGTTAAACCCAAAGGCCTGGTCAGAAAAGCTGTAAAGGACCATACCTTATTTTCTACTGTTAAACCTGTCTCTAAACTTTTCAACATGTCCATTAACTACCTCTCTCCTGTTCCCCCATTTTCTTCTTTTTTTTCAAATTCTAATTTACAACTCCTAATTCTGATTTCTCATTTTCTCTACCCCACTTACCTCTTACACAAAATTTACCAATATAAAGGAAAAAATTTTCCATCTCTCTTTACGCTACCTGATGAGACATTGTTCCTTCAATGCCGAAACAAAATGTACACTTTGTAGTAGATTATAATTTGTACATGTTCTAAACTATAATTTATATATATATATATATATATATATATATATATATATATATATATATATATATATAATGAAGAAAATTTTAAAAACAGCTTCCACTTCTGCAATATATGTGTTACTCTTCAAATGAATTGAGTTCTTTCGGTCACTGGCGTGTGTATACACTGCTTACATACAACACATAAAAATTTCCCTTCTCTGATTCCGTGCACCTATGGCTTAGGAGGTAGTGATTTCGACAGACACCATATCAGTCGAGTTTCGATCCCAGACAGAAGCAAGTGGAAGTGTGTAGCCACACTGATACAGCAAAACTGGCTTGTATATGGATGACTTGTATATATATATATATATATATGAGAAAGAGAGCTGTTGATAATATGGCCCTTTACTTCAATAACAAAATAGTGGGTTAAAATGTGTTTAATTTGAAGAGTCTTTTTTTATATATTTTCATTTGTGTAACCATTACAGAAGTACAGATTTCAAGCTAATTTCTGGGTGAATGTATCTCTCTGGGATGGTGTAAATATATTATGGTTCTCTTATCTGCCTTATAAAGTGTTAATCAAATGCTACAAGAATAATCCCCAGTCTTACCTCAGCATATCTAGTAGTCATTCATGAAACGGTTCCATTGTCTTATAGTGTGTGTGTGTGTGTGTGTATATATATATATATATATATATATATATATATATATAGTTAAGTGTAACAAAAGAGAAAAAATGATTAACCAAAACTTACATTTAAATCACATACAAATATTTAATTTACGATAAACACAAAATTATATATATACAAAATTTACAATTTTTTGCATTCAAGACAAAAAACGTAGAGTTTACTACTGGCAGGCAAAGTGTTACAAAGGGGAAGGAAAGGTCAGTATCTTTACCCAGTTAAGTTAATGAAGCAGTTAAAGTGCTGTACTTTTTGGAAATCATTAAATGTGTATATAAAGAATAATTTCCAGTAAAGTAAAAAAAAATACCTATTTACCCTTTTTGTTCCTTTCTGGTTTTAGTTGGTTGGCAACTTTTCTTAGAGATTCTTTCGGCTGGATATAAATCCTTGAATCAAAGCTGGAGTTGATAATATCAGCAAATCCTTTTAACAACTGACTACTCTCTTCCCAAAACCTCTTTTTATAGGGGCTAACACCTAATTTGCATATTCTAGAATCTTTTAGAATTCTCTCGATTTTACTGGAACATTCTGACATCTTCCAAAACATTCTATTCCTAATTTCTCTATTTTTGCAACTACTTCATGAATTGAAAAGTTTTTTGTAATAACAAGTAGGACTCAATAGTCCCTTACTACAACTTTTTAGACATTATTAATATTATTTTTATATAGAAATACATCCTCATAACAATATACATGTATATATTTATTTTCTATACATATCCTGTTAAATATAAGAGACAGTGAATGTCTATTATGTTTAATCATGAGCTGTTCTAAATATCATAATAAGCATAAGACATTCATTGTCTCTTATATTTAACAGTATATATTTAGAAAATTATCTGCTACCTCGATACTATATATATATATATATATATATATATATATATATAAACTACTAAAAAGGTTTGAAAAATGTTGCCTCTCGAAGAACATCCCTTTGTTGGCCTTTGTCACAACTGCAACTTTAAAATATATATTGCTAAATAACCAATGGTTTTCCCAGACCCAAAAGTCTTGTCCTCTTAATGTCTTTCAAATGAGCCAAATGATGACTAGCAGTTAGCTGGTTGCAAGATGTGCATTGTGGTGCAGTGGTTATCGGCTTGGAATGAGAAATCGAGGAGCCAAGTTCGGATTCTAGTTGAATTTCTTGCACTCACTTATGCACAAATACCTTTTGGGAAAGGTATTAATCTGGCTCTTCCCTCCAGTTATGGGTTAAATAACAGGACAGGTTGGTTTCTATAGCCTCAGCTGGCAATCAGTCTACCACAGAAAGTAAAGGCAACCTACTGCAGGATAATCTTTGTTGATTGTATAGGTAAAGCAGGACCAAAAATTAATGTCTTTCAAATGAACCAAATGATGACTAGCATTATATACCAATAGTTTATCTCCAGGTTCAAGCAACTTGTCATGAATTCTCTTTAGCACATTTACTGATAGGTTTTCATCTGCATGTACCAACAAGTTAATTCACACTGATACTTTTTAGCATTAAAAAACATTTTAAGACTTCAGTTGAAGCTATAAATCAAATCATAAATTTATTTTTAATGCCTAAATTGGCTATTATAAAGTTGGCATGTGAAGTCATATTTTCTAAGTGACTACTGACAGTCAACATATTAAATCCCACCAAACATGGAACTTCAGTCCAGTAAATTCTGTATTAGCTGGGGTGATAAATATAAATATTAGTCCATTTTCATGGCTCCTGAAGTTTGCAAATATTGTTTTACAGTTAGCTGGTTGCAAGATGTGCATTGTGGTGCAGTGATTATCGGCTCGGAATGAGAAATCGAGGAGCCAAGTTCGGATTCTAGTTGAATTCTTTGCACTCACTTATGCACAAATACCTTTTGGGAAAGGTATTAATCCGGCTCTTCCCGCCAGTTATGGGTTAAATAACAGGACAGATTGGGTTCTATTGCCTCAGCTGGTAATCAGTCTACCACAGAAAGTAAAGGCAACCTACTGCAGGATAATCTTTTTTCTACCCAGTCAGTCATGTCTCTTTCTAGACATGATCACCCAAGCGTGTATCACATATGGCACTTAACTGACTGATTGCAAGAGCAATAACTTTGAAAGATACTTTTAAGATTTCCCTAATATTGTACAAAAGATTGTATTAGAAACTTTGCATTGTTGTAACCACAACATTTTATTATTTTAATACAGAAATTTTAAGAATTATTCCAATCTACCAAACGCCACAAAATACTGTATTTATTAATGAAAGTTCTTAAATTGTCAGGAATGTTATTATATTCCAAAGTGCTCTCAATGGCACAGTACAGAAGAGAGAATACTTGTAGATAAGTAATTTATTGATTAGTTTTCTTTGGCTTATCAAAGATTTTTCAGGTTATTTAAAACCAGAAAGTGGGTCCTGGGTATGACTTTTAACTGCATCCGGCAGCAAGGCCTCTGATAGGGATGGTTGTTAGGAGCATAGAACCACCTCTTAATTGCTGTTCTCAGGTCCACCCTGACCCAGAGTGATAGCATCTGTTATGCTCCCAGCTATGGGCAAATAATTAATCCCTCCACCCAAAAAAAAAAACTTGGGGCAAAACAATATGAAAGTATACAAATACACTTTTATAAAAAATATATACATAAAAATAAACTTTCATAGAAAAATATACATTTAAATAAAACTCAAACTTCAAAAGCCAGAAAATATTTTTAGATTGTAGGATTTTTTTTTTTTTAAGATAATGGTTTAGTGGTATCTTACAACCTGAACCATAGTTCAGAGGAAAGAAGTGGATTCATACCTTTCTCAAGGCTATTTGTGCTTAAATGAATATAACAAAACCAACAGGAATTCTAATTTGGCTCTGTGATTTCCAATTTCAAGCCATTATCTATTACACTGCCTGCACCTCCTAGCTTATGGCACCTGGTATTTTCAAGTAGTTACCCATCTAGGTAGTGTCTAGGCTCAAGTTTGCTTAACTTTGTTGATTGTATAGGGAAAGCAGTGTTTTAATGTGATGTGGCCATGGATGAGTAATACATCTGTTCCGTAATAGTTGTAACATTTTAGCATATGAAATGTGTATGCAAATTGAATTATTTGGGGGGGGGGGGGTAATGTTCCATTAAGAAAGGTGTTTTTCTTTTTAGCCACTCCCATCTTTGTTGGTAAGAGTTTCAAGATAAGATTTCAAATGGAACAGTGTTAAAATAAATTGATTCCTGTTAGTGGGAATATTTTTCATTTTTAGCTTTGCAACAGTAACATTTTTTAGTTTTTGTTTTTGGGCATGTTTTTTTTTGTTTGTTTTTTTTTACATTGATTTTGTCTCACTAGAGCAAAATTTGGAAATTGTTTTTCTCAATTTCAATCCACTTAAAAGATGAGTTACAAAAACCAGATCGTACCTGATAACCTCAATTATTTTGTTTTTTGTTTTTTTTCCCATAGTCTATTGGGTGCATTGGACCATCATGTTTATAAAAACACACATGTAAAAGTTTTGTCACTTACCTGATTAATGTTACCTTCGGAATCCCGACCAGAGAGTTTCATAGACTTACCCTCTGGCAATTATTCTCTCCGCTCTTCAGTGGGTATCAGCAGTTGACTGCTTATACTTTTCTTTTTTTATATGCAGCTTTCATTGGTAAAAGTTTTTTTTATCCTTGCTTATTTTCATTAATTGTTGTAATGAGATGTCCCACACTCCCTCTCGCCTATGTGGCTGACTATACTAGTAGTCATATACAGTGAGCACAGGTGATACCTGTGACTTGCTTCGGCAATTACTAGCTTGCCATCAGATTCCCTGTCTTGCCATCATGTATTCTCTTTACAAATAAACCTCTCTTTTATTTACACACATGTTGCTGTTCTTTAACTCGAGTACCACCTTGTCTGTAACCTCTTGAAAGAATACATTAGTGTGCGTATGTGTAGAATGTTGCTATTATTTGTTCTTGTTCATCTGGTTACTCTTTTATTTATTTATTTATTTTTTTTTTTTAAAATAAAAAAAAAAATAAATGTGTATTTGTTAAATACAGTATTTACACTAACAAAAAATAATATCAGCTTAGAAAATATCCATTATTTCCTTAATTATTTCATACCTGAAACAAAGTTAGTGGATACAGCCTTCAAAATATCCAAGTGTGAAATGTGCATTTCTTAAGGGTAACTGTGCTTTGCCTTGCTTTGCAAAGTCTGTCATGGCTAAGAGATCTTGAGCATGCCTAACCTGAAGGTGGTTTCCCACAATTATATTATAAGGAAGTGAAAGAACATGTAGATTTAAACCCACTGTTCAAGCATTTACTTTTATAAAGAGTGCTCAATACAGAGTAGAGCTTAATATCGTAATATTTTTTTATTACAATGGTTTATAAAAACATATGACTATACAAAGAATTTCATGTTTCAAAGCAATGCTGTTCTTCAGGGTATAGTTTAAAATAAATAAATTTCTAAAAATGATTTATTTAGAAACTGAAGGGGTAGTAATAGAAGATGCTTGGAGATCTGTCAATAGCGTTCAATCAAAAACGAGAATTAGGTAACTATAGAGTTGAAGATTTGGGTCGCAAAAGGAAGCAGAATTGTTTGATGTCAAGGTATGTAATATATATATATATATATATATATATATATATAACACATATATGTGTGTGTGTGTGTGTATGTCATGAATCAATTGCTCATTGCGATACAGAAATTTCTATGCTTCGAGATAGATTCTCTTCATCAGGCAATGTTTGATGTTGGTTGTACAGATGATTTACATTTAAATACAAAAACCTTCGGTTTACTGTGTATGTATTTGGGAAGATATAAAATTTACATGTGTGTTTCATATATCGTTCATTCAGTACTACTGGTGTATGAATACATGTATATCACACGCTAAAAGTCTGCCTCCTACCAAACACCCATAGCTCAGAGGTAGAATCACCGACTGACACCAATTCAGTCAGGTTTCAATCTTGGGTAAAAAGCAGTCGGATGTCTAACCGTACTGATGAGCTGTGATACAGCGAAACAGATCTGTCTGCTGATGACTATATATATATATATATATATATATATATATATATATATATATGAAAGGGGCTGCAGGTTCAAATCCTAATGAAAAGCAAATTTTTGCTTTTTCAGTAGGGACTGTGCCTGCCCCCCTCTTTAATTAGCCAAGCCTGTGAACTTCAATCATGCTTTTATTTTTATTTCTTTGTCTTTCTAAGAACAGAGATGTCTACTCAAACATATGTACCCATTAAATACAATGGTTAAGTGAGAAGAAATGACTAAATATAAACTAAAATAAAATAGAATGCATAGTCATTAGTAAAATCAGGAACCCATAATGCCAACTACAGATTGGGGATACTGAAATCAAGCAGGTGCAGAAATTTAAATACCTGGGAAGCATTCTAACAGAGTACAGAAAGTGCGACACTGAGATCTAAAGGTGTATTGGCACGGCCAAGGACAAATTCCAAAAGCTCGGTAGACTATTGAGAAACCGGACAATTTCGTTGGAAACAAAGAAAAGAGTACTGGATTGTTACATGCTATCTGTCCTTGTAGCTATTAACTTAAGTTTTTGTTCACAATGCGGGACCATCTCATCAATGATGGAGACTTGAAGCAACAGAAATGTGGTTCTACAGAAGGATGCTGAGGATACCCTAGACCAAACATGTGAACAAGGGTTTTGAGAGGATGGAACCAAAAAGAAACTTAAGATCAGGAATGGACAGCTGAAGTTTTTGGGACATGTAATGAGGAAAGAAGGCTTGGAGAATCTGATATTCATCGAGTGAATAGAAGGAAAGACAGAAGAAATGACATTTGATCAGCTTAAGTGGATGGCAAGGCAGTGTAGGGTTTGGGAGAAATAACAAGAAAAAGGGTGTTAATAGATACAAGTGATAGGGAAATTTGGAGGACCATGTTTGCCTATGTCCTGAAGGGACACAGCACATAAAAGATTGTCATAAGAAATTGTGAATTATAATACATGGTGCAGCAGAAATACCTCCCACATAATGGTAAGACATTAGTGGTAATGTCTTCATTTCTTGCCATTATGTGGGAGGTATTTCTGCCGCACCTTATATTGTGATTTATTAAAAATGTTTGCCCAACTTATTCAGTTAATTTATATTACTGGACATTATTGTCCTATAGAATATGATCTAAAAGTTGATAAACACTCTTGGATTTCCAGAAACTTCTCTCTCAGTCTGACAGGCTAGAAAAAGAAATCTAAACTTATTTATAAATGGAACTTTGTGTGTGTGTCCGTTACCTATAGACTCCGAAACGGCTGAACCGATTTTCTTGAAAATTTACACACTTGTACTATAAGCGACTGTGAGTGTTCTTAGGTAGGTTTTGTGTCGAGGTACCCCCAATAAATATCAATAATCAAAAAAATAGGGTTATAGAAGTGGTCCAATTTTAATCAAATTTAATACACTCAATAGACAAAGACATAAGAAACGATATTCAGAAGTTTCAAGGTTGCATTTCTTACAATAGTGTAGAAAATCGATTTTATATATATATATATATATATATATATATAAAAGGCAAGATGTTTGTGTGTGTGGCTGTTTATGTCTGTATGTCCTTTATACAAATCCACAATTTTTATCCAATTCTCACCAGACTTCACACAAATATTCTTTAGTCTGAGTCAGCTCCAGGACCATGGATTAGTTTTAAAGTTTTCATTATACCCGAGCAACACCGGGCTATACGGCTAGTAAATATATAAAGAATTATTTCTTTTTTAAGGATATCAGATGTGCCTACTATAGAAATAAAAATTGTGAATTCCTGCTGATAAAACAAAAAGGTTTCTTTCTGTTGAATAACACTGCCAAGAATACATAATCCAAAATCTGATAAAAATAACATAAGACGAATTAATTTAAAGGAATTAATAAGAACAGTCAGTCAGTTAAGTGCCATACGTGAAACACGCTTGGGCGATCATGTCTTTTTCGAGACATGACTGACTGGGCAGAAGATTATCCCGCAGTAGGTTGCCATTGCTTTCTGCGGTAGACTGGTTGCTGACCAAGGCTATAGAACCCAATCTGTCCTGCTATTTAACCCATAACTGGAGGGAAGAGAGGGATTAATACCTTTCCCAAGGGTATTTGTGCGTAAGTGAATGCAATGGATTCACCTGAAATTCGAACTCAGCTCCCCGGTTTCTCGTTCCGAGCCAATATCCACTGTACCACAACGCACATAAGAATAAGAACACCATGTCATAAAAGTTGTGCAAAATAGTTTACCTTATTTAACCTTTATTCATAGTGTGTGTGTGTGTGTGTGTGTGTGTGTGTGTGTGTGTTTTTTTTTTTTATAAGGCTTTGTTCAAAATGTTTGCTTGAAATGCTAAACTTAACTGGGTTTTCTCATAAACATGATTTTTTTTTTTTAATGTAACTTTGAAACCAACACATTATAAATTTATTTTATTTATGATAAAATAGCTACCAATTACTATATTCTCCAGTATCAAAAAATTAAACATTTGAAATCCTTCTCCATGTGATTTAGTAAGAGATAAAATTTGTCTCCTCCACTCCCTCATAAAAGTATTCCTATTTCAGGTTTAGTTGCCTTAATTGTATATTACTGCCTTTAGAACTGTCAGACTATAAAGTCTGCCAATCTGTACACTTCCTGAGAAAGTATTTACATATTTTAGTCATCAATCTACCTTTTTAAATTAGTTGCTTACTATGTTTACGTTTAGAACCAGACCACAAGTATATGGCACCCACCAAGGATCAAACATTTCAGTCAGTTAAGTGCCATACGTGAAACATGCTTGAGTGATCATGTCTTGAAAAAGACATGATTGACTGGGCAGAAGATTATCCTGCTGTAGGTTGCCATTGCTTTCTGCAGTAGACTGGTTGCCAACCAAGGCTATAGAACTCAATCTGTCCTATTATTTGACTCATAGCTAGAGGGGGAAGAGATGTATTATATTATTAAGTAGTAATTAGTGGGGGATCAGTTTATTATTTCATAGCAGTATAAAACTGATCCCCCACTTTATGCCCAGGGAACCCTTAATCATGTTTTCAACTATTATATTCAGTCAGTCAGTTAAGTGCCATACGTGAAACACGCTTGGGCGATCGTGTCTTGAAAGAGACATGACTGACTGGGCAGAAGATTATCCCGCAGTAGGTTGCCATTGCTTTCTGCAGTAGACTGGTTGCCAGCCAAGGCTATAGAACCCAATCTGTCCTGTTATTTAACCCATAACTGGAAGGAAGAGACTGATTAATACCTTTCCCAAAGGTATTTGTGCGTAAGTAAATGCAATGAATTCAACTGGAATTCGAACTCGGTTCCCCAGTTTCTCGTTCTGAGCCGATATCCACTGCACCACAACGCACATGCTTTGACTTTGAAAGTATTTGATACTGAATTACTGTTGTCACCCCCACATCACAAACTATAAATAATCTCTGAAAGCTATGTCATGTGGAAAGCTTCTCATTTAGTGTGTGTGTGTGTGTGTGTGTGTGTAATACACATACAAAATATATATCTCTTAACAAGTTTAGTTAAGAACCAACAAGGTTCTTTTTATTTTTTTGATTATATTTTTCCAATTTTAGGGATAAGGTGTTGAGTAATGTACTCAAAAGTGTACATAAACTGTTCGCAGTTCACATTATTTTTGTCTTGTGATGCAATGGATATTGGTTTGGAACGAGAAATCGGGGAATAGAGTTCGAATTTCAGTTGAATTTCTTGCATTCACTTACGCTCAAATACCCTTGGGAAAGATATTAATCCATCTCTTCCCTCAAGTTATGGGCTAAATAACAGGACAGATTGGTTGCCAGCCAAGACTACAGAACCCAATCTACTGCAGAAAGCAATGGCAACCTATGACATTTCGGTTTTTATATGCTTTGACCTTCTTCAGGTGTTAGGAATTTTAAACTGAACCCTTTATTTCAATCACTGGGCTATATAATTCTCATTCCATGTGCAATGCCACTTCTAGATGCCATGTAGTTATCTCCCTTTAACTTAACTTTCTAAAATATTTGCTGTAACCAGGTATTGAACACTCAACTCTTTGGATCAAGTCACTGGAACTAACCAATGCCTATATCCACTTGGCCATGTGTCATCAAGGACACATGACCAAGAGGTTTGCCAGCTCCAACGAGTGAGAACAATATAATGTTATCTTCACAAAACTTCGAAGTCAACATGAACCTGCTGAGTTAAGTGACAAACACTTTGTGCTTATATATATATATATATATATATATATATCTAAACTTATCTATAAATGGAACTTTGTGTGTGTATCTGTGTGTGTCCGTTACCTATAGACTCCGAAACGGCTGAACCAATTTTCTTAACAATTTACACAGTTGTACTATAAGCATCTGCGAGTGTTCTTAACTAGGTTTTGTGATGATATATCCCCGATAAATATCAAAAACCGGTAATCAAAAAAAACGGGTTATAGAAGGAGTGGTCTGATTTTAATCAAATTTGATACACTCATAGACAAAGACATTCAGAAGTTTCAATTCTTACAATAGTGCAGAAAATCGAATATATATATGTGTGTGTTGTGTGTGTATCTCCTTTCCAAAAGTATTAGAACGCCAAGGCCAGTGCCTTTTGTCTTTATTCACTGAAGACATTTAGGTTAAAGATGAATATCAGAGGAGAGTTAAGAATTTCAGCTTTTAATTCCTAGTACTTACATTTGGATGTGTTTAAACAACATAGGACGTACCACATTTTGTATCAGATCATCCCATTTTTAGGTGAGCAAAAGGAAAGGAACAAATAGTCTTAGACAAAGTTTCGTTTATAAATAAGTTTAGATTTAGATTATTGTAAGATATATTTGTTTACAAATGTTTTACTAAACCATCTGAGAATCATGTCATAGTGTGAAATACAAAATGAAAGTCAAGTTTTGTTTTTGATATTTTTGGATTGTGTATGTAAGTAATTTTAGATAAGCATAACAAAAGATTTAATTTAAAAGAAATGATTCATAAATTTTGTTTGTGTTTGTTAATTTATTTTTTTTTTTTTTTTTTTTTTGTGCAAATATTTACTCCTCTCAAAAAAAAGTTCTGAAGCATAAATGTCTTCAAACAATTTTTGGTGGAAGAAAATTTATTAAGATAATCACTTTTTTAATGCCAGCATCTCTAGTCTGACATTTTAATTTACAATTTGACATTGTTTTTAAGTCAAGATGCAAACATTTTGGGATTTTTGTACTTGAATAAAAACAAATACACTTTTTACTTTTTACTTTGATGTACTTTAAAATATTTTAACACTTCCAAGGCAAAAAAAAATGAATGAAAAATAAAATAAAACACTTTTGTAACATAAATTAAAGAATTAACCAAAATTTAATCAAATGAAAAGTCTACTTTGCAAAAATAAAGTAACCATTCAACCATATTAAAACATATTTAAATAATTTACTTCACCAATTCAGTTAAGAATACCTATTTTAATATCTTGCAAAGTATAACCCATCACTGAACAAGTCCCTGGCCTTTGTTTGATTTGAAATTCCTAGCTCCTGAAGAAGGCCAGTGCGTACAACGGCCAAAACATTGTACAAATAGTAATAAAAATAAGGACAATAGTCTAAATAATGTAAATAGTATAAATCTCATGTTTGTCTTTGCAAATACTTTGTGGTGTCTGTGAAATTTATCAACTTTGACAATGTAATATTAAAGGTTAATAGTTTTCAAAACCGTAAGTCACATTTGCATCTTCCCCTCCAGGGACTCAGAATTTTAGAAATTCTTTGAAATTTTTTATAGAAAGTATTTTATAATTATTAGTATTATTAATTTTTTTTTTCTTTTTAGAATGTGATGTTAAAAAAAAAATCATTAGCTTCGTTTTTTTTCTTATCTTCTATGTGCCCTATCTTTTCTGGATGTAGACGATCATGGCTTTCCACATCTCCCTATCCCTGGTGGCTCTTAATGTTTTCTCCTGTTACTCCACACAACCCCCATTCCGTCCTCCCTCTGATCAAGCCCTTCAAATATGTTATCCACTGCCTTCCTCTGTCTCTTTTTCCTTCTATCTGGTCTGTCAGTATCAGGTTCTCCAAGCCCTCCTTCCTCATTGCATGTCCCAGGAACTTCAGTTGTCTCTTCCTGATGCTCACTATTAGTTTTCTTTTCAATACCATTCTTTCCAAAACCTCATCATTGCTTCGGTCCATGATATCTGTAGCATCTTTCTGTAGAACCACATTTCCGCTGCTTCAAGTTTTTTCCTCATCTTTGATGATATTGTCCAGCATTCACTACTGTATTGAAGAACTGACATCACATAGCGATCTAGCACTCTTTTTGTTTCTAGTGAAACTTTCCTGTGTCTTAGTACTTTACTCAGCTTCTGGAACGCATCCTTCGCCATACCAATTTGCCTTAGGATCTCCGTGTCGCACTTTCCATCTCCTGTTAAAACACTTCCTAGGTATTTAAATTTTTATACTTGCTTGATTCTAGTATCCCCGACCTGTATTTGGCATTTTGTGTTGTCCTTTTTGCTGATGACAATGCATTCAGTTTTCTTGCTGTTTATTTGTAGTCCTTTTTTGTCACTCTCCTCAGCTACCTTCTGTAGAAGGTCCTGTAGTTTTCTTTCTGTGTCTGCAATCAGCACTGTATCATCTGCATACCTTATGTTGTTCAAATTGTGGCCTCCGATAACAAATCCTGGTGTAGCATCTATAGTCCTCAAAATATTCTCGCTGTACAAGTTGAAGAGATCTGGTGAAAAGACGCATAATCAGTAAAATATAGGTACAAGTCTGTCTTCATTTGTATTGCCCTTTCGGAGAGCATCCTAATCATAAATATGGCGTTCCTTGTTCCAGTATTTTTGACAAACCCACACTGTTCTTGTCCTATCTCTGGCTTGATTCTGCTTCTTGCTCTATTCATCAGGATTCTGACAATCAGTTTTGTTATGTGACTCATTAAGCTGATAGTTCTGTAGTTTACATTCGTTTGAACCTGGCTTCTTCGGTAGTGCTATAAAAAATCGACTTGCATAGGTCATCTGGTATTATTCCACTATTATATATTTCTTTTATTATTTCTGTAATTTTCTCTATGCCGAATTCTTCCAGGGCTAACAGCAGCTCTATTACAGTGCCGTCTGGTCCAACTTTGTTTCTATTCAGTTTGGTCATTGCAGCTTCCACTTCGGACTTTAATATTTCTGGTCCGTCCTCATTCTTGTGTATTTTTGGTTGTTCTCTCCTGTCGCAGAAAAGATCCTTTATATATTCTTCCCATCGCTGGTGTATTTCTTCTTTCTCCAATATTATTTTATGCATCCTGTTGAGCAGCAGGTTTTTTGTCCTGTCAGTTCTCTTATCTCTTTATGCATCTCTGTCTGCTTTATTGGTCCTGCTCAGTCTCTCTACCTCTGTGCATTTGTCATTGAGCTATTCCTCTTTAGCCCATCTGCATTTGTTCCTTATCTCCCTGTGTAGTTTCCTGTATTCCCTTCCATGTCTTGGCATTATTTTTTGTCTCCTTTGCATCATGTCAAGAATCTCTTCCGTCATCCACTCGTTTTTTCTTCTGCGTCTGATTTCCTTTGAGGCAATATTGTTTGCTGATGTCACTATTGCTTCCTTTAGTGAATCCCATTTCGAGTGTCCTTTTCCAATTTGTTCTTCATATTTCTTTCTCACGCTGTTAGTGTATTCTTTCTGCAGTTTGAGGTCATTCACAAGCGTGTTGTATTTCAATCTTGGTGCTGTGCTAGGCTTCTTCATTCTTCGGAGTTTTATCCTTAGTTTGTAGATGACTGGGACATGGTCGCTTCCGCAGTCGGCACCTGGATAGGTTTTACACTGAACCACTGCGTTCCTGAATCTCTTGTTTATAGTTATGTAGTCTATTTGGTTCTTCGTGTTACCTCCTGGGATTCTCCATGTCCATAGATGTTGTGGGTGTTAGTTATTACTTGGTCATTTGCTGTGCCCCATTGGACCCATTTTTCTCCTCGTTCGTTGCGAATTCCAAATCCAAAGTTGCCGGTCGTCTCTCCTTCCCTCTCTTTACCTACCTTGGCATTCAAGTCACCCATTATGATCCTAATTTCTTGGTTTTTGCATTGAGCCTTGGCATCGTCCAGTATGGAGTAGAATGATTCTATTTTTTCCTCAGTGCTTTGAGTTGTTGGTGCATAAACTACTATGATAGGTATATTGAAGAGTTTTCCTCACAGTTTAACCAAGAGGACTCTCGCTGAAAGCTGGCAGTAACCCAGAAGGTATTTCTTCGTTTCTTTGTCTAGTATTAAGCAAACCCCTTTTTTGTTGTTTTTGCCTCCTACATAAATTATCCTATGGGCATTACTGCTTGGGTCTCTATTGTTAGGCCATCTGGTTTCACATATGCCCAGAATATTGATCTTCAGTCTGTCCATCTCCTGCTTGACATTCTCTAGTTGTCCACAATTCTCTAGTTGTCCACAATTCTCTAGTTGTCCACAATTCTCTAGTTGTCCACAATTCTCTAGTTGTCCACAATTCTCTAGTTGTCCACAATTCTCTAGTTGTCCACAATTCTCTAGTTGTCCACAATTCTCTAGTTGTCCACAATTCTCTAGTTGTCCACAATTCTCTAGTTGTCCACAATTCTCTAGTTGTCCACAATTCTCTAGTTGTCCACAATTCTCTAGTTGTCCACAATTCTCTAGTTGTCCACAATTCTCTAGTTGTCCACAATTCTCTAGTTGTCCACAATTCTCTAGTTGTCCACAATTCTCTAGTTGTCCACAATTCTCTAGTTGTCCACAATTCTCTAGTTGTCCACAATTCTCTAGTTGTCCTGACATTCCATGTACCAAAAGTAATTCTTTCTTTGTTGCAGGGTAATGGTCCAGAAACACTTGTTGCTCATGTCATTCCTTCCTGGAATTAAAATAATTTTTTCTGCAGTATGATTTATGTTTAATTACTGGAAATTTAATCTTTTGTGACAAGTTAATGTGTGTTGAAATCCTCACTGTATTTATTACTGCTGATGTTATTGCTAACATTATTTGTCTAGGTTTACAAACTTTACGTTTCTTTCTATTTCACAAACCAATCAATGAAAGTTGAATAAGTTGGTTTGTTTGGAAAATACATTGAGTAAAGTTTAATAAATTCTTTAATTTAATTTTATAGGACTTTATAGAAAACAATATTTTTTTAAGAATTTTTTTTATATATCACTTAAAATATGATGTTTAGTCTATACTTATATTTGAATAGATGCTCATTTATTAAAGGCACTGTTCACTTTGCTTGATCAGCAAGACTTAGCTAAAGCATGTCAAATCTAGCAACAGTTTCCTTCTGTCTAGAGGGACACAAATTCGGATCTTGCTGAAAAGTGTGCACATACATACATACAAAAATCCCAAAATTTACATTTGTTGAATGGCCATTTAATGAATGTAAATTTCGAAATGTTTTTGACATATCTATATCATTTATATATATATATATATATATATATATATATATATATATATAATCTCTGGCTCTATAAATAGATAATACTATTTATATCGGGCCCTCCACCTTGATCAATTGTAATATTAATTTTATTAATAGGATCTAGTTTTGGGGATTTTACCTTTTATTTATTTATTTATTTATTTATTTATTTATTTTAATAAACACATCATTGACTCAAATATGAGTATCCTCTAAAAATAACTTTTAAAATGTGTATATTTTTAGTAGTTATAACTGTGGAGCTATGGTATAACTGGACATTTGTTAGACCTAATCCAGTCATTCCTCTCTAACCGCACATTGAAGGTAGTATTAAACAGACATGCCTCCCAAAACTACCATACGAATGCGGGTGCCCCTCAAGGCTCTATCCTAGGTCCCACACTCTTTCTGATCTACATTATCTCCCCAATGCCATTAGATCCCAAGTGGGCATGTACGCCAATGACACCACAATTTACTCTCGCCTTGATCAAAAACCCGGTATGGGTGACAAAGCGAACCTCACTGCCGAACTTGAAAAGGACCTCCAATCCGTAGTAGACTGGGGTAGGAAATGGCTTGTAAATTTCAATGCTTCCAAAATGAAGCTGCTTTCAATTAACCATCATAGACAATTGCACCTACCTCCCATTAGCATAGAACTGGCTTGCCTCCCAGAGAGTAAAACACTACGCCTTCTTGGCCTTACAATCTCTGCGAACCTCAAATGGAATGACTATATCGAATCCATTGCTAAATCCACTGCTATGAAAGTTGGTTCTCTGTGCAGGGCCCGGAAGTTTTTCCTGTCTGAATCTATCCTGCACATATATAAATCTACCATCTGCCTGTGTATTGAATACTGCTGCCACATCTGGTCGGGTGCCTCTGCTACTCTCCTCGGACTTCTTGACAAAATATAACAGAAAATCTGTAATGTGATCGATACTGACTTGGCAGACCAGCTGCAACCACTCTCTCACCAGCGTGACATGGCTTCCCTGTCTAATTTCCTATATCTAACCAACCTTTCTCATCACTTTCCCTCCTATGTAACCCCCTGTGCAATAGTGGCAGTGGAATGCCTTGCTCAGGGTGAAACGATTAAAACAAAAAAAAAACTGCAATAACCCTAAGATTAGAAGATGAGGTAAGCTTCTGCTCTGTATTTGGTAGAATCAGTTGGGTGTACTTTGTTTTGGTTGATTTGAGCAGCTCATAATTATCATAGGAAATCACTATCAACTACAATTGATGCGTTTGAGCCAATCATTGAAGAAAAATTGGCCGCTATATGAGCAGAGATATGCCAAAGTGATTTTGTAACATGACAACGCTAGGCCACATGTTGCAAAAGGGCTAAAAAAAACTACTTGGAAATGCTTAAACAAGAAGTCCTACTCCACCCGTTATATTCACCAGACATTGCCCCATCTGATTATCACTTGTTCTAATTGATGGCACATGGCCTGGTTGAGCAGCACTTTCATTCTTACAAAAATGCAAAAAATGGGTGGACTCATGATTAGTCTCAAAAGACATTTTCTGACATGTAACTCAAATGCTGCCAGAAAGATGGGAACAGTAGTAGCTAGCAATGGACAATACTTTAACATGTTTCTTATAAATTTTTGTAAATAAAACATTACTTTTCATGAAAAATCAGCAAGAACTTATTGAAAATCCTAATAGTTTTGTTTATTCGAGTGCTTTCGGCTATAGTTTTAGCCATTATCAAGGATAAAACATGCTTTTTCTGGAATGTTGTGGTGTTACTTTTCTTGTTTTATCCTTGATAATGGCTAAAAGTATATCTGAAAGTACTTGGATAAACAAAACATTTGAATAATTTTATATAATTTATCTGTCCTCAGCAAGGAAAAAAAACAAAATTCTAAGATCATATGAAAAATTACATGAAAAAATTAACCATAATAGCTTGTATGTCATTTTTTTAATGAACCCTGCATAAAAGAGATATTGCTGCCACACACACACACACACACACACACACACATATATATATAGTTTTTGGTCATAATTAAATTAGACCCGTACACAGTTGTATTAAAGTGTTCAATACATGTATATTGTAGAATTTTTGAATATTTTTCATTTGGAAATGAGTTATTTTATGACCTAGGTTTCGACCTTGGTATAAATTTTGGGGAATAATCATAAATCTACATTTAAACTGGAAACCCCCAAAATTGTACCAAACTGGCTAGCTACGTGTGGAAAATAAAATTGAAAATAGAAAAGACCTTGATATAACTTGGAGTATAGTGAAAATAGCCAAACCATACAACAGTAGCAATGTATGCAGATTGTGCTAGGAAGAAAAGTTAGATATTATGTTGTTCCCAGAAGGAAAAAGATTGCTTAATGAAAGATAAAAAATTATGTCCAGATGTAATCATAGCTATAAGCATATATTATGATTATGCAAACATTGATGAAAGTGTTGTAAGATCCTTGAATAACTCATCCCTAATTTTGAAAATTTTCACTTGTTTGAAAATTCCAATCATGTGTTCATGGGGGAAAAAATCCCTGTTGTGTTTGACAAAGAGAAAAATCTGCTGAAGATACCAAAAGGTTGAAACCTAGGTTGCTGAAATAACTCATTTCCAAATGAAATAAATATATATATATATATATATATATATATATATATATATATATATGTGTGTGTGTGTGTGTGTGAGTAAAAAATTAAAAAGTGCTTAGCTTTTAGTTTACTGTTACTGCCAACTTTTCATGTGGATTTGCAAAGTTGGTAAATGTTAGTCACACAATCATCGGACAGCCAAATTGTCTCAGGGTAATAGTAGAAAGTCATACTGTTTTTTTAATCTATATATTTGCTTCATATCTTACGTATATTTTAACATTGAGCACTTTGTAATGACTGCAGACTCTGACTTGTGTGTGTGTGTGTGTGTATATATATATATATATATATATATATATATATATACACACAAACACATATCAGTTAAGTGCCATATGTGAAACATGCTTGGGCGATCATGTCTTGAAAGAGACATGACTAACTAGGCAGAAGATTATCCCGCAGTAGGTTGCCATTGCTTTCTGCAGTAGACTGGTTACCAGGCAAGGTTATAGAACCCAATCTGTCCTGTTATTTAACCCATAACTGGAAGGAAGAGACGGATTAATACCTTTCCCAAGGGTATTTGCGCGTAAGTGAATGCAATGAATTCAACTGGAATTCGAAGATTTCTTGTTCCGAGCTGATATCTACTGGGCCACCACATTCATTATTATTATTATTTTTATTATTTTTTATTAATTGCTTAGATCAAATTTCATTCGGAGGGGGGGGGAATACTAGTTTAATTTAAATAATAAATAAAATTTGATCTCTTTCACTGGTTGTTGAAGGCTTGAAAGTCCTTGACCAATGCTTGTCTTATTATTTTTCATGTTAAGGGATCCTTCCATCTCTTGTCTACCTTCTAACTACATTGTGTTAGAAGATTGATGATTGAGGTAGTCTAATGGCCTTGTTTATGCTTTCCCTTTTATTAGTAGATAATTAGAAAATGAAAGTCCCTGTGCAATTTGAGGGCAGTAGGAGTTAAGGGGGGGTTGCATAAATGGAAGAGAGTTGGCAAGTAGTCAGCCTCCACCCTTGAAATGTATGTGATTTTCATTTTACTACAACTACTATTATAGGAATTCCTTCTCTCTCTCTCTCTCTCTCTCTTTCTACTTCTACCAAGCCAGGACAGTCAACTGCAGCCTTAGTGGAAATGTATGAAACTTGACTATCAATACCAACATTTTTCTTTTTCAAACTAAATATAATTCTTCTTTTTTACAAATAGTGAAGTTTATTTTATTTCTTGGCATAGAAAACATTCATTCCACTTATTTTATTGGCTAAAAAAAGTTTTAAGATATCTTATATCTTATCAAGGGAGGGGGTTGAGTGCTAAAATGTTCTTAGCCTGACCCACTTTATAAAATATCAGTATTTTAAGAACGTTTTAGTAACCCTTCATTTGTGCACACACACACACACTCCTCTTTTTATATATATATATATATATATATATATATATATATATATATATAATATTAAACTGCGTCTAAAGATTATATGCAAGTTATGAATTGGCATAAAAGAGTTGAGTCTTTAATGTTAAGTCCTATTATGATGTTTAGATTTTACTCAATATTAACTTGGATATATAGTGATAGAGAAAACTTGTTTTTGGTTGGAAAAAATTTTACTAAGTTAACCAGACTAATTTGACTGTCAGTAGTTTATTTGCAACTATTTATTTTGATACTTTTACATTATTATACCTTGTAAAACTAATGTAAAAAATAATATGAAAAGATTTTAGAACAAATTTGTCAATTTCTTAAAGGAAGAATATAAAAACATTTTATTTTAAAAATAAGATATATTAACTAAAAATAATAACCTCCTAAAATTTATTGCACAAATGCTCAATAACTCTAAGCAGCCTATTGTCAACATCTGATGTTAGATTTTCAATTTTAGTGGCTGGTAAGTTGTTTGCAGCAACTTTAACTGCCACCCAGAGGTCACATTTGCTGTTAAATTGCCTTCCATTAGTATAAATATCTCTCTTGAGGATGCTCCACAGGTTCAAGTCACAGCTATTTGAAGGCCAGTCCATAAGAGAATCTTCAACAAATCCCTTTTCTTTCAACCAGGATTTAATAAATACTTTGATGCATGACTTGGTGCGTTGTCTTGCATAAAGATCATAGGTCTATGCTTGGCTAAAGACTGGTTATCAAGCCATTCAAAGAAATATTTCTCTAGAAAATCACAGTAACTTTTGAAATTCATTTTAACCCTGTCTTTCACTTTAAATGGACCCACGAGCTCATTACCAATAATCTCAGCCCATATCATGATCCCACCGCCACCTTGTTGGTGTATAAAACATTTTCTTAAGTCATGTTGTTTGCAAACCCATCCTAGAGCCTATTGAGGGTGATCCTTGATTCATCTGTAAAAAGCACTTTACTGAAATCAATTTTCATGTATTTTTTTGCCCACTGCAATCTTCTTTCCTTATGTTTTTTTTTGTTAAAATGGGTTTATTTGATTTTTTACATTAGCAAACTTCCTTAATGCTTTACACCTTGTTTCCCTTGACACTATAGGAGCTCCAGCGGCCTCAAATATGAACGCACTTGATGCATTTGGGTTTCTTATTAATTCTCTTCAGATATGTGATAGATCTCGCTTTGTTAAATTCCTAAATTCAGCCTTTTTTTTTTCTTTGACATATTTTCTTGATTGTTCAATGATCCCTTTTCAAATCCTTAGAAATTTGAAGCGAAGACTTTCCTTTGATAATTTCTTTGATTATATAGTTCTTTTCATTCATTGTTAGTTCCTTTTTACCAGCCATAATAGTAAATTCTAGTTCTTGCAAATAATCTCTTGACATTGCAAATTGCTATAATTACTGAAAATATACTAAATATCAATCTGAAATTGAAAGTTGAGACTTAAATACTTTCATGCTTACTTGCTATACATAATAGTACAAATTATTTCATTGGATAACACATATCTCTGAATTTACATAAAATATTTGACAATACCTCTTTTGCATATAATCTCTTGACGCAGTTTATATATATATATATATATATATATATATATATAATACACATACAGTACTGTGCAAAAGTATTAGGACAAGAGCTATTTTATCTTTTCTGAAGCATCAAAAAGTTAAAAATTAGCACTGTCCTAACACTTTTGCGCACTACCAGCAGTGTGCAAATGTATTAGGACAGAGGTGATTTTCCTAAAAACCTCACTGAAATTCAAATACAGGGTGAAAAGTCAAGTAAATTGCTAATATATATTGAATATTTAAAACTAGGTGTAAAAGAAATGTATTAAAAAGAAGTTATATTTAATTTTTCCTATTTTCTATTAAACACATTATTTTGAAACTACTCATTATTCTATCCTTGGATAGGACTGACTTTGTTCTTATTCCCCTCTCTCTAATGTTACTTCGCAAGACACACTTTGGGAACAAATACAAGCTGCTTGGCAGAAGATACCATTAGATACATTAAAGAAGCTTGTGATGTCAACGCCTGACAGAATGAAGGCTGTGATCAAAGCAAAAGGCTATTATACTAAATATTAAATCTATTTTTAAACAAGTATTTTTTTCTTGTTAAAGCATTTGTTGAGTAAATCAAATAAAATTACTTTAATGAAATTGTTTATTTTCTGTCAATATGCCTCATAAAAGATAAAATAGTTCTTGTCCTAATACTTTTGCACAGTACTGTATATATCTATATATGCACATGTTTGCAAAGTTATATCTTGTCAGTAGATGATTACCCAAACTTTCTTTAACGTGCCATCTTCCTCCAGGTCGTTTTAATAAGTTTTCTTATTTCTCCCAAATCCTGTTCTGCTATCCATTTGCTCAACCTAAGCAAGTATGTCACATGCTTTTTCCCTCCTATCCTTCTTTTCCTCTATCCACCCTGTGAGTATCAGATTCTCTAAGCCCTTCTTTCTCATTACATGTCCCAGAAACTTGGCCTGTCTCTTCCTGTTGTTAACCATAAGTTTCCTATTTGCTTCTATTCTTTACAAAACCTGTTCATTGCTCATATGGTGATTTTTTTTCTAAGTGCAGCTTAGATGTGGCACATGGCCAAAAGTATGGGGCTCCCAGTGAGAATCAAACTGGCTACTCAATTATAATATTTTAATGAGACATGCTGGCTAACCATTAACCCACACCTTGATGCCCTGTTCTTTGCACATATGTTTGGTCTGTGGTATCCTCAGCATCCTTCTGTAGAACCATATTTTGCTTCAAGTTTCTTGATTTTTTGCAGAGATTGTCCAGCTTTACAGATATCATCTAACAGTTTTCAGTACTCTTTTCTTTGTTTCCAACAAAATTTTCCTTTCTCTTAATACCCGACTTAACATTTGGAATGGGCTCTCCCAATATACATTAACTGTAAGCCAAATAAAACACTTTGTGTTAGACGTTTTTTATGTTCTGAAAGGTTAAGTATTATTTTTAAAGAAATTGTTTTGGAATCTAACTGGAGATGGATAATTGTCAATTAGTAATAACAACTTTTTCTTCATCTAAGCAATGAGGTCAAGATACGATTTTAATGGAATGTAATTACCTAGTT
This sequence comes from Ascarosepion bandense, assembly GCA_037127315.1. Taxonomy (NCBI): domain Eukaryota; kingdom Metazoa; phylum Mollusca; class Cephalopoda; order Sepiida; family Sepiidae; genus Ascarosepion; species Ascarosepion bandense. The sequence continues at coordinate 5,233,576 of JBBBDQ010000946.1, read as the reverse complement.
TTTAGAAGTATATAAGGGAGTGCTGAAAATTTTTTGGGTCTCTAACCCACTTCCCAAAATCAAATTAAATGACCTACATAGATTAATGTGCTGGTAAAACCAACCAAAACCAAAAGCATGAAGTTTTTTTTTCTTTCTCTTTCGTTGAGAAAGGAATGAATCTGCTTCTCCCTGAACTCTCTAATTACCGATATGCCATGATAGTGGGTAAACACTTTGGAAAGAAGACCATGCCACATTTTTTACCTACCCAAACAATAGCAATTGGAAGCACCTTTCCATTTAAGTGTAACTCCTTCACTGGATTCATTCAAAACCTTTCCATATTAGCATCCATTTTTCTCAAAGGCTCTCATGTTATGAGTAGGTCAAGTGATGTAGAAATTTTGACTAATGCACCATTTTTATTGTGATTGGAAAATTACTTTAAAAAAAATCCTTGTTTGTATTCAAAATTGTATCTCTTAAAGGGCTCTTTTGTTAAAATGTGACTTGTTAAAAAAATAAATATATAAAATTGGTGTTATGTCTTTACTCTTAAGATTTTCAAATGTGAGTATTGAAATATTCTTTTTAATTTTAGGGACTTCCAAAGATTTACTAAAAAAGAAAAAATGGAGATACATAAGAAAATGATCCAAACATCATCATCATAATAATAATAATAATAAAGTGTTTATGAAGGAAAAAGACAAAAGAATTTTTTAATTAAGTTAAATTTTATAATTCTTTTTAGAACATTAAATTTTGGCTAAACTTTTTTCTTGCAACAGCAGGTAACCATGGATTTTTTTTTTAATGAAATTTCAAATCCATTTTTGTAGTGTTTAATGTTTATATTATAAGTAGAATTCTTTGGAGAATGTAAAATGGAAGCCATTGGCGTAAAATAATTTTTTCAATGAATAATGAATTCTTTACATTTCTTTTCCTTTTTTTTTTAAATTTTAATAATTTATAACAGTTTTAAATCTTTTGAAATTCTCTATTAATTTGTACAAGTTAGTTGATATTGTTATTAATAAAAACTATATTTACTATTGAATTGAAAACTTACTATGAGTTAAGTGTCCCACCACCTCTGTTATTTTTAAAAAACTGATTTTTATATGGACATCTATACAGGACATTTTCAGAAAATAAGAGCAGTAACTGTGGTAAATTTAAAGCCAAAGTACCTAAAATTCAATAAAACATTAGCTTTCATAGAACATTTTCCTAGATTTTTAAAGTTATTGGGTAGCTAAAAAAAACAAAAAAGTTAAAAAATTATATGAAAACAGAGCTCATGTTTTATTTAAGTAATGTCCTCCATAGAAAAATTTCCCAACATGCAACTATCATGATAGTTGTCAAAACCTCATAAAAACACATCTTTGTTTTAAAAAAAAAAAAATTGGTTGCTATATTAAACTCAAATCAATTCAAATCAAATTAAACTTTAAATCAGCTACTCTTCCTCAAATTTCAGAAAAGTGTATTTAGTTTTTTGAAATTTTTTTTATAAAGAGAATGACATTTTGCTGAAAGAATTATAGTCAGTCAGTTAAGTGCCATCTGTGATACACACTTGGACAATCATGTCTTTAAAGGGGCATGACTGACTGGGCAGATGATTATCCCGCAGTAAGTTACCATTATTTTCTGTGATAGACTAGCTGCCTGCCAATGCTATAGAACTCAATCTGTCCTGTTATAGACTTATAGATCTAGCCAAAATCAGCCACTTTTAGCAATTTGAAAAGAACTCATTCCAATCAATTACAGCCAAATATTTGGCTTATTGGAAATATTAAATTGAATATATTAACCTAAAATTAAATCTAAAATATAAATGATGAATTTTCATGCATTATCCAATCAAGTGCATCAACTAATATGTAATACATGCATCATAATACATCCATATTAATAATATATAATCTTTCTCTTCAAGAAAGGGCTTACAGCCTATCACGTTGAATACACCGGTTCTCGCTCGATTACCGAAGTTAAGCAACGTTGAGCCTGGTCTGTACTTAGGAATACCAGGTGCTGTAAGCGTTAGTGACGGATGTGCGTTGTGGTGCAGTGGATATCGGCTCGGAAAGAGAAATCGGTGAGCTGAGTTTGAATTCCAGTTGAATACCTTGCATTCACTTAAGCACTGGTACCCTTGGGAAAGGTATTAATCTGTCCATTCCCTCCAGTTATAGGTTAGATAACAAGGGTAGGACTTGGGGACCCTGCTCTTAAAAACAAATCCCAATGAATCATGAAAAGAAAAATGTTGTAAAAATAAAATAACCTTACCCAAAAATCACTGGTTATGACCTTAAAATGATTCCATAAGTATTGATAGGTTGTTAAGCCTCAAAAACAAACAAACAAAATCTTCAAGAAAGATTTTTCGATTTTTTTTTTTTTTTTTTTTTTTTTTTTTTTTTTTTTATAATGCATTTTAAACGTTAAGTATTGTTTTTCTTTGGTACTTATTCATTATTTTCCTGTATTCTTTTCAGATCTGTGTTTTCAATTCTCCCACTTTGTTTGAAAATGTAAAAAAAAAAAAAAATTTCTGTCATTGTTATAACACTGTCACACAGACTAGTGCAAGGAAGATAATCCTTAAAAATCCATATGCAAAACCCCATGGTGTGTTTTATTTATTTATATACACACATGCACGCATTATCCTAAGTCTCATGCCTTATGCAATCATCAGGTGCATATTATGTATGCACCTGATGTATGTATTATGCTATGTATTATATATTATGACATATGTATTACATGCATACATAATATAACATATTATTAGTATAGATGTATAACTTAAGTTATGTAAAAATTGTTCAAATGTTTTATTTCTCTAAGCACTTTGCCTATACTTTTGACCATTACCAAGGATGAATTTTATTTTACTTTAACTTGAATATATGAGGTATGTATATATATATATATATATATTATTAACTATAGTAATTACAATACTAGTAGTAACAGAAGTAACTCTGCCAAAACTAGTACTAAATAAGCTATAATTTAAATCATCTTGAACAACCCACCAAGGACGAACTCGAAGGGGAAAGAAGGGGACGTAAAAAAAAAAGAAACAAAGTACATGAACAAAAAGTTCAGTACTCGTAAGAAAGAAAAAAGCCCCCAAGACGAAAACCCTAACACTAAAGCACTCAATACGAAGGTAGAGCAACAAAGGCAGAAAATCTATGCATGAGGCAATAAACCTACCTAGGTTTCACCTCTTCAGTTCTTCAGGGTTACCTTGAAGAACCGTAGGGTGAAACCTAGGTAGGTTTATTGGCTCATGCATAGATTTTCTGTGTATGTATGTATGTGTGTGTGTGTGTGTGTGTGTATATATATATATATATATATATAACTATAGCTGTTTTAGATTCTGAAAACAGCGCATTGTTGCGATGTCCATCGTTGATATTAAGTGTTGGATTTTTCTTATTTTTATTAATGCTTCCATTATTTTCGTCTTTTTTTAAACATATGGATGATGCTATTATCTTTGTATTATCAACAAGTGTTTTACAGATACTTTGACAGGTCTCATGTGTATTTAAATTTTTACATAATTTTTCCTGAAAAGAAAAAACAAAATTATAGAATCATGAAAAATAAATTCCATAAAATAGCTTAACCATATTACTTTGTCATTTTTAATGAAACTTGCATATACATGATTGGTTAATGTTCACCATTTTTATATTTTTTATTTTGTGTATGCATGTTCTGTGTTTTTTGTTTTGTTTTTTTTCACCTGAACAGTATAGTAGGGTCAGTTGAGCACCATCTGTGAATAAAAGAACATCATGGTGCAATTCACTCTACCAAAAATTTAGAAACAGCATGCTGTACTGTTTGGCATTCATGCTGGAATGTTCCTATATGAACATTTCAGCAGAGTGTTTCAACGTCAATCTGAGGACAGTGCAGAGAATTTGGAAAGAGTTGGATGAGTCTAATGATTATGAAGGTACAGCAGCCTGGAAAACTCTTAGCCTTTTGGTAAGAAAAGAACTCCAAAATTCTTTGAGGGATTCACTCGACATTGAGGCCTACATCAAGTGCCTTGATGAAGGCCTACATCAAATCCCGGGGTGAAGATAGTGACTGCTGGAAGACCTTATGTCTGGTCACAGGACTCTGCACCATGTCACAAGCAGGAGAATTAAGTCATGGCTGTTAGACAATTTCTGTGACCATATCACTTCTTACTTCTGGTGACCTAACTCCCCAAACTGCAAACTCCTGGATTATGTGTGGGGCGCAGTTGAGTGAGGGACCAAAAAAATGCCTTATAACAATAAAAATTAACTGAGAGCAATGATTATGACAGCATTCACTAAGTTAAAGAAGGAGACCATCCAGAAGAGCTGCAGGAGATTCTGAAGTTGTCTGGAGGCTGTGGTTGAAGCCAATGTCAATTTTATTGAACAAATTTACTCTTCAGAATTTCAAGATTTATTTACCAAAATTACACAAAAATATTTGTTAAAATGAGATGTCAGTGTTTTCATTTTTACATAATTTAGACAACAATGCATTCATTGCACCGTGTGTGTGTCTCTTCCTGATGTTGTCTTTTCCTGAGTGTGTGTGTGTGCGCACTATTGATGTTTTTTTTTTGTTTTTTTTTTTGTTTTTGTTTTTTTCAGTCAGATTTAATAGGAATTTGGAAGTAAAATTATTTCTCCTAAACTATATACAATGTATTCCAGTTGAATCATCAGTTAGGAAAATTTACTTTTAATTCTGACCAATTGTTCAAGAATAGGATCAAAGAAATTAACTTTTTAAGCAGATTCATTGTTTCTAAGGACCAAAGTTTTTGGTCTTAATGTGATCTGCTTAAATGAAATCCACCGTATTTATATAATTAGTCACATAAAAGAAGTTCACTCTGCAAATTATAACCATTTAAGAATAAATAGCAGTAGTTGTATTGCTGACTACATTTGTGTGTGTGTGTGTATGTATGTATGTATGTATGTATGTAAACAGACTCTGTTGTCCCCACCAAGTAGGGAACATTTGTTTCATGCTTGAAAACAAATTTCAGGAAAAGTGTTGTTTTCTCTATGCTGTATATGCTTGTCACTGGTGCATTATGGATAGTGAGGCCTATTGTATTTTTCTATAGGCAGGTGAACAGAAATAATTGTAAGTCCAGATGTGGTTGTTTGTAGCTATTTTATAGTTTGATGTTTTACTCATTATTTATTATTGATTACTTAATTATTCAATATTATTACGACAACTACATTTACTTGCTTGTTCATTAATAGTTTAATTTATTTTCTTAATTAGATTTAGATTCTTTGCTTATTTGATTTAAGGATTTTTTTTTTTTTTTTTTTTTTTTCAGGGGTTGTTATCATGTTTGTTTAATTGAAAGTATCGTCCTTCTATAAATTGTGCAATTATCTGCATTGCATGGAGTGAATATGTTTGAATCGTTTTTTTGGTTTTTTTTTTGTCTCCATGGTTGCATTTTACAAGATATTCTTGGTACATCAATCTATAACAGTTGTTCAGTTTCATGCCAACTGCAATCTTCAAATTATGACACTCTCTAATTGTCTGACGATCACAGTTGGTGTGAAACTCGGAATGACAGTTATGTATCAATGTACTAAATGAATTCCTTATACAATATTTTCTCGCTCCATTACCAGAATGTGGAACAATATACTCTATCCTGCCATGACATACTGGTTGGAGATTTAAGTTCACTTCTCCATATGAGATTGGCTTCCTTGCCTAGGCTTAAGAACTGAGTTTGCTTTACTATTTAACCCATAACTAGAGTGAGAAGAGACGAACTCATCTCATCTCTTTCCCAAAGAGATTTTAGTTTAAATTGAATGCAGCAATCTTGGGTGGAATTTAAGCTCAACCTGCCCTTAAAAAAAATAAAGGTATGATTTGAGTTCATATGTTCTCACTTAAAACCTTACTGATTTAGGTAGATTATGATACAGTTAAAAATCATTTGTTCATGTCCCTCCCTCCCCCTATCTTTTTTTGTTTTTTTCAAGGAAGGTGAAGAAGTAGAAATTTGCTGTCCCCACCCACCCACCAAGACAAGCAATACACAGCAGAGACAACCATTAACCTTGCTTATTTTTGGTTACTGTGCACTAATATGCCCCTTAGTTTTCCAGTTAGCCTGCTGATTAAATTCCAGCTTGGTAGAACTGTTAGCATTTTTCCCATAGCTGAGCTTTCTTTTCTGTCAAGATAAGTTCAAAGTTCATCATTATGACTTTAAAGTTTTTATTGTTCCTTGCCCTCAGAAAGAGAATAAGGAATTGTCTGACAAGGCTCTCTTATCATTACACTTTTATTAGTCAGAATATTAGCTGTAAATGGCCTCTTCCTCCTACTTTTCTACATTTTATTTAATATACCATTATTCAGTATTTAAACTTCATTTACTATAACCTTTTCTTTATTATATTATCTAAAAAATTTGTGAAAATCTTGCAGGTCTTGAATTTTCTGATGAATCTTAAGTTAATTTAAGTTTATCAAATAAGCTAATGGTAAGTTCTATGACAAAAAATATCTAAAAATTCCCTTATCGCATGATTAAATATTTGAGCTGAACAACTTTAACAAAATGTTGCAATAACAATGCAGCAATCATAAATATGAATGCTGTTGTTATTTTAAGAAGTGTTTACAAATAAAAAAAAAAAATTGAATATTTTCATTTCACTGAAAGGCATTAAACACTTCTGTTTTTTCTCCATTTCATTTTCTCACTGAAACCAAGTAGTGTCACTGACAGGTCTTGTTCTTCTATACAATCAAAATGGAATAGTCCATTATTGATGAGGTTTTGGCAGATGTTAGTTATCTTCCTTTCTTTGTTTCATTTTCTTACTGAAACTAAGTAGTGTCTTTCCCCTCTTTCCACATGATCAAAACCATTCATTATTTATAAGCTATTGGCAAGGCATAAGTCATGCAAACTGAGTGGTGGACAAAATTATAATAGGATAATTTTACTTCTATAGTTACTACTAGCAGTATAGCCCGGCATTGCTCGGGTGTAATGAAAGTTTTAAAACTAATCCATGGTCCTGGAGCTCAGACTCTTTGAACTTTGACACAAAAAACTAAAATCAATAGTTGTTTCTAGTTAAAGCGAAACCATAGACTGAAAGAAAAATGGATTGTTATAAGTCAAATTTTGATTTTCTTGGTATCGATATCAAATAGAATTTTTTTCGTCGTAAACTGAATTTTGAAGGCTAAATAAATCCTCTGAGTAAATGGTGTCATGACTGAGACTAAGAACTCCAATTTTACCTACTTAGAGCCAAACCCAAAGCAAAAACTAAAATAAAAGGGCTGAAAAAATAGACATACAGACAGATAAACAGACACACACACACACACACAAACATCTTATATATATATATATATCGATTTTCTGCACTATTGTAAGAACTGCAACCTTGAAACTTCTGAATATCGTTTCTTATGTCTTTGTCTATGAGTGTATCAAATTGGATTAAAATCAGACCACTCCTTCTATAACCTGATTTTTTCGATTATCGATTTTCAATATTTATCAGGGGTACCTCAACACAAAACCTAGCTAAGAACACTCGCAGACGCTTATAGTACAACTGTGTAAATTTTCAAGAAAATTGGTTCAGACGTTTCCATTTATAAATAAGTTTAGATATAGAAAGTGACCCAGAATAAATACTTTTTATATCAAAAGACCTAAATAATTTTACTCCCCAACAATTTAAGATTTAAAATTTCATTCTTTTAAAGAAACAGCATTTTTCTAATCAGAATTTTTTTTTTTTTTAGCCACACTGAATTATAACTAGACTTTAGAAATTTGTTAGAAAAAAGTCAGTTTTAACTGACAGAAGGTTACTTTTATTGAGTACTGAGTAATGAACATACATATAGATTTTTAAAATAATTTTGATCACATCTATGTGTCATGTTCCTTCAGCACATGGTAATCATGGCTCACCACAATTTTCATGTCCTTTGTAGCTTTTACAAAATTGTCATCTTTTCTTCAACTCCCGCATCAGTTAGAAATCTGGTGAGACAGACAAACATAACCTCGCTGCTGATCTCGAGAAGGACCTCCAATAATGTTAATGTTGGGACTAACACCTTGCCTCAGATGAGGAGGCATGAAGAAATCTGAATTCTGTTGGTGTTGAAGAATTTGAGAAGAGTGCTCATACTGAGCTGGTAGAAAAATAGAAAACATCACCCCTCTTCTCAAGAGACATGGAGGAGCCCTCTCATGTGATGAATATGGCCATATCTGCTTTTCAAGGACAGGCCTACTTTGGCTTCCGTCCATATTTCTACCAATCTTTTAATATGATGCCCAGCAAGACATTTTGTACATCATTTGCAACAAATGCTGTAGGTCAGTCACTAGAATAAAATGAATCATCCAGATAATCAAATTGGTGTCAGAAGATTCATCTGTACTTTGTGTGGAATGACTTACAAGACGCTTATGATATTTAAGTCATAGAAATTGTCCCTAAAATGTTTGTTTGGGAGTTATGAGTCCTGATGATGATTTTATTATGTTGTGAGTACATGTTGTGGAGTAGTTTGCGCACTGAAGGTTATAATCGTGCTATGTCGGTTGCTAATCGACAATGCACCCAAAATGTTAGGAACTTGATGATCTTCCACTGTAAGCTGACTCATTATTATTCAGCTCCGACTAATATCAACTGCCTAGTAGCTCTACTGAACTCCAACAGAACTCTAAAGAACTCTCAAGAACTTCACAAGTTAACTTCCTGTTAACTCTTATTAATATAGGAGGGAGTGTCCATTATCTGAGGAATAGGTGTGTTTCACCATAACAGTATATTCCCAACATATATACAAGATGCAATGGGTAAATTATTGCCATTTTATATTTTTATAGTAGAGATAGTTGGGCACCATCTGCTTTTGCTTTTTTAAGCACCATGATGTATTTCCCTCTGCCAGAAATTTTGAAATAACATGCTGTACTGCTTGGTATTCATGCTGAAAGCTCTAATACAAACATTTCAGTGTTTTGGTATTAATCTGAAAATTGTGCAGAGGATTCCAAAGGGTTGGATAAGTCTGTAGCTGGATAAGAAATTAATTAAATCAGCTCTCTTCTTCACTTTCACAAAAATTCATAACAACATGTGAAATCCTGCTTTTTCCCAAATAGAAAAAGGATTGACCATTTGCTTAAAGAAAAAGTCTGAAACCAGACTTTGCAAGTAGGTGTTAAAATGATTTTTGACCAATGGGAGTGACTTGTAAGACTTGGAAGGACTTGGCATCCAGTGCAAAATTCAAAAAGACTATATAAATGACCTTGCATCAGTTAAAAGTGACAGATGGGAGCCATAAGCAACTAACATGTGGCAACTTCAAATCAACCCAGAGATAAAGGCATGTCAAACCTTGTTCTCTTTCTCCTTATCTCTCTCAACAAATACTGCTACAAACATTTTGTACAACTCTTAATACCTCAACTTTATCATTGAACATGAACTCTACTCATAACTTCTTAATAAGGTTTCTAACTGAACATTAATTTCTGTTATTCTGTTATATTAATAAATTACTCATTTAACATACAAAATGTATATTTTATTATTCCACTCTTCTACACTAATAGATAAATGTTAATTTTACTCGGAATGTTTTGAAAAAAAAAACTGTTTATAGCAGAGGGATTTTTAAACTGGAAATAAATTAAGAATAGATACATCAAATCGGACACAAAACACAATACGGTGTAAAGAATTAAATCACACATACATAAAACAATAAACAAAAAATTATGCACACACATAAACGAGGAAGGTGTTTCATGACAGAATTAACTGCACAAACATTATTAGTAATTTAATTCCTTACTCTGTATTGTGTCTTGTGTGTGATATGATGTATCTATTCTGAATTTAATTCTACTATAAACGTTTATTTTGTTTGTTTTTTTTTTTCTTAAAGATATTCTAATTGAAATTAACTTTTTATTTATTTATCAACAGTCTAAACGAGGCAATTGTAAAAAAATTTATTTACATTGCTAAAATAAATTCTGGATTTATAACCATTTAATTATGTGTTGAGTTTTCTTATATTTGTCCAAATAATACCCATTGAGCTCTCTCTTTCTAACGAATGGATAATTTATATTAATTAGATAAAGTGGATAATGCAAAAGATTTTATCTTCATAGGTTGCCATTCTCCCATATTTTACCTCAAGCTCAAAAACTAGTATGCAGGGAATGAAAGTGAGAGGAAAGGACTAAAGATGAATAATATTTAAGACAAGATGGCATTGACGTTGCATTCAAATCTTTTAATATTGCAGTTATCAAGGAAGCAGGAAAAGGAATTTCACAGGCGGAAAGTGAAAGAAAAGAAATTTCACAGGCGGAAAGTGAAAGAAAAGAAATTGGAGTCGAATTTAGCTATTTCAACAGTAAACAAGTGGGACCTAGATGCCAATCTAGTAGCATGCTTAAATTCACATGGACAGAGCACCAGGGGGTGGGGAAGCTTGTCAGAGCAGTTACTATGAAAATATTTGTAGAAAAGACAGGGTAAGCCACACCATGTCAGTGACAGAAGTCAAGATGCCAAGTTTTAAAAATCTCCAACATAAACCCCTATCATAAATGATATAGTGCAAGACGCCATCAAACATGAAATGTACCTGTAGAAAGACTTTATATTCACCATCAATAAAAGAAAGTTGAAATGGTATGGCCACTACACGAGCGAACAATCCTGAGCCTGAATTCTCACCAAGATACAAATGGTTGCACTCAAAGAGGTTCCTTGTTTTGAGTTATTTTTATTTATTGTATCGTATCACCCCAAGCAAGGCGTTATACTGCCACTGTTGTGCAGAGGGTTACATAGGAGGGAAGTTATGAGGAGTGACAGAATATAGGGGGTGTCAGGAAGCGGGTAGGAAAGTGATGAGAATACTGCAGAAATGAGATGAGAGAGAAGATGCAAGTTAATGAGATAGGAGATGCATGTTGACTTTACATTTAAATTCTTGGAGATTGTAGCTGTCGGGGAAGCAAGTAAATGGAAGGGAATTCCATAGGCGGGAAGTGCAAGAAAAGAAGTGGCTGGAGTAGAATTTGTGTTTACATCTTATTGGTTTCACAGTAAAAGGGTGGGACCTAGTTACTAATTTTGTGGCTCGAGTAAATTCGTATATAGGGGATACCAGTGAGCAAAGTTCATCAGAGCAGAAGCCGTGAAAGTACTTGTAGAAGAGACACAGAGAAGCTACACTGCATGGGTGATTGGGATTCAAGTTCACTGTCAGACCTCACGTGGAATTCGTACATATGAACTATTGCTAAAGATGCTAGAAAATGACTGGTTCTTTATGCAGCATCAGAAAGCGCCCAACTCCTCGTGCTTTGCTCTGCTTTCACAAGAGCCAGATCAGATGAAAAATGAAGTATTGCTGCTATGTCTAGACTGGAGCTGTTTCGGCTCATTCGATCGTTCCAGAATGTACCAGATTGCTCCTGCCATGTTCTATTTTCACAGGAGTCAGATCAGACTGAAAATGAATTATTGCTACCATATCTAGATCAGAGCTGCTCAGTCCTCACTCTCTAGCTTTGACAGGATTTGGAATTAATTATGCAGACTTGGAGGTGATGAGTTATTGGTTAAGACCATGCAAGGGTAAGGCTCCCATTAATAATAAAAACTTAAACTGTTTTTCTATTAATATGGTTTATATACTATTGTATATATAACTATATGAAATATATTGTAGAACAGGTATATTGACCTTGGCTTATGTAAAAATATATATGATGTTGGCATACTGAATGATTTTTAAAAGCCAATGTCCGCATATAGTTAGCAAAAGGTTATTGACCTCTGATCTGCCTATTACATAGCAATTCAGCTTGCAAGGTTATGAGAACTATGCTGCTAATTATCCTTATTTTTTTTTTATTTTTTTTTTTTTTAATATGATATTGAAATCTGAAGTCCTCCTTTATAGCAGTAAATGCTGAACGATCTCCTTGCAGATGAAAAGAAGGCAGCAATAATGTGATTTGAATGTTTAATTTTTTTTTTTTTTTTTTTTTCAAGACTTTTCAAATGTTTGGGCCAATAGATGAATGTCAGTCAGTCAGTTAAATACCATACATGATACACGCTTGGGCGATCATGTCTCAAAAGATACATGACTGACTGGACAAAAGATTTTCCCACGGTAGGTTGCCATTATTTTCTGTGGTAGACTGGCTGCTAACCAAGGCTATACAACCCAATCTGTCTTCCTATTTAACCTATAGCTGGAGGAAGCTGCTGCTTTCCCTAGGGTATTTGCATGTATATGAACACAATGAATTCAACTGAAATTTGAATAAATAAATAAAAACATTGCATCTGCTCAAATATGAGCATTCATTCTAAATAACATTTAAATAAATAAATTATATATAAAATGGAAAGTTCCAGTGATTTACAAAATGGATTAACAACTGACATTTAATTTGTTTGAACATCATTTTTTAATAGAAACTCATAGTTGAGTAGATATAGCTTTTAATTAAACTGTGTGTATTAGCTTCTAGCTAGGATTGAAACCCGATCAAATTGACATCAGTCAGTGATTCTGCCTCTGAGCTATGGGTGCTTGGTAGAAGAAGGCAGACTTTATTATGTTATATACAATGTAAGCACACACCAGTGGCTGAGTGTTCAAATTAATTACTGAATGAACAATATATATATATATATATATATATATAAACTCTACGGCCTTAATATTTTTTGAAAAATTTTATGACAATGTCATTCCGCATGATTTGAACCTGCGACACCTAACATAGGGGAAGCAATCAATTGATCTGATTGAGCAGTATTATTTCACTCTTGCTGACTTTGAAGTGTCATGGGGTCATTATTATATCTTTTTTTTTTTTTTTTCCCCAAAAAAAATTTCATTTGCTTTTTTTCTGCTGACCTGAAGAGTGATGACATTACAGTAATGATTTCGCAAAGCTTCGAAGTCGGCATGACTAAAATGACAAGTGAGTGACAAACTTCTCCACATTAATTCTATTAACACTCTCTCAATATTGATCACTTTGACAAAAAAAAATTAAAACTCTACTTACCAAAATACATTTCTACCAGTAAACCACAGAAGAAAATATCTTGGCACTAAGTGTCATCACAACTTCACACACACACATACATATATATATATATATATATATCAGCATACAGTGTGGGTATAGAAGAATCCAGAGCAGTATTCTGTACATACAGTGGTAGGATAACTCTCTAAACATATATGCATATAAATACATATAGAGCAAATATAAGAAAAATTAAGACACACGTTATTTCATGGTAAATCGGAAGTATAGGCCTATTTCAGGCGAACCATCATCAGCTTCTGTCTTTATTTTACAAAGGATTTTACACGAATTACAAATTAACTTAAACTAAATTCACTAGGTACCTCCACTCCATTTTCAATACCTAAGTTTTAAATTAAATTTAAAAAAAAAAACTTCTTGGAACTTTAATTTTAGCTTAATTGAAACCTAAATGATTAAATCTATTTCCGCTAAGCAAAATACTCTGTATTTCAAACAGAAATTATATTCATTGGAATGTAAAATTTTGAGATGTTTATTTTTTATTTTTTTTAATTTTCAATTTTTTTAAGTAATTGACACATTTGTAAACAAAAGTTAATTCTCAGTTTTAAAAATCTTGCAAAAATAAAATATACATCTCTCACTTATTATTTTTGGGAAATTAGCAAATTTAAAGTTAAATTAATCTGATTTGAAATAAATATTACTTGTTTATGGCATGAAATTTAGAATTAAAATATTTCTTAATCACAAAGGTCCACCTCGTTGATCTTTGAAATAGGTGATGACAGCACCTGTTATCAATCAATCTGGATGCCTGCTGACCAAAGACCCAATTTAACATTTCGTAAGGGGAACAACCCTTGAAACATGTGACCTTTTAGTGATATGTCCCTTATAAGTTTCCATAGTAAAAGAAAATGTGCAGTTTAACATAAATTTTTAAAAAATTTAGAAATTATTTTAAAAATCTTAATTCTAAATGATTTGTATTAAGCTTTTGAATTTTCAATTTGTAAATAAAGTCTTTTTTAATGAATTAATAGCCGAAGATACTGAGTGACTGGAATAAATTTAAATGATGCTTGAAACTTTAATTAGCAAAGAAAAGAATGAAAACAATTTTTATAAAAAAAAAAAACATTATTCAACAAAATTTTTTTTCTTCAGAATATATCCTAAAATTATATTATTTATAAAATCAATTAAAAGTTTATCTACATTAAAAATAGCGCAGTTTTAATGTATTTCTGATTTTATTATTCAGAGTAGATTTTTAAAAATATGGTCTCATAATTAAAAAAAATTAAATGATTTACATTCCCCAAATGAGTCTTGCATTTAACTAATAAAAAAAATCGGTATAGATAATGTATTTCTATAAGTTTTATGCAATTAATTGGAGTGAGAGGTAACAGATGTAAAACATATATATATATATATATATTTTTACCAAGATTTTCTAAAAAATAATAATTCCATAATTAATTTGATTTTTGCAAAAATTTTCAAATTAATGTGTTTTTCAACACCAAAAAATGACTTGGTTAATATTACGTTCTCCTTAAGTCATATTATGTAAATATGGCAAGAATCCCTGACAGAAAACAAAAAAATAAATTTTAACTAAAATTTTAAATGTGTTAGAAAGGATTAACAAATTTTAAAAATAATGACAACAAAATTTGATCTTTCCTCTTAATAATAATAAATATTTTGATGGAAAGTTTGTTTTTCATTTTTTTCATCATGCCATGGTGTTTTTTCAGCAATTGCATGGAGGTAACTATACTATTCTAAAGACAGTTTAAAAATTCTACCCTCAATAATGTGCTTATCGTGTTCGGAACATAAAACTTACACACTACTCTATAAACATACATAACACTACATACATTCTATTACACGTAAAATAAAATCCATCCTTGAAAATGTCTTGAAGTATAGCCAAGAGCACTCAAATAAATAAAACATTTGGACAACTTTTTTATAATTTATGTACAGAAAAAAAAATAAGATCACATGAAAAAATTAACCAAAATACCTTGTCTGTTATTTTTAATGAAACCTGCATAAGAGTTTGCTGCTCAAATACACTTTATATATATATATATATATATATATATATATATATATTAATATGAATTTTGAAAATAATAGTAATGTTAGACACTATTTCGATACATGAAGTTAACATTTTATTTCTCTGGATACTGTTTATTTTTTTTTTTATTTCTTTATCTTTTTTCTTTTTCTTTTTTTTTTTCTTTTCTTTCCATTAATCAATCATCTACCTTTTTGTTATCCTTGCTTTTTTTCTATTCTTTGGGGTTCTTTTTAAATGAGCGAGAAATTTTTTTGCAAATTACCCTGACAAATGTCTATTCTAAATGTGGACATGTGAGCATCTGTGTATATAAAAAAAAAAAAAAAATGTTGGGGGATGTACCATTTGGGTCTGACGAGCCACAGTAATAACATCATTATGCAGTGAAATATGTATTACCCATTGAAATTGTAGTAAATCAAAATTCTTTTCTAAATTATATTACTGTTAAATTAAATAAATGAATTTAACATTGAGTTCTTTTGAGTTTGTCTCTATCAGAATTTATTTGAATAGGATACCAAGTGTGCTACGTTATATATATATATATATATATATATATATGAAAATGACATGTTTCATTAAAAACGTCCAGCAAGGAAGATTTTATTAATTTGTCATTCAGTTTTTCCAGTATTCTTATGTTTCCTTTTTGCTGGAGATAAGGAATGTAGAAATATTTCATAATTTTTAACTTTCAAATTTTTTTTTTTTAAAAAGAAGAGTTCTTTAAAACTGTTACGCCCCTATATATATATATATATATATATATATATATATATATATATATATATAGCATTACACACACTTTCATCTTTTTTTTTTTTTTTTTTTTTGTGCTAGTCAGTTTTTTCAAAGAAAATAGGCTACAGAGGAAAATTTTTCTTGGTATTTCTTATATCTTCTGCAAACTCAGATTGCCATCTTTTGACCTGACCCATGTCGCCCCATTCTTGTTCCTGTTTAATAAAAAAAAAAAAAAAAATTTTTCACATTCTGTGCCCAGATTTATTTTGTAAGCTTTTTTTTTTTTTTTTTTAATGGTTACCATTTGCTTATATCAGGAAGGTTTTTTTAATCGTATCACCCCGAGCAAGGTGGTAACGCCACTGATGTGCAGGGGGTTACATAATGGTGAAAAGATTGGAAAAGAGCAAGCCGGAAACCACATCCTAAACAGGGAACAAGGGATGAGCCTCTTAACCTGTTCAATAGACATGGGTGGAGTGTGAACCGGGCGATAGATAGATAGATCTATCTACTCCATGTTAATACAAAGTTTTATGTTCAGTAATAAAGAAGAGAAAATACTACAGGGATTGATGCAAACTTTACAAATTAATTCCTTCAGATTTCTATTGAAAATGTGTTCAAATAACACCCAGTATCTATCCTTTTTCAAGAGATAGGGATTAAAACTTTATGGACATCAAAAGAACTCGTGTTCAACATATGCAGATTTTAATAGTAGCTGTTATTGTTAAGTATTCCTTGAAAGTTAATTAAAATAATTTATGATAACATAATTATCAACTAATCTCTTGTAATTGTTTCTTTTCTCTCAAATTAAAAAAAACAAAAATATCTGTAGATAATCAAATGCTTATAACTTTGTACTATTTGTGTCATTTAAATATAAACATCAAATATTTTTCGTAATTTTTCTTTTGTATACAAGATGTCTTACAAAAGTAGTAGAGAGAGCAAAAGCGAAATATCAAATCAGTTCTGACCGGTGGCCCGAAGAAGTCTTTTAAATAGGGCATTCCATTTTTATCTTTATTTTCTTATTTATTTTTTATTTTTTTATTTTTTTCAATTTCAAAGTCTCTCGGGTAGAATGAATTGACATCATTTTTAATTTTTTGACTAATTCACCAGTCATCAGAAATTTCATATTTCTGATGACTGGTGAACCAGCTTTATGCCAGATTCCTTAAAAATGTACATGTTGAATGCTGAAGGAATAATTATAATCAATTATATAAACATTTTGTCATCTATATATATATATATATATATATATATATAAACGTAGAATATTTGGTATTTAAGTCAGGTAAATTCCAATAGATGAACTCAAAAGAACTCAATGTTAAATTTATTTAATTTAACAGAGTAATCTCTAGAAAACATTTTAGATATTCTACAATTTCTGCAAAATATGCATTACCCATGAAATTGTAGAATATCTAAAATTTTATATATATATATATATATATATAGTCAGTTTTATTCAAGTCTGTATCTGGATAAAAGTTTTAGGCTTCAGCAAGTCACTAACAAACAAGAAAAACAAGATTTTTTACCAAAATTTTTAACGTGTTAGAAAGAATTAAAAATCTAAAAAATAATTTAAAATATTTTGATCTTTCCTCTTAATAAATAGCATTTTCTGATAAAACTGTTTTTATCAAGTTTAGGGCCTTTTTTCTTTATACCATACTGTTTTTTAAGCAAATTCATGGAGGTACCTATAAAAAAAATATTGGGAAAATATACATCTGTGACATTTAATTTGCTCATTTTCAAAAAAAAAAAAATTAAATTAATCTGATATTACTTGTTTATAACATGAAATTTAGAATAAAAGTTTTTTTTTGTTTTTTTTTTTAATATCAAGGATGTCATAGCTTTTTGATCTGTGTTAAGTGATTGATGACAGCCAGATGTGGTAATAAGCTAAGTATGGTATAAACTATAAGATAATTTCTGAAAATTTTGTGTTAAACTTTTAATTTTACTATATAGTTAAAACTGAAGCGTGCAATTAAGCTACATAAAATTGCCAAATGTGGCCCTCATACTTATAATTTTTCTGGCAGCTTTCATCTGTCATGTCAGTTATTGCCTCTGATAACACAATGATAACCCTGATAACAAGGCTACCATAATTAAAAAACACTTTTATAGTACATTTCAGACATTAAGTAATACTTGTTTCAAATCAGATTATGGTAAGTTTAAATTTGCTCATTTGAATAAAAGAACATTTCTGCAAGGTACATTTTATTTTTGCAAGATTTTTTAAAACTGAGAATCGGCTTCTGTTTACAAAATGTATCAATCGATGAAAAATGGCTAAAAAAAATTGACATTTTTTTTCTTTTAAATCAGAAAAATTTTAGATTCCAATCAATATAATTTCAGTTTGAAATACACCAGAGTATTTTGCTTACTGGAATTAGTAAATTTAATCATTTACCTTTCAATTAAAGCTAAAACTAGAGTTTCAAGTTTTAGCATAACTCCTCTTTCCAAACTGAATTTTACCAGTTTCAAGGTAGCTCAAATTTAAATTCAAGTTAAAGTTTGATACACATTTCTTTAGATATGGTTTTATTTGGAAACTGCATACAATAAAATATGTTTTGTGATTAGTCAGACAGATCTGGCCTGGTTTGTCCCCAAAAAGTTTATAAATTCTGATATTATTACATTTGTCTCTCTCTTTTTTTTAAGTTTGCTAAGAAGCGTAAGAAGAAATTGGTAGGTGAGCTGGTTGCTTATGCATTTAGAAGTACCCCTCTCTACATCTCTTGTTTCTAACACTTCATATAAATCTAACGTTTTAAATTAGCTTTACCTGTATTGCATTTTCAGGATTTTGACCTTTTTTTTTTTTAGTTATTCTGACATCACAGGATTATGATGCAAACCCCTTATCAAGACGAACACTTGCCTATGTAACCTTCATTTCTTATTTCTACCACTGAGCTACACTTTATAAGTACTTTTGAAATTAGATGTTTTGGCTTACATTAAATTTGCCCATTCTTTCATGAGAAAATGTAACTTATACTTTGTATTTTAAAATTCAGTCAGTTAAATGACATACATGATGCATGCTTAGGTGATCATGCCTCTTTCAAGACATGATTGACCTAACTCTAGATTTTCCCACAGTAGGTTGCCATTACTTTTTGTGGTAGACTGGTTGCAAACCAAGGCTGTAGAACCCAATCTGTCATATTTAATCCATAGCTGGAGGGAGACTGGATTAATACCTTTCTTAAAAGTATTTGTGCATAAGTGAATACAAATACAACTGGAATTTGAACTCGGCTCTCTGATTTCCCATTCTGAGCTGATAACCACTGCAACAAAACATACATCCTTAAAGTAGTTTAAATTGGCTTGGAGTTTTTTTTTTTAGTTGTCTTTCATTGCAATGTAATTCTCTTTATTAAAGATTTTACAAAACTAAAATGTACCTTTCTGAAACTTTATTTGAGAAATATTCACGAATTTAAAGTTTAATTAATCTGATTTGAAACAAATATTTGCTTTAAAGTATCACAAAAATGCTTTCTTTTTCTCTCTCTCTCTCTTCTTTCTTTTAACTCTACAGTAGCTAGATTGACAGTCTCCATAGAACAGCATCAGGCTGTCTGTAAAGAAAAATATGTGAGCATCCCTTTTTCATATGAAGTATTTGGTAATCTTAAAAATTTAGGGAAATATTCACCATAATCTAAAGTTTAATTGAATGTTTAAAATTTTTTGACCTTAAATTTACTACTAAATTCACTCTTATTTTCTAATGTTGTATATGGTGCTCATACAAAAAACAGCACATTTATACACCTACGAAAATAAAAAAATTTTAAAAACTATTGGTGTTTGATTTGTATTCAGCTTTTCTATATATGATTAGTAATTATAGTTTTTACTTGATATCTTCTAAAAGGTTGAACTTAATACAGAATTTTAAAATTTATAACTTTTTCTAATTAGAATTTGGTCATGGGTATGACATTAAACTGCATCCAGCAGCAAGGTCTCTGAGTGGGAGGTTGTGAGGAGCATGGAACAACCTCTTAATTGCTGTTGTTCTCAGGTCCACCTGGGGTGGTAGCACCTGTTAGGGTACTAGCTATGAACAAAAAGTGAACCCCCAAACTGGAGTCAAAACACTATGAAAGTATAAAAATAGATTTTTATTATAAAAATTCCAGTAATACATTTTTGAAGGAAAATGAAAATAATAGCAGCAATACATTTCTGAGGGTGTGGGGGGAGAATATTACCAATAATACATTTTTGAAGGTGAAAAAATATCAAATATAAAAAAATATTTTTCAAAAATACCAAACCAGAAGACTGAAAGACCCAACGTTTTCATTAAAATCTGACTAAATTGACTTTATTACTATAAGATAACATAACATTTTAAAAAATACCCTAAAAACCTACCTTTTTGGCATTAGATAACCCAAGGAGGTTGATATCTTTAAACAAAAGTCAAGCTCTAATTAGAATTTAAAAAATAAATGAAAACAATTCTTGTAAAATTTCAATATTCATAAAAAAAAACAAAAAACTAAAAAACTTAATGTTCTTCATATATCTTATTTACAAAAATGAATAAAATCTTTTCTAATTAAAACATGGTCCTGGGTATGACAGTAAACTGCATCTGGCAGCAAGGCCCATGATTCGGAGGTTGTGAAGAGTGAAACCACCTCTTAATTGCTGTTGTTCCCAGCTCCACCCTGACTCGGTGTGGTAGCACCTGTTAGGGTCCCAGCTATGGGCAAATAGTTAACCCCCCAAACTGGGGTCAAAACACTATGAAAGTATAAAAATAGACTTTTATAGTAATATATACATAAAAATAGACTTTTATAGAAAAATATAGATTTTTAAGGAAAAATATTACTATAACACTATTTTGAAAGAAAAAAAAAATTATAACCCGCAAATACATTTTTGAATACCAAACTAGAATATATCTTCAGTTTTCTAAAATAAAAAAAAAATATTTCATCAAACTTTGACTAAATCAAACTTCTCACCATAACCAAACATTAAAAAAAAATACCTTAAAGCCTCACTGTTTTTGGCATTAAATAACCCATAGAGGTTGATATACCATCAAACAAAACTCACTCACTCTAATTAAAACGTTTTTTATTTTTTAAACAGTTCTTAAATTTTCTGAATTATCACAAGCAATGTTACTATTCATGAATACCTTTTTCACTCCATTGAAATGAAAATTGTAGGTGTTATAAATATAATGCCAAAATACTTTGAATTTCTGGGATAAGGAGTTACCATTATTTACACTATTTATATGCAGACTATTATCCTCATCTTTGTTGTTGTTATCACATTTTGACTATTGTATCCTCCAGCCCTTATTCAGGTGCTTGTCAATCCAGGTACCCTACAGGAAATTCCAAACTGAATCCTTTATTTAATCAATGAGGTAGACTGTTCTCATTCCACTGCCCATGTCTAGAGATACCTCTTCTAGATCTTATTTATATAGCTCAGTTATTGCTTGCCATGTTTCCTCTTCAAAGTACACCCTGTTCCAGTCCAGGGAATGAATTTCCTGTTGTTTACCTGTAGCAATATATGCCTGATGAAGACTAGAAGGCACAACAGCTGAAACATCATTATAGCAATAAAGATGAGGGCAATAGGCTGCATTGTGCAAATTAATTGAAACAAAACAAAAGCCTTTCTAGGATCTTTCATACTTTTTCTGATCTTGCATACATTGTCTCTTGGTGTTGTTTTTCTCTTTTAACTGTATTTTCTTTTACGTTTTTGACTGATGAATCGAGTTTGTTTCTTTGCCTTGATGACACGGCTGATACCAACAATATCCAATATCTTTGTAAGGTTTGTCAGTGTGTTCACACAGTGTTACAATATTTGTATGCTTCCTTGGAGTAACGTCTATTGCAGACAATGGCCATAGGACAACTAATTGACAGTCGAGACAATAGTGTCTGGGTGTGATAAAAATCTGATGCTGTCACAAATTATGCAATATTTTTCAAGGCCAAACAGATTTCATCATACACCTCAAAAATAGATTCATATTACATATGACATAATCTAAGGAAAAATTGAAATCAATTACACCCTGTCATTCCAGGGTGTCTAAAACTGACTGTATGATGAAAAAAAGTAAATTAAAGCAGTTGTTTCAATTAATTTGAACAAGGTTGTAGATAGCCAAGATGTTTTGTTTGTTAGATTGTGTGTGCTGAGAAAAAAATTTGAAATGTTTATCTAAGTTAATATTCCACTAGATTCAATAATCTGACCTTGATAAATTTGGAAACTAGTTCACATATACACACACATATCTCTATCTCTCTCTCTCTCTCTCTCTCTATATATATATATATATATATATATATATAATGGACTCTCTGTTGATTTCAACATATGAGTGTCTAAATCAGAAATCAGTTCGAATGTTTGACAGTTGTGAGGTATTTCCAGCCATTGAGGAATAGAAGCAATGAGCTTTTCATCTACTTCTGAATTAGTTGAGAACTGATAGAATATCTTTTTTGTCTGTTTGGAGTGTTCTGCCACCAGCAGAAAGGAGTGGTGAGTTTCCACTATCCCTTGGACCATAAACCTTTCTCAAACCCTCACAAAAGGTTTTGGTGTCCTTCCTATCCACTGCATGTTGGAGTTTGGCAGCTCTGGCAGACCACCAAGAATCTTTCATGTTGCAGAGGGCAGTTTGGACCTCATTTTTGCATTTCTTGTATGTTTGATGTTTGGCAGAGGAGTTCTTATCATTGAGCCACATTCTGTGTATATCATGCATTTGGTAAATTCAAATTTTTAACTTTCTCATTGTTATCGTCAAACCAATCCTAGTGTTTACGAACAGGGAGTCCAAGTATTTCAAACGAGGAAGAATAAACTACATCTCTGAGACTCTTCCAAGACGCTTCGATGTCGTCGGTTATCTCCACTGATTCAAGCGATTGCTCCAGGTTATGAAATAGTTCCTCCCTTTTCTCACTACTTCTCAATGTCAACACTTTGATGTGTCTCGGTATTGCTGTCCTTTGGAGCTTTCTATGCGCCATACGGAAAAAGACCTTGCTGCAAAGGAGAGCATGATCCGAAAGGAAGCAGGTGCCATGAAAAGAGCAAGTGATGGAGATGTCTTTCACGTCTCGCCTCCGAGTTATTATGTAGCCTATCATGTGCCAGTCCTTCGATCTGGGGTGCATCCAAGAAGTCTTATGGTGATATTTTTTTTTGTTGGAACAGTGTGTTGGTAAGACCAAAATCCCTGCAGATAGAGAGAGGGCGAAGACCATTTGGATTCATATGCCCCACACTGTGACGTCCCATAACCCCTCCCCACACCACATGATCAGTACCAACTCGAGCATTGAAGTTCCCCATAAGGATGAGCTTATCTCCATGCTTGACTTTGGAAATGACATCATGAAGACAATCGTAGAATTCGTCCTTCTCTTGCTCTGAAGCTGTCACTGTTGGAGCATAGCAGCTTACCAAGGCAGCATGAGTGTTGTTCCAAAGATCAAGCGTAAGTGCCATGATTCAGTCTGAGATGCCTTTTAGCAATGAGGACAAGGATTTTACAAGATCTGATTTAATGGCAAAGCCAACACCTGATTGGCGATGTTCTTCTTTGCTTTTGCCACAGCAGAAGAAGGTATAACCCCCTTCTATTTCCTTTTTTAAATATAGAGAAAAAGCAACAAGTACTGTTTTACGTTCAAGACTTAAGCCATTGTCTTGAAGTGTACGGACATTCCATGCGCCAAGAGTGATCTTCATGTTTTGCTTCTTTTTTTTGACTGTGCGTTGTGGTACAGTGGATATCGGCTCGGAACAAGAAGCCGGGGAGCCGAGTTCGAATTCCAGTTGAATCCATTGTATTCACTTATGCGCAAATACCCTTGGGAAAGGTATTAATCCATCTCTTCCTTCCAGTTATGGGTTAAATAACAGGACAGATTGGGTTCTATAGCCTTGGTCGGCAACCAGTCTACCGCAGAAAGCAATGGCAACCTACTGCAGGATAATCTTCTGCCCAGTCAGTCATTTCTCTTTCGAGATATGATCACCCAAGCGTGTATCACGTATGGCACTTAACTGACTGACTGGATAACCGGACAACTGCAGTGGGCTGCCAGGAGTGTGAAATGAGCAAGCAATGTTTGGTGCTTGTTTTATCACCCCCTCCCCTGCTTGTGAAAAGCAGTGCTGCATCTAAAAAGACCTGCTTTGTCACCACTGGAGGACACGAACAACACAATTGCTTATTGGTTTGTGTTTGAATGGCCATCACCCAGTGGTCGCCACTGTGAAGAGCTCCAGCTAAAGACTTCCAGTAATGTCCCTTACCTTTACCCATCTCCGTCACCTTCACTCTTTTGCCAGTGGTCTTGTTGAAGATGTATGTGGAACTGATTGAACTGATTATTGTTGTTAGACTGCTACACAAAGAATTGTTTTGAGTGGTGAAGACTTGTGTAGCGCCATCCACACTTTCTGAAACTGCTGATAACAATCAGTGCAAAAGTTCGCCACAGATCGCATAAACAGCAGACCTCAGGTTTTAATCAGTTTTCCTTCTCCTAGGTGCATGCCTTATGAGAGTAGGGATGCATCTATCCCAGTGGTTTTAATGTGCCCCCAGACAACAACCTGGGTATTTCCTTGTCTTGGTGTCTATCTATATATATATATATATATATATATATATATATATATATATATATATATTATTAACCAGCTATTGGTCAGTCAAATTAGGCCAGCACATAGTTGTCTCAAAAAGAGCTCAATACATATTTAAGATAAACATTTAACATGTAGATCTTTTAAATATTATAATTTGAAAGATCAGCTAATTATGCTGCCTTGTTTTCTACCTTTTGGTATCTTCAGGTGTTTAATAAAAAACACCTGAAGATACTGAAAGGTTGAGACCAAAGTAGCATATTCAACTGATCTTTCTAATTTGTGTGTTTGTCCTTGAAAAATATTGCATCACACACGTGCACAATAATTTCACTCCAGTCATGCTCATCGAGAGAAACAATGTCAAGGCAACATTGGCTCAGTTCATTCTCTTTACTACCAATTTCATAATTCATAAACTTTGCCTGTTTTTTTTTTTTTCTTCTTTGTTTTTTTTTTTGTTTTTTTTTTCTGTCGGGGTGGGGAAGTTTTTTCTTTTTCTCTTTCACAGTGCCTTTATTATATTTTTTTTGTAATGATTATATCATTGAGTAGTGAAGTGTGTGTGTATATATATATATATATATATATATATATATATATATATATATGGTCATCCGCAGACAGATCTGTTTCGCTCTATCACAGCTCATCAGTATGGTTAGACAGCCAATAAGTCCACCATTCCTCCAGAGTGCTCAATTGGGGTGTGAGAGTGTAATTTCAGTAACCTAGGTTTTAACCTTTCGGCATCTTCAGGCAATCTTTATTATAACAGAGAGGATAATGTGTGTGTCTGTCCGTCTGTCTGTCTCTGGGTTTAGATGACACAGCCACTAAACAATGCACTTACTAAAAATACATGCCATTCAAAAATGTGAATAAATCTGTTTGATCCAATTTTAATTAGATGATTTCTTTTGTTTTTGTTCAGTTTTTTTTTTTTTTTTTTTTGTTTGTTTGTTTGTTCAGTTTTTGTTTTTTTGCTCAGTTTTTTTTGGGGGGTTTGTTCAGTTTTTTGGGGTTTTTTTTTTTTTCGTTCAGTTTTTTTGGGTTTTTTTAAGGTCAATTTACAGATAGACTTTTTATCAGGAAAATATATTGACAGAAAGATACTTCCATACTTAACGTTTCTGAACTTTTTCTTGTAAGATTAGAGAAGACAACTTGTGTCTACTTGCAATATATGGGTGGATCATTAAGTCTCTAGCATGATTCATTTGATGTGTGGTTCTACAGATCTATGAAGTTTTGGGCAAAGTGTAAAAAATTAAAAAAAAATATTTATTGTGTAAGAAAACTGCTTTTGTCTCTAGTCAGCTGTAAACTTCTACATGAACCTGTATAGATTGGAGTGAATAATCATCCATTTAATTGGAGCATAAAATGACATTCATGACAATGACTGTTATTATGAGGTTCCTGAGTGTTGAGAATTAATGTCCTTATTTTTAATTTTTTTTTTTTTTTTTTTTTTTTAAATCAACTTTGTTGTTTCACTTCGTTTTCTTTAGTGGCTGACATTATAGGTTTTGTGAATTGTTATTCAGCATGAGTTTTAAATAGTCTCCCCCAGGGCACTCCTTTCCTGTCTGTAGCTACCAGATGTTTCCTGAAATGATTACTATAAAAAGTAGCCACATTATGTATCAATCTCTCCAGAGCAAACGGTTCTTTGAAAATATGGATTTTGAAACTGATATTTTAATTTTCCTTTATCTCCCCCCCCACTTTTTTTTTCTCTCACTCTCTCTCTCTCTCATATAATTGCTATGAATTTACAAAATATTTGTGGATACAGTTTATGCACTAATGTATGCAATTTGTCCTATAAAGAATTAAATTTCTGGAAAAATCATATTAGTCTCAAAAATTTATTAAATGCAATATTCACTCAATCCAAAATGTTTTAAATAACCAACAAAAAAAAAATATGTATTCAGTCTGTTTGAAAAGCTATTTTATATATATATATATATATATATATATACACACACACACACCAATCTCTCAATTACAATATACAACAATCAATAACTATAAAAAAAATCAATTTTCATCAATTACTTTGCTTAAACTGAAGAATGTTTTACTGCACTCATCTAGTTTCAGTATATAAAATTTTTATCACACTAGTCTAGGGATTTGTGTGCACACACACACACACACATACATATATATATATATATATATATATATATATATATAAGCATCGCTCATTCAGTAAAATGAATTGGAGCACTTTAGCTTTTGGCTGCCTAATATGATATGCGCTAAAAAGACTGCCTTCTTCCACCAAACGCCCCATGGCTCAGGGGTAGAGTCGCTGACTGACGCCAATTCTGTTGGGTTTCGAGCCTGGGTTATGTAGCAATCGGAGTCTAACTGTACTGATGAGCTGTGATACAGCGAAACAGATCTGTCTGCGGATGACAATATATATATATATATATCAGCATGCAGTGTGGGTATAGAAGAATCCAAAGGAGTATCCTGTACATACAGTGGTAGGATAACTCTCTAAGAGAGCTCTAAATATATATGTATATAAATGTATATAGAGCAAATATAAGAAAAATTAAGGCAGACACGTTATTTCATGGTGAACCGGAAGTATAGGCCTATTTCAGGTGAACCATCATCAGCTTCCA
This sequence comes from Ascarosepion bandense, assembly GCA_037127315.1. Lineage (NCBI taxonomy): Eukaryota > Metazoa > Mollusca > Cephalopoda > Sepiida > Sepiidae > Ascarosepion > Ascarosepion bandense. Next base: position 5,206,149 of record JBBBDQ010000946.1, on the reverse strand, counting down.
TCTTTATTTTACAAAAAATCCTTTGTAAAATAAAGGTGGAAGCTGATGAGGGTTTGCCTGAAATAGGCCTATAGTTCTGATTCACCATGAAATAACGTGTCTGCCTTAATTTTTCTTATATATATATATATATACACACACACATACGCACACTTTCTTTGGAAATTATTAAAATTTTAATATTTTGGGGGGGTGGGGGGGATTAAAATTAAAGAAAATAAATTAAAATTAATATTAACATTAAAGTAGTAAATAGATTACAATTTGTTATATTGGAAATGTTAAAAATTCATGTGTATCGTTAATGATACAAGGGAGATAACTCACGTTTGCCTTTTAATATATGTTGCTTTTATAATATACAGGTGCAATTTTCAAACTCATGAAACTCTAAGTTGTGCCATTGACATAGGATTAATATATATATTCTCCCCCACCGCACTTATATAACCAGTCTGTAAATAAAAGATGAACTTGTTTACTTCAGTGCTATTTCAATGATTTTTATTTATAAAGTTTCTAACATTTTGAATGTCAAGTTTGCATTTAATGTTGCTTTCTCAAAAATTGTTACAACTTTTAAAGTTTTAATTTTTTTTTCTTTATTGATGCTCCTAATTTAAATCCTATATAATGGTCATTTTTTTTTTTTCTGTGCTTTCTGTACATAGGCGATCATGGTTCTCCACAATTTATAGCTCTTGCTCAATAAACAGATCATGTGTAATTTTGAAAATTTTACTTTTTGCTTATCTTTTCAACATTTTGCATTAGGGCACCTTTTGTGTGTTGTTTTTCTTTCTTTTCACCGGATTTAAATGTATTCCCCTCCCCCAACTCATGTAACATGAAAGTTAACACCTATGCAACATGCAAGTTAACACCCAAAATTTGAATATTAGAAAACCACAGTGATTGCCAGAGGGCCAGCAATTGATGCAAACATTACTGACACAAAGAAAAAAAAAACAACTGATTTAATTTCCCAGAATTGATTTACTGTTGAGGCTAAGTGCACACGGGTGAAAACCAGTTGGTTGCTTAACTACTGTTTCTTATTAGTACAGACTTCAAAGTATTGGCTACAAACTGACAAAGCAAACAGGTGGTTTGGGAGGAACCTGTTCAGTCTGACCCAACCAACTTAATCAGACAATGCACACTTTACCTGGTTTGTCTCAACACAGTTGTAATTATTGAAACGATTTTTAATTTCTCCCTCCCTCCTTTCATTCTCTATTGCCAATTTTATTATCTGCTTTGAGGTTTTGCACAACCTCACCTTAATGTTACTTCTCTTACCTTTACTTTCTTCCTTTCCTCTAAATTAAAGAAATTATTTTCACCTGTTTATTTCTGTAATGCTTTGGGAACTGTTAACATTTTGTGTTCTATATAAAATGATTGAAACAAGAATCCTTCAGAAGTTTCTTAAGTGTGTGTGTCTGTGTGTGAGAGAGATTAAAAGATTCTTTTCACAGATAATAAACTCTTATCTAAGGCTGGGGATCAGACTTTGATCCTAGCCAAATTCTGTGAGGGAGGCATGTCAATGCTTTGCTGAAATACCTGCATCAGATCACACCGTAGCTGGGAGACACTTACCATACATGCTCTCTCAATAATGTCTCCCTATGGGAGGGTTTGTTAATGCAGGCACAAGTTCTTTTAAATTGGTTGCCAAATCATCAAGACAACACAAGTGGTTCTTGCCATATTCAGAATGGCAGGATATTTTCTAGCCATTCTTTGTATATTTAGGATAAAAGTGATTATTTTCATAATGATAGTTTTCCCCATTTACTTAAAGCATTCATATGGATTACCAGTTCCATGAGCGGGTTTGGTCATAAGTTTGCTGAGCGCCTAACCATTTCCTTATATATACTTGTGGTGCATGCTAATGTCTGATTCTTCCAGTTCTCTCGGTGACATTATCGACCCATCCCTTTTCCCTCTTTCTGCCTCAGGTGGTATCTTAAAGGATTGCATTGAAAAGATAGTTTGCCCTCATGACAATTTCAAATTTCTCTTAACAGTGGATAAGAGGTTTTCTAACAGACCTTCTTCAGTGTCTTGTACATGGCATTTGTGATGCTGTCTCCATGGAGGATGCTTGGAATGGTTCTATCACATCTCATTTCTTGGATTCCTTTCTGTAATTCTACCATTAATGTCCAAGATTCACAGACGTACATTTTGCTTTCAGATGGAAAATTTAGGGACTTCAATAAGGTGTCTTTCTGTGTGATGTAATCTGTTTATTTCAGCTTATGAAGAACCAACATTTTAGTTTAGATCAGTCCACCATTGGACTCATGACGGGGTGGGGGACTTGTGCCCTCTTTTCTAAGGATTCTAGTGTGAAGTGAAAAAAAACTGAATACAGAAAATTAAATTCTACTCACTAATTTCATGCCGATAACCATTAAGCCCCACACACTTGTTTAAAATTTGCTATATTTGAGGGAAGAGTGCTTAATTTGGATAGCTTATGTAGATATAAACACTGCATAGTGACTGACAGTTTCACACCTTAGATTGCAGTCATTATGTTGAGATTATTCATGTGCTGATAAAATGATATATACCTTTCTACAGACTTCCTATAAGCATAGTTATCGGTAGCCTGGTCTAGTTTACTTTGATTAGTCAAGTGGTCACCTTTTCTGTTTTGGTGGCATACCAGTGATGTGATGTCATGAGGTAGTGATTTTTTTTTTTTTTCATGGGAAATTATTGCAAAGTGAATATAAGCAGTTGCAGCCTAATTTTAATCCATTTAATCTTTTCTGTATCGTGATAATCTCTATGCCTCTGTGTGTCTTATATATATATATATATATAGTCATCCACAGACAGACCTGCCTCGCTGCATCACAGCTCATCAGCACGACCAGACTCTGATTGCTACCTAACCCAGGCTCGAAACCTGACTGAATTGGCATCAGTCGGCGACTCTACCCCTGAGCCATGGGGCGTTCGGTGGAAGAAGGCAGTCTTTTTAGCGCATATCATATTACACACTCAATAGCTAGAGTGCTCCAATTCATTTTACTGAATGAGCAATGCGTACACGCTAGAGTAGCTACTGTTTTTCAAAGTCTACCTTTCTTCCAGAGTGCTCAATCAGGGTGTGAGAGCGTAAATATAATTCAAATGAATAAAGAACGAAGAAAATAATTGCAACGTTCAAAACAATAATTTAAAACAGTGCTCAATATAAAAATAGAGCAATGAATATTTATTATAAATTATACTTTAGAACATATGCAAACTACAATCTACTACAAAATTGTACATTTTGTTTTGACATTGAAAAAACAATGTCTCATCAGGTAGTTAATAATTATGGTAATAAACATTTTATTTGAAAAGAAAATTAAAAAAAAACACTTCCTTTTATTTTTTTCAAATCTTTTTGTACAAGGTGAGAGGTGAGGGAAGAAGGAATTATTTATAAAATGTCAATTAGAGGAAATTTAAAAACATAACACGAAGATATAAATTCATTAGCGCTAAAATTTTATTTCTCCAATTTATGATAAATTGGAGAAATAAAATTTTTAATTAAACTGAAAAATTCAAATAAAATAAAAAGAATTAAAATTAAAGGAAATAAATTAAAATTAATATTAAAATTAAATTTAAAGCAGTAAATAGATCACAATTTAATAGAAAACAAAAATAAAATAACGTAACAAGAGAGATCATATAGTTAAAGTAAATTATCCAGATAGTAAGATTAATACTGTAAAAAGTTTACAATTGCTGGAGTTTCATACCTTAGATTTTATAATTCTAGCAGGATTGTCAGGTTAATTCTTTAATGTTTTCCAATTTATTTTTAAGTTTCATGTACTTAATAATTTCCATTTTTTTCTTGCAGACAAAGGAAATATGGTTCATTTACCGATCTAGATATTCTAGCTTCTTTGGGAATTTTCCATTTAACTTTAGGTGTTTTAGTTTCTTCTTTTAACTTTGAAAGATATTTAGAAAGTGATGGTCATATTCTGTTTTAGTTTGTTTATCCTTATTAGTAAAAGATGAGATGATTGTAAAAAACGCTTTTTAAAAAGTTCATTGTATTACCAATATAAACTTTAGTAACCCTAGGATTTTCTACTGAAGAGATAGTGCACATGTAGACCAGGGATTTAGTTAAACATTAGATAAGGGACATTGGTTGGGGTTTCTACAAATACATTTTTTTACTATGGGGTAAATTAAAATGAGTAGTAGAATCACTATTTTTATTGTTGTATCATTTCAATATTTTATTATGTAATTTAATTATTTTTTTTCTAAATTGTTAGAGTAACTATAAATGATTTTTAGCATATTTCTATTGAAAATTTTGCTTAAAAGGTTATTTTTGGGAAAATGTTTATCAATTAAGAAATTTATGTCCCAGTTTAAAATTAACTAAATGTACAATTTTGTAGTAGCTTATAGTTTGTACATGTTCTAAAGTATAATTTGTAATATATATATATATATATATATATATATATATATCCAAATGAATAAGAAAGAAGAAAATTACAATGTTCAAAACACTAATTTAAATCAGTGCTCAATATAAAAATAGAGCAATAAATATTTTTTAATAATTACTTTAGAACATGTGCAAACTACAAAATTGTACATTTTGTTTCAACATTGAACAAACAATGTCTCATCAGGTAGTTAATAATGTTGGTAATTACCATCATTATTAACTTGAGACACTGTTCTTTCAATGTTTAAACAAAAGGTGTTTTTATCAAGATACCACCTCGAGGAAGATTATCTACCAAGGTTAGAGAACTCAGCCTATCCTTTTCTACACAGAGTAGCTGTAGAGGTTTTTATTTCCGAGATTTCCTTCTCTTAGACAAGTTGTTCAACAAGGTTGACCCTAAAAATATTCTCAGATTCCTAAGAGAGATGAAACTATACAACAAGATATAGTCAAAATGTTCCTCTGAATCATAAGTATCATTTAATTTCCACCCATCAGACTACAACTAATGTTTTGGCATTAAATGACCCATAAAGGGTTGATTTGCCATAAAACAAACCAATCAATCAATCTTAGACAAGTTGCTATCCAAAGCTAAAGACTCTTATCCAGCCTAAGCAGTTAAACATCATACTTAGGAAACATACACAATGGTTTTTAAATATTGAATATTAATTTAACTAGTAACATTTGTACTATTGTTATAATTAGAATATGAGTTCTTTTGTTTTTTTAATTGGTATCAAACGTGTTAAAAAATCAAGTATAGGAGTGGAAAAGTACAAATTATGAAAATTTTGGTTGAAACCAGTTTTAAGGCAAAATGTGGAAGCTATTGATAAAATATTACTTTTAACTTGTGAAATATTCTGATAAACCTTAATTTTTAAATTAATGATTGAATTAGGTCCTGGCAAGTTGTACAGCAATAAAATATCTAGAAATTCCCTTAATTTGCATCATTAAATATTTCAGCTTAACAACTTTAACAAAATATTGCAATAATAAATACAATACTGGTCATTATTTTAATTGGATTAAGATTGAAATTGACAATTTATTCCATTTCACTGAAACAGACGTTAAACAGATTTATCTTCTCTTCTTTTTTTGTTTTTTACTTAAAACAAATCATGTCTTTCTCCACTTTCCACAAGATCAAAACTAAGTAGTTCATTATTTATGAGGTATTGAAAGGGCTTAACAATTTTGTGAACTAATGAAAGCCAGAACAAGCACAATTATAATTGGATATTATAAAAACAAATCATATGTTTCTATTTCTACCCGTTTAACAATTTTGGAGCAGTGAGCATGAAGAGTTTAAGGGTTAGTGTCATCAGTTTGTAGATTTTTCTAAAGATTTTATAATTGTGTTCATAGTAATTATAGCATAACTATTCTACTCTTGTACTTAATTTTTAACAGAATTGATACCAATTTTTTTAAAAACTTGTTCTAGATATAGCAGTAGTACAAATGTTAAAAGCTAGTAATTAAAAAAATCGTGTGTATATATATATATATATATACAGATTATCACTGTACAGAAAAGATTTAGTAGATTAAAATATGGCCACTATATAACTGTGTTCATATTAATTATAGCGTAACTATTTTTGCCAGTATCCATTGGTCTAGTTATGATTATTGCTTGTTCAATAACCTATCATAGGTTTGAAGACAAAGACTTTGAAGACGTTTCCTTGTCTGCCATAGTACTTTTGTGTGTGCATCTTAATCATAATTTCCTCCTATGAATACAATATCAATTTTATCTTGTATAAATAACAAACTTGTGTTAACTTTTGAGGTTTTGAATTCCCTAACCTTAGCATATGTGCGTTTTCGTTTTTGAACCCTAGTGTGCTGCTGTTTTTTGTCTTCACCCTATTTTTTATTTTAACTTTTTTTTTTTTTTGCTTTCCAGCATGAAAGGTTCATTAGTGAAGCAGCCGAAAAGGAACCAGAAGTTTTGTTTCTTGGAGATTCCTTATTTCAACAACTTGGTCAAACTGAAGTAAGTATGAAAACTGTAAAAGTCAAAACTAAACACATTTTGCATTTTTCGAGTGGAGGAAAAAAAAAAAAGAATATTGGCTACATTTGTTGTTGGCAGGGGGGGGGTGCTCAGTATTGCCTACTTTTTTCAGTGGGGAGAGTGCTCAGTATTAGAGATAGTCTTTGTAGATATTTTAGGTATTATGTCATTTGATATTGCCTGAAGAATTTTTGGTTTGAAACTGACAGTAACCATGGAGTGTTGAGTTCTATATCCATACAGTCTATTTAAATGTTCTCCACCATATTTTCTGATGCAGGATTGACAACAAATTTCCTTTCATATTTTTTTTTTATTATTATTATTATCCCCCCCACACCTCCAATCCCAAATTCAAGTATTTGTGTCTTTCTATGAGACACTAAACCTTCTTTGCTCTTGAATGAAATGTTGAACAAAGGACATATCCTTCCAAACTTACTTTAGATTACTTATGTGTGCAATGTTTGTGTGGATGGGGCTCTAAATGCCATTGGCAGGTTTTTTCTTGCATACTACATTCAGCAGCGTACTTATTGACGTTGGTGATAAATGAGAAGTTTCGGCTGTCCTTTGTCTCTTGCAACCTGAACAGCTCATTTTCATTGAAACAGCATCAAGAACACCTCTATGCTTTGTACAGGTATACCTCAGGTTACATTGTTTCGAGTGAAGTCATTCTCAATTATACATCATTTGTCAAAAAAAATATGGGAAAATAAAAAATCAAGTTAGTCATTTTATTTGACTTTATGTCTGTCACAAATATTGAAGTCATAATATCGCTAGAAAAGCATTAAAAGTGCATAAAATCATTTTAATATACAATAAATAAAAGTATATAAAATCGTATTAAAATACATATTTACAGTAAATGTAAACATTGGTAAATTTAACATAAATTAGTTTATTTTCTACTATCGCAAAATAATTTTAATAACTTTTTTATTCAACCTTACAAAATCATTTTATTTTATGTCTTAGATCAAACCACATTCACAAATAAAGAAACCGATCTACTGTACAGATCACCAAATTGTAAACATCTACATTTACAACTATATACATACATATATTCGTAAATTTAGATTCCTTTTTTTCTGTACTATATTAAAAACTAAAATTTATTTGTTTGTAAACTTAAAGTCGATTTATTTATAAATAAAATGCAGAACTGGGAATGGTTATTTGTGGTTTGGCTTAGTGACAAGTAAAATTGAAGACAAGTAAATTCAACTTATGTCATTTTTTGACTTACCAACATAAGGTGAGGTATACCTGTATATCAAATTTCTCAAAGACCTGCTTATTTCAGATTCTTTCTATATGTAATCACAAATCTTTCTAAGACCCCTCTTATGGAAAGTATCTAATTCTCTTTTTTCTATACGGTGCCCCTGATTCGGAGCTGTACAGCAATGTTGGGATGACAATTGCACAGTTAACTAAAACTTTGATTTTCAAACTCTGTTCTCTTCATTCCAAACCCTTTGGGCATCTAGACGTGGAGTAATGGTTAGCAAGCTCGTCTATTACTTTTTTTTTTTTAATCATATCACCCCAAGCAAGGCGGTAATGCCACTGATGTGCAGGGGGCTACATAAGAATGAGAAGATTAGAAAAGAGAAAACCGGAAACCGCATCCTAAACAGGAAACAAGGGATGAGCCTCTTCACCTATTACTACTGAGTAGTGAGTTCAATCTTTTCTGGGTACCCCATATTTTCAGCCTTGTGCCACATCAAAGTGGCGCTTAGAAAATCAACTCTCTCATTCTAAACCCTTGCTATTGATATTACTAACTTTGCCAATCCTATTTAGTATTTTACTATCTTCACCTCCTTTGGATTGATGTAAGTTTTGGCTGGTATTTGTTTTTTTTTCTCGTGTTTATTGTTAGATCAAATGCTTTTGCTGCAGAATAATGTAAAAACAAAGTCTATAAGTACTTTTGTTTAACCAATGTAGTAATCTTTATCTTAAGTATTTGTGATTAAAAAGTCTATCAGTGTTTCTGAAGTCAAACAAAACTCTGTTGCTCTATTCATACTCCAAACAGAGAAAAACAAATCACAAATAAAATAGGGTCCATTGCACATCTTTTCTTTGCCTCATTTTTGACATTATAAAGGATCTGTTGAACTAACATCTGACTCAACAGAAGCTTGCACGTTTTTGCAAAAGGTTATGACATTCAGTATCTTATCAGGTATGTGTGTGTGTGTGTGTATATATATATATATGCCTGATGATTGCGCTTTGCATGAAACAGTCTGTCACCCTTGGGTGTTGACTTCAATGTTCACTCCTTTATATTTACATACGCTCTATCTCTGATATTGAGCACTTTATCCTATAAATATAACACACATTAAAACTATATATATAGTTTTTTACATCATCATTAATGACATCAAAAATATTAGTTGTCAACAAAGACCAAAAATAAATCACTGTTTATCTTAGACATTACCAAGAAAGTAATATATATATATATATATATATATATATATATAGTCATCCACAGACAGATCTGTTTCACTGTATCACAACTCATCAGTTATGGTTAGACATCCGATTACTTTTAGCCCAGGATTGAAACCTGGCCGAATTGGCATCAGTGGGCGATTCTACCTCTGAGCTATAGGCGCTCGGTAGAAGGAGGCAGACTTTTAGCATATGATATCATACGCCAGTAGCCAGAGTGCTCTAATTCATGACTGAATGAGCAATGCGTAAATGCTAGAGTAGCTACTGTTTTTTCAAAGTCTATATTTGTGTTATAATATCTCTACAAACAGTAGCTATTTTGTTTCGACACTGTGTTTTACCAAGTGATGGTACTGATTTCAAGTTGAAGAGCTTTAGAAGGTTCAAAACTAGCCAAACCCTCTGAATCAGGGAGACATTGTTACTGTGGTTACCAATCAAAATATAAGTAATTTTTAATTTGAAGAACATAAAAACAGACTCAAAACAATGTTGAAGCATTTACGTTTATAATTGATTAAAATAGGGATCAGTATTACTATTAGTTTCACTTTACAATAGAAAGTAAGATTTATTTTCAAAAAAGTTTATTACGAATTAATATTAGAGACCACAAATTTAAAATTTTAAGTTTAACAAAGCATTAGGTTTAGATTATTATAAAATTATTCAAATATGAAACAAGGAAGAGAGTTAGACATACATATACAGATACCCACATATGAACAAGCAAACAATTATATATACACACACACACACACAGGGTATCCATAAAGTTTGTGTGCACTTTAAAAAACTTATTTGTATTTGCGGTTTTTTTTTAAGTGCACATGAACTTTATGGATACCCTACCCTTTGGAAAGGTATTAATCCGTCTCTTCCCTCTAGTTATGGGTTAAATAACAGGATAGTGTGTTCTTTAGCCTTGGTCGGCAACCATTCTACTAAAGAAAGTAATGGCAACCTACTGCGGGGAAAATATTCTGCCCAGTCAGTCATGTCTCTTTCGAGACATGATAACCCAAGCATGTATCTCGTACAGCACTTAACTGACTGTATACACACACACACACACACACACACACACAGGGTGTCCATAAAGTTTGTGTGCACTTTAAAAAACTTATTTGTATTTGCATTTTTTTTTTAAGTGCACATGAACTTTATGGATACCCTACCCTTTGGAAAGGTATTAATCCATCTCTTCCCTCCAGTTATGGGTTAAATAACAGGATAGTGTGTTCTTTAGCCTTGGTCGGCAACCATTCTACTAAAGAAAGTAATGGCAACCTACTGCGGGGAAAATATTCTGCCCAGTCAGTCATGTCTCTTTCGAGACATGATAACCCAAGCATGTATCTCGTACGGCACTTAACTGACTGTATACACACACACACAAATTTTTTAACTTTTGTTTTTAGCGACATGTCAAGTTATCCATTAGCATTAGAGCCAAGTTGGGAAATGTTTATGAACACTCCATATATCTTAGATCTTTCAACCTTTTATGAAGGTTAATTATAGCCCAATAAATGTACATCCTCATTCTAACCATCCCTTGTTTGTCATTAAACATATATCCTTTTCAACTGAATTTAGAATCGGCACTAATTCTTCTAGCAAAGTAATTTTCAATAAACATAGCATAATTCTATAATTCTGCCCTTAAAAATAGCGGTTATAAAGGTACAACTATCAAATTCGGAAATCCTATTAATAATGACCATGATAACAAAAAAATCTAGGAAAATCACCTAATTTACTCCCCCCTTACAATCTAATGGTTTAAAACTAAATTGGAACAAAAATTCTTAAACCTTATCAATAAACACTTTCCCAAAATTAATCCTCTTAGTAGAATATTCAATAATAATACTCTTAAATTAAGTTATTGCTACATGGATAACCTTTGAAAAAAATAATAAAAATCCCAATAACAAAGTTCTCAACAAGTATAAAAATACAAAAAACTTGATGCATTGCAAGGTTGAGGTAGATAATATCAAATATAATAAAACTAATGCCAACGGATGCAGTTGTAAGAATTCTAGGGATTGTCCACTACATAATTGCTTAGCCAGTTCCGTAGTTTATCTTTGCACTATTTCTACACTTGAAAATCCTAAAATAAAAGTTTTATATCGGGTTTACTAAAAACCCATTCAAAACTTGCTGGTACCAGCATGTACTATCTTTCAATAATAGTTCTTATAAATACAATACTTTGTTACCCAAATACTTTTGGGGTTTAAAAGAAAAAAAACAAAACTCTTACTGTTAAATGGAAAGTATTTAAAGGGCTCACACTTGTAATTCCCTCCATGCACCTTGTTATTTTTGTCTTAATGAGAAGTTAGAAATCATCAGGTTTGAGAACTGTTAACCTGTTAAACCAGAGAAATGAACTTACTGTAAACATAGTTCACTATTTACGTTACAGTGTGGGTAGTAATATTATGAATAAATATCAACTATTTTCACTGATGTCAATTGTTATATACACTTATTTGCTTGGTTTTTCATCTAACATGGATTGTCAAATTAATATTTGCTAGGTATTTAATTTGGTATATATTACCATATTAATATTTGCTATGTATTTAATCTAACATACTGTCAAGTTATATAGTTATTAGGTATTTAATCTAACAGATTATCATGTTAATATTTGATAGATTTTAATATAGCATAAACATTTAATGTTTTTTATTCTAGCACAGATTGCCAAATTAATATTTAATAATTATGATTTTTTTAGGCATAAATTTCACATGTTTTCTAAAGTTGTTAATGCCTGGGTTATGCATATTTATATTATTTTTCTGTTTGTTTTTACTTGTGTTTGTATATATATATATATATATATATATATATATATATATATGCACTTGGGTGCATGGGTTTGTCTGTATAAATGCATGTATGTAGGTTTGTATACTAGAAGGCATATATTAATATATTGTTTTACATGCGCACATATATAGTGTGTGTGTGCGTGTCTGTTAGTGTTCTTGTGTCTTTGTGTATATTTATGCCTATTTAAGTAAATCCATGTATGTGGTTTTATGCTGTATGTAATGCTTTGTGGTTTATGTTGCGTATGTATTTTGTTTCTTGCATGTAAATTTGCAGGCATATATATTTAATCATATTTGTTTATGAACTGGAATATGACTTTGTCTTTACCTTATTTAAAACTTCCTCTGCCCACGTTATCTTACAAATTCGGTCTTACATGTGTCCAATATATGTAGCGTTCAGAGACATTTCTCAACCTGGCACATTAAATCTAATGGATAAATTGACACCTTGCTAAAAGCAAGAGTTCAAGAAAGTGTGTGTGTGTGTGTATATATATATATATACATATATATATATATATATATATATCTGTTTGTTTGCCTATGTGTGGGTATCTATCTATACATACATATATACTGGGGCCCGACAATATTTTTCGGACACTTTAGTATTCAACTTTCCGAGTACCATAGAGTGGCGAAATTCCTTCAATAGAATAGCATAAACATATAAAGACAATACCTGTAATAAAAATGGAAGAAAATCGATTAGGTAAGGAAAAATATTTATTTTTCATCATTTTTTACAAAATACATGCAACATTATTTTTCGGACATCGTTGAAAAACTGTTAATAGTCTGTAATATCACCTTTCTTCTCAATAACTTTTATCAATCTCTCTTCATATTGATCAAACATATGCACAATTACATCTCTACGTGTTTCTATTAGTTGTTTTTTGGCATCTAGTATCCGTTCCCATAGTTGAGCCTCTTTCGTTATTCCAGGTCCATCATAGACAAGTTGCGCAAACATTTCCCAAACATTTTCTATTAAATTTAGATTTGGGCTTTTTGCAGGCCATTCCAAAGTAGTCATATTCACTTTAGCCATCCATTCTTTCATGAGTTTTGACACATGGATGCTGCAATTGTCTTGCTGTAGAACGAAATCATTCCCTATCTCTCTTCTTATCCTTGGTAGGGCTTTCTCGTCCAGCAACTGTTTGTAGCTTTCACTGTTCTGTCGTCCTTTCAGCCACTCTAACCATATATTTCCATTAGCAAAGATCATACCCCAAACCATAACTCCTCCTCCTCCCATCTGTCGTTTGTTCAGTACAACAGGTTCACCCCTTCTCGACCAAGTACACCATCCATCGGGCCCATCAAACTTGAAACGTTTCTCATCAGGAAATATAACCTTCTTAAAGTTAACATGCTTTGTTAACCACCTTTTAGCACACTCCAGTCTTGCTCCTTTGTGTTTCTTTGTTAGTGTAATTATTTTCTTAGCCTTTGCATACTTCAAACCAATCCTATGCAGCGTTCTTTGTACTGTTTAGACGTTTACATCTAATTCACATTTCTCCTTCACTTTTCTTGCTGTAACTTTTTCTCCAGATGTCAAAAGCCGTGTCACAGTCCTCTTCATTCTCCTTTCAGTCCTCTTGCCAATTGATCTTTTCCGTTATTAAATCGTTAGATCTATGGCAATTCCAATGTTTTTAGTTCAGTTAGAGATTAGCAATCACCGCGTAAAGGTGTTACCATACCTAAAGCAAGCAAACTTACCAAAGTTGAGTGTTCTCATTCTAGAATTCCATAAGCAAGATTTGTCACAGCGGGCAATCGCAGCTAAGGTAAATCGCAGTAAAACTGTGATTTGCAACTTTCTAAAGAACAGTGAGAATTATGGAAAAGCAAAATCCTCTGGTAGGCCCCAAAAAATTTCTCCTGCATTGAGTAGGAGAATAAGACGGATTGTTATGAAAGATGGGGGACTTTCTTCTAGTCAAATTAAGGCAGTCACAGATGCTGATTGCAGTCCCGTAACCATCAGACAACACTTAAGACAAAAAGGCATGGTAAATAAAAAGCGTAAACAAATTCCTCGGCTGCTTCCACATCACAAGTTGGACCGCTTAAAGTTTGGTCGTGAATACCAAACATGGGACGTTGAGAAGTGGAAGAAAGTTATGTTTTCTGATGAGAAAAAAATTCAATCTCGATGATCCTGATGGCTTCCAACAATATTGGTATAACAAAAACATGCCTCCTGAAATTTTCTCCGCACGTCATAGTGGTGGAGGGTCCCTAATGGTATGGGGTGCCTTTTCTTACAGAGGGACGATGGAGCTCCAGGTGATGCAGGGTCGTCAGAGAGCGGCTGGTTGTGTTAACATGCTACAAAAAGCATCTTTGATGATGGAGGGCCATCGTTTGTGTGGGGATGGATGGTTATTCCAACAGGATAATGCTGCAATCAATGCTGCAAGACGGACCTTGACCTTTCTACAAGAAAATGGGGTCCATCTCTTGGGACATCCTGCATGCTCACCGGACTTGAACCCAATTGAAAATGTTTGGGGATGGATGACAAGAGATGTTTATCGAAATGGCAAACAATATTCAACAAAAAATGAACTTTGTGAAGCCATCTTCAGAAGTTGGAGCAACATCACCTGCACCTTAACGGAAATGCTTATTTCTAGCATGCCTGACAGAATTTTTGAAGTCATCAAAAGCAGTGGAGGTAGACTTCATTATTAAATTTGGTTGTTGAATATTTTCATACACTTTTTGTACAATTTCATAGAATTTTTGTCTGGTCTTATAATTTTGATCATGTGTAAATCACCTCATTTTATAAAAATATAAATTTCTAAATAAAATGTTTGGAATGTAGCTTTTTGATTCCATAATCTTTTAGATTGTAGTATTGGTAACCTTAAGTGGGAGGAGTTTAAAATCTATCCATAAAAAAAATATTTCTTTTTAAAGATTTTTAAGTGGTCTTAAATTTTTGATTGGGAGTGTATGTATATTTATTAATCCACGTCTGTCATACATACACACACACACACACACATATATATATATATATATATATATATATATATATATATATAGTGGGTCTTAGCTGCAAATGTCTAAACTGATAGATCTTCCATCTTTGTATTTTTAATGAGTTTATAAAATGCAGTGATACACATTTTTTTTTTTTAATCATCTCACCCCAAGCAAGGCATTCCACTGCCACTATTGTGCATGGGGCTACATAGGGGAAGGTAAAGAGGAGGAGTGGATAGACATGGGTAAAGAGGAGGAGTGGATAGACATGGGTAAAGAGGAGGAGTGGATAGACATGGGTAAAGAGGAGGAGTGGATAGACATGGGTAAAGAGGAGGAGTGGATAGACATGGGTAAAGAGGAGGAGTGGATAGACATGGGTAAAGAGGAGGAGTGGATAGACATGGGTAAAGAGGAGGAGTGGATAGACATGGGTAAAGAGGAGGAGTGGATAGACATGGGTAAAGAGGAGGAGTGGATAGACATGGGTAAAGAGGAGGAGTGGATAGACATGGGTAAAGAGGAGGAGAAAGGTGATAGATGAGTAAGGATAGCGAGGATGAGTGTAGGGCAGATGGGAAGAGTGTTTGATAGAATGGGAGCAGGTTAGTGTGTTAGGAGGTGTCTATTGACCTTACATTTAAACTCCTGGAGATTGTAGCCGTCGGGGAAGCAATCGTTTGGAAGAGAATTCCACAGTCGGGAAGTGCGAGGAAAGAAACTGTTGGAGTAGAAGTTACGGCTGCATTTTATCGATTTCACTGTAAAAGGGTGGGATCTAGTTGCTAATCTAGTATCTCGTGCAAATTCGTATTTAGGGGGCACCAGTGATCTAAGTTCATCGGAGCAGAAGCCGTGAAAGTATTTATAGAAGAGACACAGCGAAGCCACGTCTCGCCGGTGGGAGAGAGACTGCAGGCGGTCTGCCAAGTCGGTATCTATCACATTACAGACCCTCCTCTGAACCTTATCGAGAAGCCCGAGGAGAACAGCAGGGGCACCTGACCAGATATGGCAGCAGTATTCAATGCACGGGCGGATGGTAGATTTGTAAATGTGCAGGATAGATTTAGACGGAAAAAACTTCCGGGCCCTACACAGAGAACCGACTTTCATAGCAGCGGATTTAGCAATGGATTCGATATAGTCATTCCATTTGAGGTCCGCTGAAATTGTGAGACCAAGGAGGCGTAGTGTTTTACTCTCTGGGAGGCAAGCCTGGTCCATGCTAATGGGAGGTAGGTGAGATTGTCGATGATGGTTAATTGACAGTAGCTTCGTTTTAGAAGCATTAAAATTTACTAGCCATTTCTTACCCCAGTCCAATATGGATTGGAGGTCTTTTTCAATCTCGGCTGCAAGTTTAGCTTTGACGCCTACACCAGATTTTTGTTGGAGGCGAGAGTAAACTGTGGTGTCATCGGCGTACAAACCTATTTGGGTTCTTATGGAATCAGGGAGATCATTAATATATATCAGGAAGAGTGTAGGACCTAAGATGGAGCCTTGGGGGACACCTGCGTTTGTATGGTAGTTCTGAGAGGCATGTCCGTTTAATACCACTTTCATTGTGCGGTTAGAGAGGAATGACTGGATTAGTTCAAACAAATGTCCAGTTATACCATAGCTCCGCAGTTTACATAGAAGGCCAGCATGCCAAACTCTGTCGAACGCCTTAGATATATCCAATGCAACGGTTCGAGCTTCGCCATTCCTGTCGAGTGCCTGGTATATGTACTCAGTGATGGTCGTTAGCATATCAGCAGTAGACCTGGTGAAGCGGAAACCATATTGCTTGTCCGAGAGGAGCCTGTGTGCTGTGAGATGCTGAACCACCTCGGCGTTGATAATGGCTTCGAACACTTTGCCAAAGATCGGAAGAAGGCTGATAGGGCGGTAATTTGCAGGGTCAGAGGGTTCTCCAGTGTTTTTAAATATAGGAACTATAGAGGAAGATTTCCAACAGGCAGGAAAGCAGGAAGCAGATAGGCAGAGGTTGTAGAGCTTAGAAAGGATAGAGGAGAGTTCAGGAGCACATTTCTTTAAGACTATGGTTGGGATTCCGTCACCACCGCTCGCTTTGTGAGGGTCAAGTTTTAAGATTATCTTAGAGACAAGCGAAGGTGTAATGTGGACATCATTCAGTTGTGCCTCGGTTCTAGGTGAGAAGTCGGGTGTAAAAACTCCAGACGAGTCCAGACTCGAATTGTTCGAGAATCTGCGGGCAAAACATTCAGCCTTATCTGCTGGGGAGGTGAGGACCTCAAATTTGTTGATTAGCGGGGGTATTGTGGACTTGCTCTTGTTAAGTACTCTTTTACAGAGTCGCCAGTAGTCTTTAGAGCCGAATTTAGAGCATGCTATGCGTTGCTTCATTCTGGCAGCAAACAACATCTTAGCTTCGTTAAGTACCCTTTTACACTTATTACGAGCTGAAGTGAAAAGGCGCCTGTTTTGTTCCGACGCATAGTTACGATAAAGTCGGAAGAAATGATTCCTGTGGGCAATGGCAGCCGAACAAGCGGGTGAGAACCATGGAGACGAATGAGATTTAAGCTGGAATTTCCTCGCAGGGATGAAGGCATCAATGCCAGCCTTAACCCAGGAGGAGACCTCGGATGCACATTCTTCGATGGGAAGACTAAAGACGTTGTTCCAAGGGATGTCACAGAGGAAGTCTCGGAACGAATCCCAGTCTGCTCTTTGATAGCAGTATGATATTCTACTTGTCTGTGTTTCATGGGTCGGGCGGGAGTGGAGTGAAATATTGACGGACACTACAGTGTGGTCAGAGTTTCCAAGTGGGCAGAGTTGTCTGGTAGTGCAAGAGTCTGGGATGGAAGTGAAGCAGAGGTCTAGAAGTGAGTTCCTTCCGTTAGGGTTGTCGGAGAACCGCGTGGGGAAGTCCACTACTTGCGTAAGGGATTGGGTGATTGAAAAGTTCATGGTGTGGACACCAGCGGGGTCAGTGACAGCGTTCTTCAGCCACTTGGTGTGGTGGGCGTTAAAGTCACCAAACACGAATACATGGGCAGAGGGATGGGTAGAAATGGCTTTGTCAATATTGTCAGAAATGATGTCAAGTAATGAACAGTCAGGGGAGGAAGGAGAGCGGTACAGAAAGAAGAGATAGCTAATCGAGCTGAGAAGTGAGAGGCGGAAGCACATGAAAGAATGATCTGGGGATTCAAAAGATGACACCCTAGCTAAGGGAAGGTGTTCGCTGACATAGACACCAAGCCCATGCATATGAACATTGGAGTCCTTCCTGAAGAGGGGAAGGTAGCCAGGAACGCAGAACTCAGATGAGGGGATAGAAGGGTTAAGATTAGTTTCACATAGGGCTAATATATCAGGTGAGTTATTATGGAGGAAAGAATCTACGCTGGGGAAGTTGGTGCGGATGCCGCGTATGTTAGTGAAAGAGATGCATACATAGTGCATGTATGGATAATGGGATCTTTTGAACAGGGATCAAATTCTAACAAGGGGGAGGTCTGTAGTGAAGTCATCTTTAGTTAATTTTGTTTTGTAGCTGTAGGTACCATCTTGAGTGTGTCAGCCTAGCATCCACCCTAGCTAACCTTGTAAAAATTGATTTGCTGCTGAAATAGTAGCAGCATTGTTTGGTCTCTTGGCATTATGCTTAAGCCATTATTCAAGCTGTATCCATGACACTAGCTCAAGCCATCCTTCCAAGCAGTACCCTAATCCTTTGGTAGGAGGCTGGGGTCATTACCCAGTGTCTGAGACATCACCAGAAGTGGGTGGGGGGACGCTAATGATCAGCTTCTGAATGGTTGCCAAGATCCCATTTAAGCTCAACTTTGTGACACATTCCTGAAACTACTTCTTTTTGTATCTTCTGCTTAATTTTACATCGTTCTATAATGTTTAATACGACTTTGCAAGGGAAGCAACTCTGATTTTAAAGGAAAACAATTTTGTAGTAAAATTGTTACATTTTATGTAAAATATTAACAATCATGCAATTTTTTTAAAACTTTTCTGGCCGATGTCAAATTTGAAGTAACTTTTGCAAGTGACATTTCCTTACGCACTTTTTTTTTTTTATTTTTTTTTTTAAATAAATCTCAATGTTTTCTTTGTGTACTATAACCTTTTGCATAGCCTAATTGGGTATTATCCAATAGGTCAGTAGAAACAAACAAAAAAAAAGATTTTGTGCCAACACTGTTCAATCACAAATCTGTTGTGAACAGTCCAGAATGTAACATAGTAACAAAAATAGGGTCAAAAATCCACCCTTCCTCTTGCAACAGCAGAAATGTACTTTCACTCACCAAACTCAAAAATCATACTGCCTCAGTAAACAAAAGCAACAGCCTTTATTCACAGATTTTTCTGATTGGCCATGCCAAACAGGGAGGAAAAGAACATTAGCATAGCTTCTGATACTTATAGCAGCTCTTTTTCTGCTACTAATTTTTAGTATTTTTTCTTCTTTGTCACATTTTCTGTTGTAGAATACATGACATACTTAAACTTAGTTTGAAGAGGTATCTCACCATTTTCTTTGCTACAGATAGCTTATGAGAAATAGGATTCCTTTTATATTAATTCTGGAGGGAAAGTTAAGGCTTAAATAGTAGGCTAGACTGGTTTCTTTTATATTAGCTGACAAGCAGCCTAGGGAAATGCCCCCCCCCCAAAAAAAAATTGGCTGGCAAGCAGTTTAGGGGAGTGCCAATAAGTGTGGTATACATACCAGTGCCAGTATCCAAGCTATCAGCTGCTGGTATGTGGAGTTTCCAGAAAAACATGGAAACAGTAGACTACAAACAAATATTTACTTTAAGTCTAAAATATTGCAGAAATGTGTTTTTAACCGACAAACGCACACCAAATATTATTTAAACATTTGTTGTATTTATAGCAGTAAAATCTATAATTCCAACTTACATGACAACACTTTACATTATTAACTTGATAATATGTAATAAAAGATGAGTTTCTTATAAATTCTTAGAATCTTTAATTTTACTCTTTCTCTCATTGTAAATATGAAACATCTTTTAATGTTTTATAGCAAAATTCATACGTTGTGGTGCTGTGGATATAAGCTCAGAATATGAAATTGAAGAACCAAGTTCGAATTCCAGTTGAATTCATTGTATTTACATACCTTTCTTAAGGGTATTTGTATGAATCCACCATTTTCCCCTTCAACTATGGGTTAAATTGTAAAACAGATTGGGTTCTATAGCCTTGGTTGACAACCAGAAAGTAATGGCAACCTACTGCAGGAAAATCTTCTGCAAAGTCAGTCATGTTTCTTTTGAGACATGATCACCCAAGCATGTATCACATATGACACTTGACTGACAACAAAATTCATTGAAATCAAATGTCTGGGTTTTCTATTTTTACAGATTATTAGGTGCATAATGTAAAGTGTTGCCATGTAAATTGAAATGAAAAAATTTCCAGGTTACATAAATGGAATAAATGTATTAACAATGAAAGTGACAATTCCAGTTTTCTTTTTTATTTAATATCCAAATTGTTGTGACTGTTTTTGAAAAAAGTAATGATTTCCCATTGTAATATAGCAATCTGGCCCCACCCGAGGAAGGTTGATGCAATCGATGGTGTTTCCCGTCGGTGAAGGGGTCGGCGAACGACAAGACAGGTGTTTGAGAAATACATCCTGTCGGGGCCTGGAGCGGATGTCGCAGGGTTATGAGTCGGGCTCGTTTGACCTTATTTCTGACAGCAGCGGAAATGACTACGGAGGCAAACAGAACAGGTGTCTCTTGGAATTACGTGGGCGTTGTGTGGGCAAGGCAAAACCGGAAGGAAAAGTCCCGGTTCTAGAAGACTATAAAAAGACCTCGACACACGGATTCGCCAGCAGAGAACGGCCAGTGGAAGCAGAGAGACACCACAGGCAAGACTACACTCCCGTCAACCCATTCTATGTGCGCTCTCACTCTTCCATTCTCTGTTCCACACGGGTTCGTCGTCAGAAATAAAAATATAACCTTATATTTTTATATATGCGTGTTCTTGTTTGTCATCGTACGGCGATATATAACACCATTATGTTCATAATTTTGAAGAAGTTGCCATTACCCTGGAACTTTGTCTGTGTGTGTGTGTCCGTTACCTATAGACTCCGAAACAGCTGAACCAATTTTCTTGAAAATTTGCACAGTTGTACTATAAGCGTCTGCAAGTGTTCTTAGTTAGGTTTTGTGTCGAGGTACCCCCTATAAATATCGAAAATCGATAATAAAAAAAAATCGGGTTATAGGAGTGGTTCGATTTTAATCAAATTTGATACTCATAGACAAAGACATAAGAAACGATATTCAGAAGTTTTAAAGTTGCAGTTGCAGTGAATCGATTATATATATATATATATGTAAAAGACAAGATGTTTGTGTGTGTGTCTGTTTATCTGCCTGTATGTCTGTATTTTTTCAGCCCTTTTATTTTAGTTTTTGCTTCGGATTTGGCTCTAAGTAGGTATAATTGTAGTTTTTAGTCTCAGCCATGATACCATTTACTTAGAGGACTTATTTAGCCTTCAAAATTCAGTTTACGATGAAAAAAAAACTTATTTAAGGAGTAGATAGTCTAAACTATCGCCCGGTTCACACTCCACCCATGTCTATTGAACAGGTGAAGAGGCTTCTCCTATCTTCTCGCTTTTTTTTTTTTTCACTTGGAGTAGATAGTCTAAACTATCGCCCAGTTCACACTCTGCCCACGTCTACTGAACAGGTGAGGAGGCTCATCCCTTGTTTCCGGTTTCTCTCTTTTCCCATCTTTTCACTCTTACGTAGCTCCATCAGTGGCATTTTTGCCTTGCTTGGGGTGATATGATTTAAAAAAAATATCGATACCAGGAAATCAAAATTTGACTTACATCCATTCATTTTTCTTTCAGTCTACGGTTTCGCTTTAACTGGCAACAACTATTGCTTTTTAGTCTTTCGTACCAACATCCAAAGAGTTTGAGCTCCAGGACCATGGATTAGTTTTAAAGCTTTTATTACACCCCAGCAACGCCGGGCTATACTGCTAGTAAACTCTTAAAATCTTTGATTTTACTCTTTCCCTAAGGTTTGGAGCAAAATGTTTGAACCTCTACATAGTCTCAACTTTAGTATTGGGGGAGACCAGACACAGAACCTCTTGTGGAGAATATGTAATGGCGAACTGGACAACATGGAACTGAAGGTAAGTTACTAAGATTCACTATTAAACATCCCTCCTCCTCTTCACTCTGCTATGAAATAACAAAACATTTGCATATTTCTGAAGTTTCTAAATAATATTTTCTCAGCAATATTTCATACAAAAACACTTAAGAACATTTTTTTTTTTGTTAGGCCCACAGACATTCTTAATGATGACAATCCAGAATCTTGGGCTTCTGTTTTTCCTCTAATTTTGCCTGTATCTTCTCATTCCCTCCCTTATTCGTTCAATCTTTGTTGCCTGTGTTCATCTAAATTTTATACAAATATTTAACCCCTAACCTGGGATCATTTAAGAGAAAAAGAAATTTGGCTGGATAAGTGTCTTTAGGTTGGGAAAGCAGAAGGAAATCTCTATATCTGTTCTCTGTAGAAAACGATAGGCTGAACTCTTTAACCTTGGTATCTTCCTAGAGATGGTGTCTCAATAAAATCTCTATATCTGTTCTCTGTAGAAAACGATAGGCTGAACTCTTAACCTTGGTATCTTCCTAGAGATGGTGTCTCAATAAAATCTCTATCTGTTCTCTGTAGAAAACGATAGGCTGAACTCTTAACCTTGGTATCTTCCTAGAGATGGTGTCTCAATAAAAAGTCTCCTAAACAGGTTGGTGTTAGTAATGGCATAAAGATGTAAAACTTACTCCAATATTTCATGATGTTTAAATTATGGAGCCATCAAGAAAACCCATGCTAGCATGGGAACAGATGTTAAATGATTATGATGATACAAAAAAAAAAAAAAAGGAAGGCACATATATCCTGTTTTGTTTTTCTCAACCCTTTTATATAAAATCTAATTTATTGCAATTTTTACACTTTTCTGATTCTCTGTCTTTCAAATCTTTTCACTGTTGCAAAAGACCCAAGTTTATTTTACATCCCTTTGCCCCTCAGTTCAACTCGATTCTCAAAATTTAGCCAAATGACTCAACATTGGATTTTTGATTTCTTTATCAAGCCAATAAAATTTCAGGATTTTTTTTTTTTTTTTCCTGCTTATATAATTTAAAAATTTAGGAATTTAATTTCGTTGGATGGCCATTTCAGCGAGAAACTTCATCAGCAATGGTTGAAAACAAAAACTTTAATTCAAATATATTACAAAAAGTTGCTGATAAAGTGAGAATTTTCTTGCTGAAATGGCCATCCAACAAAATTAAATTTAAAAATTTAATTACTTTATATATTTAGCTCTGTAAATAGGTAAGCTCGATTTAAATAGTATTATCTATTTGCTTATCCTTTTTGTATTTTGTTTTGTTTGTGTGTATGTATGTATATATATATATATATATATATATATATATATATACGCACACATACACCAAGTAGAATACTTGGTATATTAATCAGGTAAATTCCGATAGACAAACTCAAAAGAACTCCATATTAAATTCATTTATTTAATTTAACAGAGTAATATAATTTAGAAAAAAATTAGATATATCTAAAATATTTTTCTAAATTTTCTATATATAATAGCAAATAAGCTGTCACACCAAGCTAACCAGGTTTCAACTAAATATATTTTGCTCTATTTTCTTCTTGCTAAATTTTATACTGAGTGATTGTTTTCTTCTTTCCTGTGTTTTTTTATATATATATATATATATATATATATATATATATATATATATATATATAGTTAGAAATCCAAAATTTATTTCAGCAGTTCTGAAAACTCAAACTGTCTGATGAGACAACTTGTCTTACCAACTACCGAAATAAATTTTGAGTTTATAACCGTTTAACTATGTTGAGTTTGTGTGTGTGTATGTATGTGTATTTATATATATATATATATATATATATATAGCTCTGGATAATATCCATTGAGTTGTGCATTTTTATCTATTTAAGATTTTATATTGATTAGATAAATATTTTGGATTTTTTTTTTTTTCTTAGGTTTGTCATATGTATGAAGATAGAGAGGCATTTGTTTTATTACTCATTAACTCCTACATTTTCTCTGTTCTCTACCCCTTTCCTGGGTTCTGGGCATGATGGTAAAATACAGCCAGCAACAAGGCCTCGGATTGTGAGGAGGTCCACTCTAACCTGGAGCAATAGCACCTGTTAGGATCCAAGCTATGGGCAGATAGTTAACCCCCAAACTTGGGGTCAAAACACCATGAAAGTATAAAAATGGACTTTTATAGAAAAATATACATTTTTGAGGGAAAATATTACCAACAGTACATTTTTGAATCCAAAACTAGAAGACATTTTTAGTTTTCTAAAATAAAAAAAAAAGAATAAAAACAAAATATTTTCATTAAAATCTGACTAAATCAACCTTATCACTATAACCGAACGTTAAAAAAAAAAATACCTTAAAACCCCACATTTTTGGCATTAAATAAGTCACAGAGGTTGATATACCATTAATCAAAACTGAAACCCCTTTCCTGCTTAATATTATTTAGGTTTCTCCACCCTCTTCAGTCCCCCACCCAGCTATGCTACTATCTAAAAGGTCATATGATATGGCCATGCTTTTGAGTACTGTTTATAATCCTTATCTTGAAACCCATGCCCATATTTTGTATCTATGATCATTTGTTATTCATTTTAGCTGTATCTTAAAACGTGTTCAGAGCATTTAAATTTTATTTTCTGCCAATGTGTTGTTTGTTACAAACTGATATCTTTCTAATGGAATCTTCTTTTTTTCCTTATAAAGATTATTGTCGTCTTAATTGGAACCAACAATTATACTCACACTGCTGAAGAAATTGCTGAAGGAATTGAAGAAATTGCACACATCATCTCTCAGAAACAACCACAAGCCCAGATAATTGTCATGGTAAGATTAAAGACAAAAAAGGAAAAAAAAATAATCATTATTCTACATTTCAGTTAAGATTTTGTTACTTTTAATTTTTGTGTTGTTGTCTGCACTACCACCCCCAAATCCTCTCTACACCCCCACAGAAGCTCGATGTTTTATAACAATGCCTGTATTAACTATCTAAAACACCTTTCGGTATTTTGGTTAGTGAGCTCTTCAGGATTAGTTATATGCAACTGTATCCAAATTGAACTAAATCTTGAGCCACTTTACCACTGATTTCATAAGAAAGGAAAAAAGAAAATTTCAAAAGTATTTAATGTTATTTTATACTGTTTTCAAGGATTCTACTAATTCTACCTAATTTAGGTACATTCGAAATGTCTTTTTATTTTATTCAGTCAGTTTAGTGCCATACGTGAAACACGCTTGGGCGATCATGTCTCTCTCGAGACATGACTGACTGGGCAGAAGATTATCCCGCAGTAGGTTGCCATTGCTTTCTGTGGTAGACTGGTTGCCAACCAAGGCTATAGGACCCAATTCTTCCTGTTATTTGACCAATAACTGGAAGGGATATATGGATTAATACCTTTCCCAAGGGTATTTGAGTGTAAGTGAATGCAATGAATTCAACTGGAATTCAAACTCGGGTCCCCGATTTTTTTTTGTTCTGAGTCGATATCCACTATACTACAACACACATCAAAAAGTTCAAATTTAGCCAGCTCTGGGCTGATTCTTGGGAATTCTCCCCAAAGTTTCTTCATTTGTGAGAGAACCTTTTTCTATTTTTTGGTTGAGGTTAGGTGTTATTTGGGGTGTTTTTTTTTTTTTGTTTTTTTTTGTGGGCAGGAGAGGTGGGGGTCCTTCTATTTTTCTGATTGTTTTATCTTATCTTTCGTGTTTTTGTTTTTTTTTGTTTCCACACCCCCCTCTTTTATCTCTCTTTTTTTCTTTTTGCACATAAATACCAATATGCTATAATTTTAGTGTTTTTTCTGTTTTCCTTCAGGGCATCCCTCCTCGTGGGCGGCAGCCAAATCCCTTGCGAGACAAACTCAGCCAAGTAAATGAACATCTGGATCAAACAATTCCCAAAATTCCCAACTGCAGTTTCCTGCAAGTGGACAACAGCTTGTTTGTCCATCCTACCACTGGCCTAATCAACCACCATGACATGTACGACTACCTCCACTGCACCAAGCAAGGCTACCAGAAATTGTGTGAACCACTCTGGGAAGAAATGCAACAGTTGATGCAAACTTATGTGAAAGTTGAAAGTACATCAGTTGATACTGCTTCTATCGCAGGAGAATTGGCTTCTGATCAGACAATATGATGATCACTGAAATGGACGACTTATTTGATGACCCTCTTTCCCCTCCCCTCAATGTGTATACATACGTGCAATCATGCACATCTGTGTGTATATATGCCTGCAAGCATCTCTATTTTGTTGCAACTTTTCAATAAATTGTCATGTACATCATGCTGATATAAAAATTTAAAAAAAATATGCAAATACCCTTTAAATAAGAGTTTTAAAAATGGGAGTGATTTGCGAATTTAGTAAGGGGTCTCTAAACGATTTGGTAGTTGACAGAAATATTCTAGCATTTTTTTAAATTTTTTTCTTTCCTTTCAAATTGCACCCCCCCCCCCCCCGGCTTTTTTTAGGTGAGCCATTATATTCTTTCTAATTCTCTAATTTAAAATAAATTTATAAAAAATTTTAAAATAATTTATCTGCTACTTTTTTTTTTTTTTTTTTTTTTTTTACAAGCTCCTCCAATGATCCTTTTCCCTAAATCTACTAGTTTTGTCCACCTCTTTTTTCTGTCTTATGCTCTCTCTGGACTCCTTATCAAAACCCCCTGTCCATCTCCTCCCTCAAAAATACTAAAACTAAGAATTAAATTTTGCTATGAATTTGCTTCCAAATGCTTATAAAAATCGCCATTTGTGCATTTGTAATGAGCCTTACTATCATGTTGGTGGTCAGCCTGTTGGTCAGTCGCTTGACAATCATGCATTAAAATTCTATTTAGTGTTGTTGCTCAATTGCAATGGCTTCTTTACTCAAGCACGCCCCTGCCCCCAATATTGCCATTAACCATAAACCAGAAAAAGAAAATTGTAGTAGTGGGGGACTCATAGCAATTTTTTTTCCCTTTCAGTAAACCGGACGTGGTCTGTTGATTTGTATACTGCTAAAATCTGCAATATTTAAGATAGTATAGATGTATCTACTGTTAGAAAAATAGCAAAAACCGTATAAAAAGTACAGAGGAATCTCATTTTAAAGCAGATTAAAAATGATTTTGTTTGATATTTGAGATGATTTTTTTT
The DNA here is from genome assembly GCA_037127315.1 of Ascarosepion bandense. NCBI lineage: Eukaryota > Metazoa > Mollusca > Cephalopoda > Sepiida > Sepiidae > Ascarosepion > Ascarosepion bandense. The sequence goes on along the minus strand of JBBBDQ010000946.1, from coordinate 5,178,860 downwards.
CTTTTTTTTTTTTTCTTATTCACATCCTCTTCATTTCTTTTTTTTTTTTTTTTTAATCTTCCAAGGATTGATTTTATTTATATATTTTTTTTTTGTTACTTTTTTATTCCAATGGTATTAGGAACAAACAATTCTTTCTGTGACTTGGCTCTTCCAGAAGGTGTCTTGCCCATGATGTATAAATCCAATGCAGGAAAAATCCAGAGATTAAGGGGGGCAAAGTGAACAGTTTTTATTTGAGGATAAAAAAAAAAACAAACTTCAATTTTCAACCCAAACACCATTTGTCTTATTTCTTTCACCTATGCTAACCCACTCCTCTATCAAGTTCTGAATAATTAATTCAAAATTAAAATACTTTGTTGGTTATTATGACTGAATTAGTGATGGCAGTCTTTGCCTTTTAGGGAACAAGTGTTAGCTTTGGACCTCGTCTCTTAACGCTTTTTTATTGTTAGTTAACATTCTCTGCATGTACAGATGTATATATGTTGAAATGATCAAGCTGTCATGGAATGATTTCATGATGTTGGTCAGTGTATACATACTGTACACTCATGGCAGATACAGAAATACACTAAAAGGTTAATTTGTTCCACACGTACACACACAAAATCCTAAAAAATCATTTTTATTTTTGGCCTTTGTTTTTATTTTTATTATCATAAAGTATTTCAATTGTTGCATATATTTTTGCTTTTTCTGAGATGAATAAAACAAAATTATACTTTTCATTTTTTTCTCATAATCTAACATAAAAAAAATTTCACTACTTTTATTTTTAACAAAAATGGGCTTTTGTCTGTTAGAAAAGTTCTGTAAAAGAAATAAAGATAGTTTAAGAAATATATTTCTTTTTTTATGTTTGTATAATGTACCTTACAAACCAACTATTTATAAAAATAAATATAGAATGGTGCAGAAATACCACTGTCATAATGGGAAGACATTAACTAGATGATGCCATTATGTGGGAGGTATTTTTGGCTCACTCTGTACATGCTTTTTTTTTTTTTTCTTCAGTCCTTAAAAATTTCTGATAAATCGATCCTTATCACAAGATGAGCGTTACTCAAGGATATCTGCTATCGCCTTACAAAGATAATGATAAAAAAAAATTACTTTATTTTTGGCTAAATCCTTACTGTTTTGAAAACTCTTATTCTGTTAGTCTTTTAAAGACTTCTGCAATACGTTGTGTACATTTCTTACATAGAAGATAAAATTATATTTTTGGTCTTAAACACACAAAATATCCTCCTCATGAACCTCATTCCAGAGATCACTATTTGTTTAAAGTTTTTCCAACAATTAGTTGTTTTTCAGAATAGCTCCCGGATGATGGTGAAAAGTCCTGGTATGAAGCCTGTGCAGGAATTTGCGTTGTACTATTTTTTTTTTTTTTCAACCTGCTGCTGCATGTTAAAATCCTCATAGTATTGCATATTGAAGTTTTTTTGTTGTTTTTTTTTTCATACAAAATTTACATTTCATTCAATTTCACAAACAAATCAATGAAATTTGAATAATTTGATTTGTTTGGAGAAATATTTTAATAAAAACTCTTTTTGTGGTTTAATATAATTTTAAAGGACTTTATGGTAAAGAATTTTTTTCCCCCTTTTTAACAGCAAGAAATACATTCTTAGAATTTCTTATTCTTGAGCATGCAACTGATCATACGTAAATATTTTTTTCCCAAAGCCAAATTCTAACTGTTGTAAACATTTGGCCTTGTTTATAGTTCTTGCAAACACAGGGCAAAATGAATTCTAGTGTTTATATATATATATATATAATATAATTAAATTTGCTTTTAATTAAAAATACATTTTTAGAAAACAATAGATATATCAATGAAAATAGGGTCTAGACCAAGGTTTTGAAAATTAAGTCGACATTTTGGCTGTTAAGATTGAAAAAAAAAATCATGTATTCCCCAAAAATATAAACACTTTTTTGAAATTTAAAGTGAACATCTATTCTAGTTTCTTATTTTTAAATGAAAATCATTTTCACAATGACCTAACATTGCCTGATGACGAGATAGAAGTCTTGAAATATAAAAATTTCTGTGCTGCAATGTATTTTTAATTAAAAAGAAAAATTTTATTATATTATGCTCTACAATACTTATTGTAATGAGTTATATATGTATGAAAAGTAAATGCCAGAGAACTTGGAATTGTAAAACTGGTGGTTCTCTTCACTTGAATTTTTATTTATATATATATATATATATATATATATATATATATATATATACACACACACACACACACACACACACACACACACTAGAAGGATAAGCAAAACAAAAACAATATTACATTTTTATTAAATGCTATTTTAATCTTTAAATAGTTTTTAAAATAGTGGGAGTATTTTTTTTTAAATGTTGAATAAAACTTAATTCCCTCCCCCCATGAATGAAAATTTATTGTACTAAGCTATGCACCCTAGTAAAAACAACCGTAGTTTATACCCCCACCTTTACCTGTTTGCACTTCTCAAAATTTGGTTTCAACTTGTCAGTGTATGGCTAACAAGACACAGAATTTTATATATAAAGGTAAGTAAGGAAATTGTCTTTTTTTTTTTTTTTTTTTTTTTTTTTTTTAATGAAATGGCTAAAAAAAAGAGGTGAGAAAATATTTTTAATGTATTAAGTTGTATTGAATATGATTTATACTTCAAAGCTACAAGCCTCCACAATATTATGAATGCATGCATTTGTTCTGCTGGAATTAAGGTGGAAAGATAAATTATGAAACGTAAACTTGACCAGCTTGAAAAAAATAATAATAATAATAAGAGATGGATGGGAGCTGACGTTGCTTTTAAACGTTTTGGAGATGGCTACGGAAGAGAATTCCACAGATGAAACGTTTTGGAGATGGCTACGGAAGAGAATTCCACAGATGAAACGTTTTGGAGATGGCTACGGAAGAGAATTCCACAGATGAAACGTTTTGGAGATGGCTACGGAAGAGAATTCCACAGATGAAACGTTTTGGAGATGGCTACGGAAGAGAATTCCACAGATGAAACGTTTTGGAGATGGCTACGGAAGAGAATTCCACAGATGAAACGTTTTGGAGATGGCTACGGAAGAGAATTCCACAGATGAAACGTTTTGGAGATGGCTACGGAAGAGAATTCCACAGATGAAACGTTTTGGAGATGGCTACGGAAGAGAATTCCACAGATGAAACGTTTTGGAGATGGCTACGGAAGAGAATTCCACAGATGAAACGTTTTGGAGATGGCTACGGAAGAGAATTCCACAGATGAGAAGTGCAAAAAAAAAACCCTCTTAAAGAAAAGGCAGTTATATTTAGTTGTTTCTATGGTAACAGATGCCAATCTAGTAAAATACAAAAATTCTGGGTACCAGACAACAAAACTTTTCAGAAACCACATCACATTAAGATGCAGATTCTCTTCTGGATTCTGTTAAGCACCTGATCAGATATGACAGCAGTATTCAATGCTCAGACAAATGGTAGATTTATAAACAAAGTTGAGAAACAAATGCCAACTTGGAAAATGATTTTAACAATCTGTTAGCAAGACAATGTGATTTTTGTGAAATGGCTTTCTTCTTAATCAGCTGGGACTTCAGAATACACTGACTGTACCTCTGCAGAGGGTTAAGACCCCCACCACCTTAACGACGCCACTGGTGTGCCATGAATGGCAACCCATGATGCTTAAAGACAGGAACCTGGTAGTTGGCAGCTTAAGGTATTTGGTAGAATACTTTTGAATTCCAACACACTACTTTGCCTGGCTAGGGCCAATAAGAAAGGCTCGATCCAATCAATCAGCTAGTCCTTTCAAGCCCTAATTCTATTCCACAACCTACAAAAAAAGAATTTATCAAATTGGTATGAGAAGGTGGTCAAGGATCAATCAGGTTATAGCTAATATGTATCATCAAAAATTTAAAACATATTCAATTTCACAGGAGTAGATGAAAGAAAGAAATTAGCCTGAGTATACCATTTTTGTATCCCTGAGATGCTTGTGGCAAACTGAATTCCCCCCACAGACACACACACACACACACACACACACCAACTATCTCCCATGATAGGTAGCAAGAATGATTAAAGAAAAAAAAATATGACATGGCAACAAAGAAAATGAAAAGAACCCTATCTGAATCAAGTTCTGATAATAAATCAGAATTGTATAGTTACTTCCCTCAGTATATAGTAATGGAGTCACTTGAAACTCCTATTACAAAACTATCACCATTTATAATTGAAAAAAAATAGTATACTCTCCAATTACTTCTATAACTTAAAAAAAAAATGTATGCAGAAAAACTTCTCAAATGGTCAACATTTTAACTTGAAAATATCAAAACCTATCCACACCAAAGTCTAAATAATCCAGACCTGGCAACTTGCTCTCTAGAAGAAATCAAAGTTAACCTAAAAAAAAAAAAAAAAATTTAATAGATGTAACCAGAATAACAATTAAAATAAATGGTTAAACCTTAAAACCACCAAATGAAATAATAGGTTATATCGTCAAAAAAGTGGAAACTTACATTCCCAGACCTTATATGATGTCATAACTGCCAAAGATTTGGCCATCATAAAGACAGATTTATTAGAATTCCACAATACAGATCAAGAAACTGGTTCAATGGTACCTTAAAATGCATAAATTGTAAGGAGAACCACCCTACATACTCACATTTATGTAAAGTTTGGCAAAAAGAAATAAGTGAAATCAAATATATAAGAAATACATATTTTCCTGAAGCCAGGAAAATTGTTGGAAACACTAAGATATTATAAATGAATTATACAAATGCAACCAAAACCCAACAAAACAGTAGTGAGAAATACAATTTCTGTGAATTAACAACATTAACCCAAATGCAAAGGAGACTATCACCACCTTTAAATTTTTTTAAATTTTTTTTCTTTTACTTTTTTTCAGCACGATCTTATCAATTATTGCATAAAGTTTCTGATTATCAAAAACAAATTTGGAATAATTTCAATATTTAAACAATTTTAGGGGGGGCCTTAGTTTCTCATACGTTATAGTAAATCAATCCTCCATTTTGGAACCACTTGCATTGGGGTCGTGTTTGTTTTTTTTGGACGAGTTCTTACTCTTGTTTTTGTCTTTTTCAAATTTTCTGCAGTTCTTACGATGGCATCTTCCTTGGAAACTCTAAGAATGGCTTTATTCAAAAACTTCACAAAGGATTCATTTGTTGAATATGTGCTAAGCAATAAAGTTAGTTGCACAGGATTGATTTACTCTAACGTTGTACGAAAAACTGAAACTGCCCCAAAATTGTTTAAATATTGAAAATTTTCCAAATTTTTGTCAATCGGAAAGTTTAGGTTTTAATCAATAATACTGCACTGAAACAAAGTAAAAAAAAAAAAAAAAATTAAGAAACAACAAATTTAAAAGGTGGTGGTAGTCTCCTTCAGGTCTGCGAAAAATAACTATTTACACCCTCCCATAAAAAAATTTGATATACCCAATCAAAATATAGAAAATTCTAACTGGTTAAACTGAGAAATTAAAAGACCAAAAGAATTATCTTGTCCTGCATCTGAAGCTAGAGATTCTTCACCTTCAACCCAAAGATTTCCAAGGAAAAAAAAAAAAAAAAAAAAATCACCTAAAATCAACCTAAAAACACAACTTAATCAAAAAGGAAACCCTAACATAAAAAAAAAAAAAATTAGAAAAAATGACAGCCCAACAAAACCCTCAACATAATCATGGCTAATAAAATTATTCAATGAGTAAAAGCAAAATTGCTTTTGCTTATTGTAGATAAGTCTTGCAATTATCTACCTTCAGGAAACATTTTTAAAGGACAATGAAACTATATTAAAAATTAAACATCATACAATTTCATAAGTAATAATGGAAACAGAGCTTCAGGTAATACTTCCATATTAGTAAAAAATGATATTTTCCAGAGAAAAATCAACTTGAATATAGCACTACAGACAGTGGCCATAAGAACCACGCTACATAAATCTATTGCCATATGTTCAGTTTACATTCTATAGATGGAACTTAATTAAACTGCTGAAGTGTGGATTGCGTTGTGGTGCACTGGGTATCAACTTGGAATGACAAATCGGGGAGCCGAGTTCAAATTCCAGTTGAACTCCTTGCATTCACTTATGCGCAAATATCCTCGAGAAAGGTATTAATCCATCTCTCCCCTCCAGTTATGGGTTAAATAAAAGGACATACTGGCTTCTATAACCTTAGCTGGCAACCAATCTACCACAGAAAGCAATGGCAACCTACTGCGGAATAATCTTCTGCCCAGTCAGTCATGGCTCTTTTGAGACATGATCCCCCAAAGCATGTAACACATATGGCACTTAATTGACTGACTGAAGCAGCTCCTAAAAGAATTTATTTTAATGGGAGATTTTAATAGCCATAACATCGTATGGGGTTGCAAAAATAAGACCTTGGTTTAATGACAAGTGTAAAAAAAAATGATCAGATTGCGTCTTGTGGCTCTATGTGAGTTCAAATTCAATCTGACCCAAGAAAATCTGAATATCAACAAAATAAAGCACACAAAATAATTAAAGAATCCAAACAATTCTCATGGAAGAACTTTGTATCCAGTATTCATTCTAACAAAAAAATCAAAACAGTACGTAATAGTATTTGTAAAATCACTGGGAAAAATAAAAGTACTTTATTGAGACATTGATTCTCCAGGCAAAAAGTGTGTTGGATACACTTTTGCCAACTTTGAAAGCTACATCATAATCCTGAATTAAGACTTGATGGTACAGAATTGCCTGTAGTAGATCAATACAAATACCTAAGAATAGACTTTGACAATAAAATTATCCTTCATCCCACATAAAAAATATTGGTAAATTTTCGTTTTAATTCCCGCCGCTTTTCCCCTTCAAATTTATCCAAAACAGCATTATTTCCGTGTAAATGTATATGCTAAACTGAAATCAAGTGTCAATTGGTGAAGAAACTAACTTTTTTTTATCAAAATGTCCATAAAAAAAAGAACTGTATCTCGCACTTTTTCTCATGAAGTCATATAATTAACTGCGTAAAGCAACAAAATTTCACCTGTTTACTTCCAGTTATGGAAGTAATGCACTTGTTTTTTTTTCGGTACACAATTTCAGCAGAAAGTTGCGCGTTTTTTGGAAATTTCTTAGCCTACGCAGTCCACCATTCTGCAGTTAATTACATGACTTCATGAGAGTTACGGGAGAGAAAAAGTGCGAGATATAGTTAGTTTTTTTTAATGGACATTCAAAGCAAAAAAGGAAAGTTTCTTCACTAACTAACACTTGATTTGAGTTCGGCATATACATTTGCACAGAGATAATGCTATTTTGGATAAGTTTGAAGGGGAAAAGCGGCGGGAATTAAAATGAAAATTTACCAAAATATCTTTATGAGAAATGCAGTAAAGCAATATTCAGTCATCTTTCACAAAGTTGTTGGTTGTTTTTATGGCATATCAGCCTCAGCAGGTCATTTATTGCCAACTGAATTTTTTATTTATTGCTGGTAATACCTTTTTCTTTCAACAATTTATTATTGTTTTTTATAAGTTTTGTGTCTAGTGATACTTTTTTTCTTTTCGAGTATCAAGATTAATTGGGATTTGTTTTTTAAGGGCAGGGTCCCCAAGTCCTACCCTGTTATTTAACCCGTATCTGGAGGGAAAAGACAGATTAATACCTTTCCCAGGGGTACCAGTGCTTAAGTGAATGCAGGGTATTCAACTGGAATTTGAACTCGGCTCACCGATTTCTCTTTCTGAGCCGATATCCACTGCACCACAATGCACATCTGTCACTATACGCTTACAGCACCTGGTATTCCCAAGAGGTCACCCATCTAAGTACTGACCAAGCTCAACATTGCTTAACTTCAGTGATCAAGTGAGAACCTGTGTATTCAACGTGATATGGCTGTAAGCCCTCTTTCATAAAGACTGGGGAGATGACAGACAGATGTTACTGAAACTGTTCAGGCATTGGTTAAATCCAAATTGGATTATGGATATTTATCTATAGTGTGGTGCAGTAGATATTGACTCAGAACAAGAAATCGGGGAGCCGAGTTCAAATTCCTTGCATTCACTTACGCACAAATACCCTTGAGAAAGGTATTAATCCAACTCTTCCCTTCAGTTCTTGGTTAAATAATAGGACAGATTTGGTTCTATAGCCTTGGCAGTCTACCACAGAAAGCAATGGCAACCTACTGCGGGATAACCTTCCGCCTAGTCAGTTATGGCTCTTTTGAGACATGATCCCCCAAAGCATGTATCATGTATGCCACTTAACTGACTGACTATCTATGATGTGGCAAGAAAAACATGTGAAAGAACTTTATACCATCCATCACCAGGGTTTGTGACTCATTCTAGGAGTTTACAGTACATCCCCAATTGAAAGCTTATACTCCGAATCACACAAATCATCTTTGGCATTAAGACAACATAAGTTGGCATTATGCTATTGAATCAAACTTTGTTCATGTCCAAGTAATTCAGCATACAACAGTGTTCTTCAACCTCAATATAAAGACTTATATAATTTAAAGGAAAATGCCATTAAACCTCTTTGCTTCTACATAGGAAACAATTTCAAGAAACACAAAATAAACACTTCTCTAATACACAAATCTGTTCTCTCAAAAACTCCTCCCTGGTCAATAAAATAGCCAACTAATATTAAATCTAGCAAAATACTCTAAAACTGACACATCTGTATTTATGGAAGAAATTCATATCTTACAAAAACATAAAAATTGTAAGCATATATACACTGACGGCTCAAAAAATATTGATAGAGTTAGATGTTTTTTTGGGGGTGTTTTTTTACCGTTTCACCCTAAGCAAGGCGGTACTGTCACTGATGTGCAGTAAGAGTAAAAGTTTAGTCAGGAGGAGAGTGAAGAGAAAGATGAACCAGTTACAGGGGGTGTCAGAGAAAGGGCAAGAGAAGGATGGGAACGCAAGTCTGAAATAAGGAATGAAACTATACTTCAAAAGTGTGTACCTGACAAATTCTCAATGTTTAGGACAAGTTATGGCAATTTAGATATTATCAAAGATGGTGAGTCAGACAGATTCATTATATTCTCAGATTCCCTATTGGTTCTTACATCATTGAAGTATAAAAAAAAGTATAAAAACCTGACCAATCCATTAATAACCAAACTTTTAAACAAAATCAATATAAAGTTAAAAAATTATTTTTTAGCTTACTGGCAGTAACGTGTCTGGGATGGTTTGCAACTTTCTTTAAAATATTCTCAAAAGTAAGTCACTTTTTTCTCTTGCTTAATTTTAAACTTCCCATGCTTAACTGAACGTTTGGTTTTGTTCTGCAAATTGGCAAAAATTTCTCTAGTTGTCAAATTTAAGTTAAAACTTGCAGTTCACCACCCTATTTTTTTCTCCAATGAGGAGTAGATAAACTAAACTATTGCTCAGTTCACACTCCATCCACGTCTACTGTACAGGTGAAGAGGCTCATCCCTTGTTCCCTGTTTAGGATGTGGCTTCTGGCTTTCTCTTATTCAATCTTTTGACTCCTTTTTCTTTTATTTAATTGGAGTAGATAGACTAAACTATCGCCCGGTTCACACTCCACCCACGTCTATTGAACAGGTGAAGAGGCTCATCCCTTGTTCCCTGTTTAGGATGTGGCTTCCGGCTTTCTCTTTTCCAATCTTTTTACTCTTACATAGCCTCCTGCACATCAGTGGCGTTACCACCTTGATCGGGATGATATGATTAAAAAAAAATATCTTGTAATCAAAAACATATTACATTCTGTTGGATCTCTAGCCATCCAAAGAAATGGAAAGGCAACTGAAAAATCACTAAAACTGAATATATCAAAAACAAAAGTTCCTCACACAGATTTCAAAACAGCTATTAATGCATATATATCTTAAATAAGTGGCAAGAATTATGGAATACTCACCCAAATAATAAATTATCCAAAATCAAACCTACACTTGGGATCAGTCAGTTAAGTGCCATACGTGATACACACTTGGGCGATCATGTCTCAAAAGAGACATGACTGACTGGGCAGAAGATTATCCCGCAGTAGGTTGCCATTGCTTTCTGCAGTAGACTGGTTGCTGACCAAGGCTATAGAACCCAATCTGTCCTATTATTTGACTCATAGCTAGAGGGGGAAGAGATGTATTATATTATTAAGTAGTAATTAGTGGGGGGATCATTTTATTACTTCATAACAATATAAAACTGATCCCCCACTTTATGCCCAGGAGAACCCTTAATCATGTTTTCAACTATTATATTCAGTCAGTCATTTAAGTGCCATACGTGATACACACTTGGGTGATCATGTCTCGAAAGAGACATGACTGACTGGGTAGAAGATTATCCCACAGTAGGTTGCCATTGCTTTCTGCAGTAGACTGGTTGCCAACCAAGGCTATAGAACCCAATCTGTCCTGTTATTTGACCCATAGCTGGAGGGAAGAAACAGATACATACCTTTCCCAAGGGTATTTGCGCGTAAGTGAATGCAACGAATTCAACTGGAATTTGAACTCGGCTCTCTGATTTGGGATAACATACCATAATACTAGGTTTTCTTGAAGAGAAATAGTCTTAGTATGACCAATTCTGATTGGTCATACACTGATTTCTTCTAAAAGATGAGGATCCACCTAAATGCATAGTATGCCAGGAGACATCATTTTATGATGGACTGAACCAAATTTCCCTCTACTGTTACGAGGATGCATTTATATAAAAATAATATTAATAATGTCTAAAAAGTTAATTCTTAAGTTGATGATTGAATAAGCTCATGTTGAGTTTTATGACTATGAACTATCTGTAGAAATTAACCTATTACATCATTAAATGTTTGAGTTTAATGACAAGTCTAAACAATAGAAATGCTGTAAAGGAAGTCTTTTCAAAATATTCCCATTTACATACATCTTACTCATTTGAATGTGTGTCAGTCAGTCAGTTAAGTGCCACATGTGAAACATGCTTGGGCAATCATGTCTCGAAAGAGATATGAGTGACTGAGCAGAAGATTATCCCGCAGTAGGTTGCCATTGCTTTCTGCGGTAGACTTGTTGTCAGCCAAGGCTATAGAATCCAACCTGTCTTGTTATTTGACTCATAGCTAGAGAGGGAAGAGATGTATTATATTATTAAGTAGTAATTAGTGGGGGATCAGTTTATTACTTCGTAACAATTGAAAACCGATCCCCCACTTTGTGACCAGTAGAAGCTTTAATCATGATTCCAACTATTATAATCAATCAGTTAAGTGCCATACGTGATATACGCTTGGGCGATCATGTCTCGAAAGAGACATGACTGACTGGGCAGATTATCCCGCAGTAGGTTGCTATTGCTTTCTGCAGTAGATTGGTTGCCATCCAAGGCTATGGAACCCAATCTGTCCTGCTATTTAACCCATAACTGGAGGGAAGAGATTAATTAATACCTTTCCCAAGGGTATTTGTGCATAAGTGAATACAATGGATTCAACTGGAATTCGAACTCGGCTCCCCGACCCCAAGTTCGATATGTGTACTCCCCTTTATTTTTTGTTTTTGTCTTTTTTAATTTTATAATTTTAAGAAACTGTTTGTTTTTCTATTTAAAGCTTCCAATTGAATAAACAGTTGCTTACATAAATCAGTAAGATTCGCCAAAGAAATAATTTTTTTTTTATAATCATTTCATGCCAAGCAAAGCAGTACTGCCACTGGTGCGCAGAGGGTTACAACGAGAGGAGAGGGAAGACAGAAAAGAAAACAGTACTGATGATGTTGTAGAAAGGGTAAGAGAGAGGAAGGAGTCACGGAGATAGATCGCATCTGACATTACATTTAAACTTTTGGAGATTATGGCTATCAGGGAAGTAAGCATGGGGAAGGGAGTTCCACAGGTGGAAAGTGTGAGAAAAGAAACTGATGGAGTAGAATTCACAGTTACATTTGCCTATTTTGACAGTAAAAGGGTGGGACCTAATTGCTAATCTAGTTGCACGGGTAAACTCATGAGGGTGGGGCACCAGAGAATAATGCCCATCAGAGCAGAAGCCATGAAAATACTTGTAGAAAAGACAGAGGGAAGCCACATTTCAACAGTGAGAAATACTCTGAAGGTGAGCAGCCAAATCAAGACAGACTACATTGCATATTCTCTTCTGGATTTTGTCAAGAACCCCAAGATGAACAGCAGAAGCACCTGACCAGATATGGCAACAGTACTCAATGCACGTATGAATGGTAGATTAATAAATGTGCAAGATGGTTTCTGACAAGAAAAACTTCCTGACTCGGCAGAGTGACCCAACCTTCTTAGCAGTGAAAGTAACTATTGATTTGATATATTCATTCCACTTAAGGAGGCATAATGTATTGCTTTCAGGGAGACTAGTGTGATCCATATTAATAGAAGGTAGGAGAGCTTCTCTATGGTAGCTAAAGAGCAGCTTTGTTTTGAAAGCGTTAAAATTTATAAACCGCTTCTTTCCCCAATCCATCGCAGATCGGAGGTCTTTTTCAAGAGCAGAAGTGAGATCTACTTTGTCAGCCCTGGCAGATTTCATATTGAGACAGGAGTAGATGGTGGTGTCATCTGCATAGATGCCAACTTGGGAACCAATTAGACCAGGAAGGTCATTGATAAATATAAAAAAATATTCTGGTGTATTTCAAACAGAAATTATATTGATTGAAAGCTAAAATATTAAGTTTTTTTCAATTTTTCAGTCATCTTTCAGCAATCAACAGATTTGTAAAGAAAAGTTAATACTCAGTTTTAAAAATCTTGCAAAAATATACATCTGTGCCACATTATTTTTGAAAAATTAGCAAATTTAATGTTAAATTAATCTGATTTACACAATTATTACTTATTTATATCACGGAATTTAGAAAAGGACTATTTCTTAATCACAGAGCGTTGATCGTTCTGAACTTTTTCATATATTTGACATGATGTCAACCAGACAGGCGTGAGATAAGTGTATGGCAACCAAAACTGACAAAATTGTCCAAATTTTTTTTCCTGTAAAGGGAAGAAACAGTGAAACACATGACCTTTCAATGTACACATAGAAATTACCATACAAAAAAACTTCAATTACACAAAAAAAAAACTTTAAAATTATTCTAAAACTACGAAAGCACAATAAATATAGTCTTCTAGGTACCTCCACTCCATTTTCGATATCTAAATTTTAAATTAAATTTTTAAAAATAAAAAAATTTTTTTGAAACTTTAATTTTAGCTGAATTAAAAGCTAAATGATTAAATTTACTATTCCCACTAAGCAAAATACTCGAATGTATTTCAAACAGAACTTATATTCATTGGAATCAAAAATTTTAAGATTTAAAAAAAATTTTCAATGTTTCAGACAGTTTTTGAGCAATCGACACATTTGTAAACAAAGAGGCCATAAGTTGACCAGGAAAAAGGCAAAGTGGGAGATTTGTCAAACAATGTTTTCAGTGCCGTAGGCCACACATGGTGAAAGACTGCAAGGAACATCCAAGGGCTCCTGTGACTTGCTACAGATGCGGGGAGAAAGGACACGTTAGCAGATTTTGTTCCCAGGGAAACGGACAAAGGGAAGTTACTGCACCTGTAGCTACCCCATCGAGCTAACATCAGCGCAACACCGAAACCTGCCGATTGTAGATGTTGTGGTGAAAGGAATGAAAGCAAAGGCTCTAGTTGATACAGGATGCACTACAACTCTGGTGATTTCTCAGTTGGTTGGTTGGTTGTTTTGTTTTTATGGCAAATCAACCTCAGCGGGTCATTTATTGCCAACTAAACTTCATTTATTTATTGCTGGGAAAACCATTTTCTTTCAACAATTTATTGTTGTTTATATAAGTTTTTGTGTCTTGTAATACATTTTTTTCTTTTCGAGTATCAAGATTCATTGGCATTTGTTTTTAAGGGCGGGGTCCCCAAGTCCTACCTTCGTTATTTAACCCATAACTGGAGGAAAGGGACGGATTAATACCTTTCCCAAGGGTACTGAGCCGATATCCTCTGCATCACAACACACATCTGTCACTATACACTTACAGCACCTGGTATTCCCAAGTGGTCACCCATCTAAGTATTGACCAGGCTCAACGTTGCTTAACTTCAGTGATCGAGCGAGAACCAGTGTATTCAACGTGATAAGCCGTAAGCCTTGGTGAGATGTTGGAGGGGGAGAACGCTCATAATGTAATAATGCTCTTAAGATCGGGGGGGGGGGTGTAATTGGGATACAACTTACTGGCATGCTGGAAATGGTGGGAAGCCAGAAGAGAGGAAAAGGAAGCCTCATATAGACAAGTGAAAGTCATTGTGGGTAGGTGGTTGGGGATAAAAGCAACTGCTTACCTGAAGAGAGGGCGGATTATTTCTTTTCTCTTCAGGCAAACACCGGTGAGTGGGAAGAGAAGGAAGTGAAGAATACGTAAACGAAGAATTTAGTGAGAAATCAGGAACTAGGAAATCATATATATATATATATATATATATATATATATACATATATATACATATACACACACATACGCACACAAGAAGTGGTGGATTAATATTTTTCCCAAGAGTATTTGCATGTAAACAAGTGAAAGGCATTGTGGGTAGGTGGTTGGGGATAAAAGCAACTGTTTACCTGAAGAGAGGGCAGATTATCTTGTAGAGGATTTTAGGTCCTTTACGATTTTTATTACAATTCATCCAACATATGATTCAAGATAATAAAAACAACAACTCCAATTTGTAACCAACAAAAATATATATTAAATCAAAGACAACTATGAACAAACAAAGTATGTAATATTAGTACACATAGAATAAGATAAAAAGGTTTTCCCCCTTTAACTGCTCATTGACTGAAGTCAATTGAGCAAAGAATGTTCTTTCCTGTGAAAAGATGTTCTATAAGTGTTAGAAATGTTTGCATATAAAAAGGAATAACACGAAGAATATAATTTCTTTGAATGTGTTGTATGTAAGATTAGGTTTCGGTCAAATGTTCAAGAGAAACGCTTGGCGAAATGTTCAGAGAGAAAATTGTGATTACAAAGTTCTGTGTCTGTCTGTGCGTTAAAGTATGATGGGCAAGACTGGCATGGATTCGTATAGCAGTTTGGATCTTACTGACGAACTTGTGAATAGATGCCTTATATAAAGAGAAGAGGAGGCTCCTGAAGGAACCACAGGAAAACTTGATTTTACATTAAAAATATGTGATTAGTTAAAAATTAACCAATCACTACACACGTATTAAACAGATTAGTTAAATAGGCTTTAGAACTGAAAGAGTCAAAAGGTGACTGCGATTGTTAAATTGTCGTATACAAAAACAGTAGTGATTTATTAGCCAATCACAGATGAGAAATGACTTGGAGTGTATGTGGGTGTATAAAACATAGCAACCACTATATTACCCCCTCTAAATTAAAAAAAAAAAGGGGGAAACATTTTTTTTTTAATATGTACAGTACTGCTTGAATCTGAAAGGCCAGTGGACCCTCCTTTCTTTCCTTGTAACTTGGTGATCTGGCGATGAAGTATACCGAACGCTACATAGGTGGTGTTGTTGATGATGATGATGATTGAGTTGAAGTAGCATTCTGCTTAATGTGCGCTGTTTTAAGACGATCGATCAAGATGTTCAATTGACCGCTATTGAGCTGGATGCTAAGAGAGAACTCGAAATGGGCCTGAGTAGATGAGTCAGTGGCTTCTTGGTAATGTCTTGTCTTACAAAAACAAAATCACAATTATTTAAAGAAGAAGGAACATAGATGTCCTTTGTTTGAAAATGAAAAAATCTTGTTTTGAAGGTACTGAACAAACGTTGATGGAGGCTCTAGAGTTGAATTCAGTCAGAAATTGCCCTGGCAACACTAGTGGTTTGCCAAACACAAGATCCAAGGATGAACAATCTAAATGCTTCTTAAATAGAGAACGAAGTGATAGCATAACTAGTGGTAAGTTCTCTATTCAGGATTGGTTGTTGTCAGTTGGAGTTAGCCGGTGAAAGCGTTCAACAAAGCCATTAGCACATGGGCGATATGCCATGGTTGAAATGTGCTTCACTCCAAGAAGATTCAGAAATTCCTTAAATAGTGTAAACTGAAATTGGGAACTGCGGTCTGTCGTTATCACTGATGGGCATCCATAGATAGAAATCTATTCTTTCAATATCACCTTAGCAACAAACTCGGCAGTTGTTGATTGAAGTGGGGTGGCAACAGGCCACCGCGTAAATCTATCAAGGATAGTGAGAATATACTGGTATCCGTGTTCTTCGGGTAATGGACCCACTAAATCTACATGAGGATGTCAGGTGCAGTGAATTCCCTGGTGGGGATTTAGTATGACGATGTATTTTAGTACGCTGGCAAATGAGGCAGCACTGAGTCCAGCGCTTGATATCAGCATTCATATGTGGCCAGACAAAGTGTTCACAAATAAGTTTTGTCGTCATTTTTCATCCAGGATGAGACATTGAATGAAAATGGTTGAAAATTTGTTTTCTCATCCCAACAGGAACTAGGGGTCTGGGATGAGAAGTGCTGATGTCACATGCGATTGACTTGTCACCGAGGGGCATGGGACGTTGCTCAATTTTTAATGACGAATCTTTCACAAAATCCAACAAAGTAGTCTTCCTTTGCTGTGCATCAGCAATATTTTTGAGATCAATTTTTTCTTTAACTGCATTAAGCAAGGATGCTCTTGAAAAGGTGTCAGCGACGGTGTTGTCGTTTCCTTTAACACACCAAATGCCAGTTGTAAATTGGGAGATGAAGTCTAGGTATCTGTAGTCACAGGGATTATATTTGTTTGACTTTGCATGAAGAGCAAAAACTAAAGGTTTATGTTTGGTGAAAACCGTGAAGTCTCAGCCTTCTAAAATGTGTCAAAAATGTCCGATTGAGATGTATATTACTAATAACTCCCGTAGGAAAGTACTGTATTTTTTTTTTGTTTCAGTAAGTTTGACAGAGAAAAAGGAAATAGGTGTAGTCTCTTTCTCCATGTGCTGGTGTAAAACAGCTTCTATGGCTTCTGATGAAACATCGGTGGTGAGTGAAAGATGTGCTGTATCGTTGTCATGTAAATAATTGAGTTTCGTGTAATTAGCTAAGGAATTTTTTGATTGAGTAAAAGCAGAAAGAGCTTCTTCTGATAGAGTTATCTTCACGTTTTGTGTTCCCTGGCTATGAAGTTGGTCAGAGGTGCCAGGATATGGGAACAGTTGGGGATGAATTGACAATAGTAGTTTATTAAACCTAAATAATGAAGTTGTCAAAGCATTGTTGGTTGTGGAAACTCTTGGATGGCTTTAATTTTATCTGCGATAGGTGTGATGCCAGTGCCATCAATTTCATGTCCTAGGAAATCAGTTTAGGCACGGCAAACACACACTTGTCTGGGTTGATTTTCAAGCCAAAATGTTCTAGACGCTGAAAACCTTGTGTGACGTGAAGCACGTGTTCGTCCATGTTGGCGCTTGCTACTAAGAAATTGTCAATGTAGGCAAACGAGTGGGACAAACCACGCAGTGCCTCGTCTATTAAGCGTTGAAATGATTGCGCTGCATTTTGAAGCCCAAAAGGAGTTGTGATGGCAGTTTTATGTATGTCTTCTGCGGCCACTGGGATCTGGTGGAAAGCTTTTTGTAAGTCAATTTTGGTGAAGATCTTCGCTCCCTGTAACAAAATGCCGAAATCAGCTAAGTTTGGCACAGGATACTTGTTGGGAATTGTCTGCGCGTTCAAACATCTAATCTCCACAGGGTCTCCATGCTCTCTCTTGTGATTTGGGATCCATGTGGAGTGGAGATGCAAAAGAGCTTGATGAGTGGAAAATTATGCCCAGATCCAACATATGCTGAAATTCAGCATGTGCCAATTTTTCTGGCCTGAGTCTGCATGGTGATGAAGAAACTAGCGGACCGGATGTTTGCATTCTATATACAGTATTATGTCTCACCGTTTCAGTGTGTGTAAAAGGTTGAGTGTGTGTTGGAAATTTATCCAGTACATGTTGGAGTGGATTATTCTCTGGCAAGACAACACATAATTTAGTTGATGTGAGTGTAGAGGTAATGCCTGAGTAAGCAAGTTCCGTTGTCTGGTCTATGAGTTTGTGATTGGACATATCTACAACTAGCTTGCAAGGTGCTAGGAAGTCCACGACGAGTATTGGAAATTTTACCTTCACCACAGTGAAAAACCATTGAAAGGCTCTCTTTAACTCGATGTTTAAGGTCAATGAAACTTGGCTGTAGGTTTGGATTTGAGAGCCATTAGCTGCATGAAAGGTGTATGAAGATTTTTTTATAGGAAAACCTGATCTGAGTGGTATCACACTAACTTGAGCACCAGTATCAACTAAAAATAACTCATCTGAGTTACAATCCCAAGCATAAAAAAGACGGTTTGTTCTGTCTTCTCCAACAGCAGTTGCTGTCTTCATGCGCTGTTGGGTGTAGCATTTCCCTCCTGTTGTTTAGAGGTGGATGCCGTCTGCACCTGAAATTGACTTGGCTTAATACAACGTATAGCCGCCTGTCCAAAATTGCAGTAGTACCAACGAATAGTAGTCGGTCTCTCTCGTGACTTGCTTCTAAAACATCGATGAGACTTGTAGGAGATGTGGGCTGCAGGTGAACACTCTCTGCTAAAACAATCTAGTGAAATTGACAACTTGTTAATTTGCTGCTGCAACTTGTTGATCAAGCTGTCAACAAGGGTGCTGTGTAGTTCGGGGCTGTACATGCTATTGAGGACTTTAGCTTCCATAATTTTGCCGGCTGTCTCATCCAAAGTTTGCGGAGCAGTGATTCAGACATTGTGTTTTTGCCAAGAAGATTCTTCATTTTACGTAAAAGTTGTGTAGGCTTACTGTCGCCCAGTTGAAGGGTGTTGAATAGGTCATTTATTTGGCATTCTTCCGATTCGCCTGTCCTATACATGATAGTTTCCCTCAAAGCGTCGAACAGTTTATCCACTGCGATGTTGTCCAGTAAGTCTGATACTTCAGAAGCAACTTCTGGTAACAGTTTTTCCACAACATACGCAAAGCATGCTGTTTGTGACTGAATTCGTTTTACCTGGAAGATGACATTTAACTGGGAGAACCAGACATGCACATTGATGTTGTTGAACACTGGCAGGTTAAGCAATACAGTGGCTTCATTACCATCTTGATCGGTCATCTTGGGTATTTATGAAACGCATGTGGGTGCCAAATAAATGGAAAAATATTTTCGTGCCAAGCTGGAATGTTGGGTGTTGATTTTTAAAGTGTTATTGGCACAAAATTGGGTGTTTTTTTTTAAAGAATCGCGTTGGACCGAATCTTTCCGGGGTCACCAAATTGTAGAGGATTTTAGGTCCTTTACCATTTTTATTAAGATTCATCCAACATATGATTCAAGATAATAAAAACAACAACTCCAATTTGTAACCAACAAAAATATATATTAAATCAAATACAACTATGAACAAACAAAGTATGTAATATTAGTACACATAGAATAAGATAAAAAGGTTGTCCCCCTTTAACTGCTCATTGACTGAAGTCAATTGAGCAAAGAATGTTCTTTCCTGTGAAAAGATGTTCTATAAGTGTTAGAAATGTTTGCATATAAAAAGGAATAACACGAAGAATATAATTTCTTTGAATGTGTTGTATGTAAGATTAGGTTTCGGTCAAATGTTCAAGAGAAACGCTTGGCGAAATGTTCAGAGAGAAAATTGTGATTACAAAATTTTGTGTCTGTCTGTGCGTCAAAGTGTGTTGAGCAAGACCTGCGTGGATAGCAGTTTGGGATCTTACTGACAAACTTGCGAAAAGAAGCTGTATATAAGGAAAAGAGGTAGGCTCCAGAAGGAACTGCAGGAAAACTTGATTTTACATTGGTAAATAGGCTTTAAACCCAAAAGATTCAAAAGACGACTGCGATTGCTAAATTGTCCTATACAAAAACAGTAGTGATTTATTAGCCAATCACAGACGAGTAAATGACTTGGAGTGTATGTGGGTGGGAAAACCATAGCAACCGCTATAATTTTTCTTGCACACCGATATTCACCTGAAGAGAAGGAAGTAAACGAGGAATTTTGTTAGGAGTCAGAAATTCGCAAATCACATAAATAAAATATTATTTAATCAGTAATAGTTGATAAAACTTTAATTAGCATTAATTAAAATAAAAAAATACTTTTTTTTTTATTTCGAAAAATATTGTGAACACAGTTGAAAAAAACTATTCAAAAATCAAAATTAATAGAAAATGAAAAACCTAAATTTCAAATATGCAGGAAATAAAGTTAAAAAATAACTTAAATTAATTAAACATTATTTTCAAAATTAATTTAAACCTCTTTCTTTATCACGACTAAAATAACTGTCATGAAAATAAAAAAATACGTTTTTAAACGTTTTTCTTTAACAAAAATGTCGTTAAAAGTTAAATTAACTGAAGTGAAAAATTTGTTTCTTCTTAAATAAGTTTTTTTTTAAAATTCGAGTATGACCCACATTTATGTAAATATATAAATAAAAATATTTAAGTAGTAAATGAAAAAAGGAAAACTTACTTTAAAGTTTAAATTTTACACAAAAGCTGACCAAACAACCTGTTGGTATGCTAAGAAACAAAATGTTATGAAAACTGAAAGACCACGTGTTCTCCTGTTATTAGAATAAAGGGAAAAAACTCTTAGATCACGTTAGATCATAATAATGGCAATTTTAGTCTACCATACATGAAAATAAGGAACGTATTGAAGTAAACAAATACGAAATAAAAATTATTTTAAAAATAGATAGCACAACTACGTTTAATAATCTTTGCAATTCTGGACTCGTAAATTTCGTTTCCATTTAATTATTATATTACCTCCAGGGAAAAGCCCAACAGAGAATTTTACACGATTTTAATAAATTAATGAAAATGTTTACAATCTCCAAAGACTTTTAACAAAAAAAGTTTCAGGGAAAAGAATGGAACCAATCGAAATAAATTCAGGCGAAAGAAAAAAAGAATCCGAACAAAAAAGAAATATAAATAAGAAAAAATAGACGTAAACAAGTTGGAGAAATTAACGTCGACGAAGACGACATAGCTAGTATCCAACTCCTGAAACCATGTTGTATAACTGTATGCACACACATGGCATTGTGCGATTTCTAGCTGATAGAACTTAGAACAAAATCAAAATGAGGATTGTCTAAATAAATCTCTTACTGGATTAATATCTGATCCATCGATAATACCTTTGTTAATAGATTAATCACGTGAAAACAGGATGCGTTTTGGATAAACGAAGCACGAACGTGTAAATGTTTATTTTCAAAGCGTGTACAGAATTATCTTCAGGCGGAAGTAACCGGTGTACAGTCCGCAAGTTCCTATATTATTTTCACAAGAAAATAGTGTTTTTATTTATGTTCATACGAAAGATAAGACTCAAGAGAAAATTAAAAATACATCGCTCTGTCTACTTAAGATTTTTTTCTATTTCATGCGTAGGAACAACAAGGGTTGTTTTAAGTTATAAAACATTTAAAAAACGTAACAACATTGGACAAGTACGTGAGTTAAAAAAATCATTTTTTTTTACTCGATTGGCTAGATTTTTTTAAAAATTTTAATCAATAAATTTTATTTATCTTTTCACTTAGTTGTTTATCCTCAGTCAAAACGTAAATAAATTGAAGTGTGAAATTGAAATACGTTGACTACATTGTCAGTTCTTATAATGCTCTAGGACAGGTAGAAAAAGAGATATATTTTATTTTTATCTGTATTAATTTGCTCTTTTTTTATCTGGTTTGATTATGGGTTGATCATTGTAAAAAAATCTGTAGAAAAAAAGAAGCAATCAATCAATTAATTCTGATGAGTGTGTGGTGAATAAGAAGGGTTTTAGATTTAAAATTTTCTTTTTTAATGAATTTTCATTTTTATTAAATCAACTGATATTTTCAACTATTTCCCATTTGGTTTCCCAAGAGAATTCCACAGGCAAGAAGTGTAAGAAAAGAAGCTGCTGATAGAATAGAAGTTGGGGTTACGTTTGATTGGTTTCATTTTAAATTAGCACATTTCAATTAGTACATGTAACTGTGTATTGTGGTATAATAAATATCAGATCAGGATAAGAAATTGAAGAGGTGAGTTCAAATTCAAGTTACATGTGTGGAATTCACATTCATGCATTTTATATTCATTATTACACTTCTCACTTACGCTTACTTCTGTCAGGCATGTTCTCATCTTTGAGACACGCAACTTCCATTTAGTTTTCATGTGATAACCTTACTTTCCACGCATTTTGGCGTGGCTATTTAAACAGCCACACACGTGTTATCCACCAGTTAGGTCCGCGACCTCGATATACGATCGTGGGACATATGTTTCCCAACTCACTCACTCACTCTCTCTCTCTCTCTCTCTTTCTCGCACTCGCACACACTAATTGCTGATCGCAATTAAACACGTTTTTATTTTCACACACATAAATGCATGCACACACTTTTCCCTTTAGAAACTACTGGAAACTCAACAACTTGAGTATGTACATTATTATTTCTTTCAGAAGTTTCTTCAATGAATAACTTTCCTTCAACAAGTTATATTCTGTCTGTTAATCTATCTAGGAAACATCTGATTTCAATCAATGGGGAGAAACTCCTGTTTTCTTATCTTTTGTCAAATGTATTGCATGCCTTTTTCAACCAATACTGTATGTTGTTAATGTAAATACATATTTTATCGTTGTTCACTCTGGTGTTGTTTTTTATTTCCTATGCCTTCTTATGCCAAATTGAATCACTAATTATAAGTATTCATTAGCTGATACCCCGGTATCTACTACACATGTAAATATCCTTGGGAAAGGTATTAATGCTTCTCTTCCCTCCAGATATGGGTTAAATAACAGGACAGACTAAGTTCTAAAGCCTTGGTTGCAACCAATCTACTGCAGAAAGTAATGGCAACCTACTGCAAGAAAAGCTTCTGCACAGTCAGTCATGTCTCTTTGGGGACATGATCACGTATGGCACTTAACTGACTAAATTTGCACATTCATGGTGTGGAATTGATAATTTGGTCTAGCTAAGAATAGTCTCTTGCGTAACAAGTTTAAATCTGGTGAGCGGCTCAAGACTTTTCTTCAGGTTATTGTTTTTATTGTTTAGTCATACATAATGTTTATTTAATATGATGTAATGTTTTAGCTTTTTAGTTTTGTTATTTTTCAGTTGCAAAAGAAGAAATAATATGATCTTCCTTCAAAGTCTCTGTGGGCAGACTCCATTGTGGGTAAGTAGAAGTTCATACAAATTGATAAAGTAATTTTCTCAAATATTTTAAACTATTTCTCTCAGTTTCTTTATATCTCTATCATAAGTCAACATAGGGGTATTCATATCTGTCTATTTTAGTCTGTTCATATCTATTGGTCTGTCGTATCCATCTGTCTGTTTTGGGCTGTCCATATGTATCTGTCCATTTTGGTCTGTTTGTCTGTCTGTCTGTCTGTCTGTATCTGCCTGTCCATATCCATCTGTATTGGTTGGCCCATATCTGTCTATCAGTTTCATTATGTCCATATCCCTCTGTCCAGTACAATCTGTCAGTGTCCATCTGTCCATTTTTGTCTGTCCATTTTTGTCTGTCCTTATCCACATGTTCATTTCTGTCTGTATACATCTGTCCATCTAGGCCTGTTTGTATCTGTGTTTCCATATCAGTTAGTCTGAATCCGTCTGTCTGTATATATCCATTTGTCTGTTTCAATCTGTCTACTTTCGTCTGTCCATCTAGGCCTGTCCATATCTATCCGTTTGTCTGTTTTGGTCTGTCCATATATTTGTCTGTATCTGTCTCTGCATCTAGGCCTGTCTGTATCCATCTGTCCATATCTGCCTACCCATCTCAGCTTGTCCATATCTGAATAGTCTTCCAAAAGAACTTAAATTAAATAACAATTTCCTTTTACTCCACGAATAATACTTCTATAGAATCAAGAATCAACAGAATTATTACTGTTTCAGTCTGTCTGTATCTGTTTCTCCATTTATTTTTATTTTTTCAGTTGAATTGTTATTTATATTTTTCTTTATTAACTGAGAGAAGTCTTATCAATCTGTTTGGCATTACATTTTCCGCACTTGACAGGGATATTTTGTTATCTTGTACCTTAAGTAGGCTTATCACAAAGAAGATAAAACTAGAGCAATGATTTTCATCAAGTGAAAATGGAAAACACATTATATGAGTAAATTCAAGTATTGTCAAGTTGTTAATCTCAAGTAAAATTCAAATACAAAATCTCTTGTGAACTCTGGATAAATTTGATGACTTCACCATTTTTTTATGAAGTGCATAATCTCAGTTTAAATAAAATTAATGTAGAAGGAGGAGGATACAAAAGAGAAGAAGTTAGAGGAAGGAGATTGAAGATGATGAGACAGAGAAGGAGGAGGAGATAGTGAAGGAAAGATGGTAATAAAGTGAAGGAGAAAAAAGGAAAATAGAGGAAAAAAAAAGAAAGAGTAAAGGAGTAAGAAAAAAAAAAACCATATCCTGAACAGGGAACAAGGGATGAACCTCTACTCTTGTTCAATAGGCATGAACAAGTTCAGACTGGATGATAAATGTGCCTATTTACTCCTATGTTAAAAAAAAAATAAAAGAATTTAAATTAAGTTTTAACTTACTATAAGTCCCAATTCAGTTTTTGGAAAAAAAAAGTGTTGAGCTGAAAATTTCCATTCAGTGAAGGCTTCCATTAAATATAATATTGAGAATTAAAAATAAATTGATCTGCAAAAAATAAGAAAAAAATTAAAACAATGAAGTAAGGAAAAAATCAGAAATACATAGCATACATAAGTGAAAATAAAAAATTCAACAATGCCAATAAACATTAAGACTGATGAAGTCTTCTGGTGGGTGCTTGAAAGAATATTAAAGCAAAAATGATTTGGTGATGCCAAATTTGATGAGGGGAGAGAGAATAATTAAGTTTCTGAGGATGCTGGGATCACCATTCAGACTTTCCATTTTTTCTTTTCTCTTTTTTTTTTACCTGGTTTCATTATGGGTTGATTATTGTAAAAAAATCTGTAGAAAAAAAGAAGCAATCAATCAATGAATTCTGATGAGTGTGTGGTGAATAAGAAATTAAGAATTAAAATCAACCTTCTTCTTCACTTTTACAAAAATTCACAATGATATGTGAAATCCTGGTTTTTCTCAAATAGAAAAAGGATTGACCATGTGCTTAAAGGAAAAGTTGGTACCAGTTTTCGCAAGTAGGTGTTAAATTGAGTTTTAACCAATGGGAGTGACTTGCAAGACTTGAGGTTGGTTGGTTGGTTGTTTTGTTTTTATGGCAAATCAACCCAGGCATGTCATTTATTGCCAACTAAATTTTATTTATTTATTGCTGGTAATACCTTTTTCTTTCAACAATTTATTGTTGTTTTTTTTTATATAAGTTTTGTGTCTAGTAATACATTTTTCTTTTCTTCAAGATTCATTGGCATTTGTTTTTAAGGGCAGGGTCCCCAAGTCCTACCCTTGTTATTTAACCCATAACTGGAGGGAAGGGACAGATTCATACCTTTCCCAAGGGTATCAGTGCTTAAGTGAATGCAGGGTATTCAACTGGATTTCAAACTTGGCTCACAGATTTCTCTTTCCGGGCCGTTATCCACTGCACCACAATGCACATCCGTCACTATATGCTTACAGCATCTGATGTTCCCAAGCGGTCACCCATCTAAGTACTGACCAGGCTCAATATTGCTTAACTTCGGTGATCGAGCAAGAACCGGTGTATTCAACATGATAGGCTGTAAGCCCACAAGACTTGAGGACTTTGCATGAAAAATCTAATGACAATAAAAGCCCCCTCCCACTCCTGATCAGCGTCAGTGAGACAGTCAGGGGATGGAAGCAGCAAAGGCGACAAGCTAAAATGTAAGGAGAGAAGCTTCAAGCTGACCCAGACATTCATCCTCTTTCTCTTTTCTTCTGCTGATTTCCTTTTCCTTCTTCTCCATCCAAAGACATTCCTACTGAATACATACATACATACATATGCATGTACTCTTTCAACAATTACTACTATGAACATTTTCTACAAATCTTCATACCCATAACTTTATTACTGAACACAAACTCTATCCTTAACTTCTTAATAATAATGAATAATAATTATTCATTTCTTTTAATAAATTTCTATTTTAACATGAAAAATGTGTATTTCATTCTTACTGTATTCTGTAACACCCCAACTGATCGTCCTAACAAATTTTCTCTGGCGGCCGTTCTCCACGCTGTGATGTTGCCGGGAGTTTGTTGAAAATGTCGGCCGGACAGCTGGGGGTACAAGATTGACTATAAGGAATGAACTTCCACAACTTGGATGAGTTGAAAAGGATGCTTTATTCGTTTAGAGTTAGCCTTTTCGGTTGGGGCAGGCGAATGTGACACACAGCTCTAACTCTAATGGAGATCAACAAATCCGAACTGAACGAAACAAGACGAACAGAGATTCTTACTTCAAGCTCGCGCCCGGCGGGACTCTAACTCTCTAACTTCACTTGGAAAACTTACCTGAATTTATCCAAAATTGACCGGAAATCCGGAAATGCTTTAGACCACCGGTGACAAACACCGGCGACTGTAAGTCTGAAATTTCAGTTATCTTTTTTTTTATTTTATTAAGGCTTCTGCCAGAAAAGGCTTCATGTGTGGTCAAGATACAGTAAAGGACAGCCTTTGACCGGGTCATCGAAAACCTACCTGCTGAACTGTATCTCTTTATCATCACTGAGTCAAATATTTACCGGAGGACAATTTTCCTCATAAAAGAAAAAGCGTTTATTTATTTATTTTTTCCTCTTCTTTTTCACTTTTGTTAGATATGTTTTTAAACTATTTTCTATTCTAATCTATTTTCTATTTTAATCTATTATAATAAAATACATATATGTCTAGTTATCGTGTCACAATTCCACACAATTCCACATATTCCAACCTGCTGACAACCAACCTTCTGATAATGATGAAAACTTTCTGATGATAATTCTGCATAAAACTTGTAAGCTGTAGAGAGTTCGGTTATGTCTGACACAAGGCTGAACCAAAGAAAACTTAACCAGCTCTCTATGGCTACAAGTGGATTTAAGCTTTTATCAGAATCCAATGTTTTTGTTACGGCTATATCGTGTTGAATACACCGGTTCCCATTCGATCACCGAAGTTAAGCCACATCGAGCCTGGTCTGTACTTAAATGGGTGACCATTTGGGAATATCAGGTGCTGTAAACATAAGGACCAAGAATGGTCCACCGGTCCTCCAGGTTTGGGGGTTGGGTGCAGGGCTAACAACCCAGCCCCATAAAAAACAGTTTGTTACAGAAACAGCAACAATAAATTGCTGCCCTATGCACCATCTGGGTGTGATGGATAAATGATGATGATGATGATGATGATGATGATGATGATGATGATGATGATGATGAATGTTTTAGTTAAAATTTTTAATTTTTGTAAGTACCTAAAGTACTGAAACTGTTCCCTGTCAACTCTTGTAACCAAATGCAGACAACAATTCTACTCTCGCAGCTTCTTTTCTCGCACTTCCCGCCTGTGGAACTCACTTCCATATTCTTGTTTTCCTGATGGCTACAACCTCCAGGAATTTAAATATAATGTCAATACTCATCTCTTAACCACTTGACTCTAGTTCTTTCTTCACACCCCGTATATCCTTTCCTATCTTTCTACCTTTTCAACTGTCATCACACCTGTATTCCCATCCTTCTCTTGCTCCTTTTTAACTGGTTCATCTTTCTTTACACTCTCTTTTATCTAATCTTTTTACTCTTATGTAGCCCCCTGCACATCAGTGATGTTACCGCCTTGCTCGGGGTGATAGAATTAAAAAAAAAAAAACCTTGCTAAAAAAAAAAAAAGAAAAATATAACAAACAAAAAAAAAAGAAAAAAACAGTCATTTATGTAAAGAAAATTTTTTAGCAAGGATGCAATAAATTCATAATTGTGAAGAGATAGTGAAGGAAAGATGGTAATAAAGTGAAGAAGAAAAAAGAAAAGAAAAAGGAAAGAGTGAAGGCAGAAGAGTTAGAAAAGAAAAAGGAGGAGGAAGGGAAATATGAAGAAGTAGGGAAGAGCAGCAGAAAGGATTTTAGAAAGAGGAAGAAGTGGGATAAGAGGAGAAGGAGGAGGAGAAGAAGATAGTTAAGGAAGGATGGTAACAAAGTGAAGGAGAAAAAAGGAAAGAGTGAAGGCAGAGGAGTAAGAAAAGAAAAAGAAGGAGGAAGGGAAATATGAAGAGGTGGGGAAGAGCAGCAGAAAGGATTTTAGAAAGAGGAAGAAGTGGGATAAGAGGAGAAGGAGGAGGAGAATAAGGAGAGGGAAAAAAAGAGATTTTTAAAACGGGAGAATAGATGATTTTTTTTTATCATAGGTTCTTTTGTTCAGCAAACAGGCTTGTTGCAGGTAAAGCATTAATGCACGACAGAAGGACTTCATTTCTTATAGAATCAACCCTCATTAATAGACAACAAAGTTTACTAACCAGAATGTATAGACATAGGAGCTATTCTAAGCAATCATCATAGTCCTTCACAAATTTTACTTTCATTCACAGTACCAAAGTATTATACACCCTGGTGCAAATTAATTGAAACAACTATTTTACTCTCCTTTCTTTCACCATATGGTCATTTTAAAACCTACTGGAGTGGCAGGGTGTAATCGATTTCTATTATTTACTCAGATTAGGTCATTTGCAGTGGGGTGCAGTAATATAAATCTATTTTCGGGGGATATGATGAAATTTATTTGAACTTGAAAAATATTGTGACATCCATGATTGCATCAGATTTTTATCACGCCCAGACATCATTGTCTTGACTGTTGATTAGTTGTTCTGCGACATTGTCTGCGATGGACGTTGCTTGAAGGAAGTGTGTGGATATTATTGGTGTCAACCTTTTAACTGTCAGTCGTGTCCTCAAGGTGAAGAAAAAACTGAATCCATCAGTCCAAAAGTGTGAAAAGATCCTAGGAAGATATTATTCGTTTTGTTTCAATTAATTTGCATAAAAGGGTATGTAACCACTTGGATATACAAGGTGCTATAATGGATCAGGGATAGTTGTTAATCGGACATTTGTTAATCGAATAATTGTTAATCGGATAATTGAGTTACAGTTCCATTTACTTATGCACAAATATCTCTTTTTCCTCCAGTTATGGGTTAATTAGTAGGTCTTGTACCACTAAATAAAAAAAAACTTTTATTATCTAAAAATATTTTCTGACTGTAAATAACCTGCATAGGGTTGATAAGCCATAAAAAAATTAATCAATCAATCATTTTAAAAATTCACAGATGTGCAATTGAGCACATCAGTGTAGATGTTTTCTACAATATTGAGGCATCTCTTGCTAATGAAAATTCTTCTGTAATTTCAGAATGATTGCAGCTGAAAATATTAAGAAAAGAAAAAGAAAAGAACAAAATCCCATAAAGTGCAAACCCCAAAATTTTATAGTCTAGAAATAGGGTGAGTTACGAAAAAAAAATTTGGTGGACCTGAAGGAGACTACCACCACCTTTAAATTTGTTGTTTTTTATTTTTTACTTTTTTCAGTGCAGTCTTATCGGTTATTACATAAAGTTTTCGATTATCAAAACAAATTTGAAGAAATTTCAATATTTAAACAATTTTAGTGGGGGATCACTTTCTCATACAATGCTATAGTAAATCAATCCTCTATTTTGGAACCACTCGCATTGGGATCACTTTGTTTTGTTTTTTTGGGGGGGGCAGAGTTGTTGCTCTTGTTTTCGTCCTTCTCAAGTTTTCTTTAGTTCTTATGATGGCATCTTCCTCGGAAACTCCAAGAATGGCTTTATTCTAAAATTTTGCAAAGGATTCAGTAGTTGAATATACGCAAGCAAAAAAAGTTAATTGCACAGGATCGATTTACTATAAGGCTGTATGAAAAAACTGAGCCACCCCCAAATTGTTTAAATGTTAAAATTTTTACAAATTTTTTTGTCAACTGGAAAGTTTAGAATGTAATTGATAAGATTGCACTAAAAAAAGTAAAAAAAAATTATAATCAACCAATTTACAGGTGGTTGTAATGTTGTATCAGTGAGTGGTTCCAAAATGGAGGATCGATTTACTATAACATTGTATGAAAAACTGAGCCCCACCTAAAATTGTTGAAATATTGAAATTTTTCCAAATTTTTTTTTTTTGTCTATCAGAAAGTTTAGCATGTAATCAATAAGATTGCACTGAAAAAAGTTAAAAAAAGAATGAAAAACAACAAATTTAAAGGTCGTGGTTGTCTCCTTCAGGTCTGCCAAAATTCTTTTTTAATCCAGTATCTTTTTTTAAATTGTTATTATATTTACCCATCTCCCCAACTAGAGCGAGATGTGACACAAGGTCAAGGTTTAATGTGGGGGAGCAAATAGACATAGGTAAAAATTACCATGTCCCTGGAAGTGTCAGTTGTGCTGGCCTCAGTGGCAACCACCAATCCACCCCTTTAGTGCAATGGGGTGGTCAACCTTGAAACACTGCTCCCAGGGATCAGGCACCTCTCAGTACAATTTTTCTCAGATGCATGTCTGCCCTCGAACAGAGATACAACAGAGCCGCGCTCTGCCCAAGGACAAAGACACAGCTGAGAGATGATGATCCCCACCCGATGCATCACTCCAAGGAAGACAGCAAAGCCACTAAAACGTAAGGGGCTACAGGGTGTGAAAGAATTAGGAATATAAACATTAATAGTGAGCAGAAAGAGAAAAGAGTAATCAGGAGGATGGTAGATAGTGATTGATATTGCATTTAAATTTTTGCAGATTAAAGTTGGCTGGAAAGCATGTAGTTGGAAGGAAGTTCCACAAACAAGAAGTGTGAAGAAGAAACTGTTAGCATAGAACTTACAGCTACATCTAGTCAGTTCAACTATAAATTGATGAGATATTAATGCCAGTTTAGTATTGCACTTAAATTCATGAATTCTAGGTACCAAAGCAAAGAGCACATCTAAAAGATTACCATGAAAGTATTTCTAAAAAAATGTATACAGAGGCAGCCTTATGGCAGTGAGTAAATGACTGAAACTGAGCTGCAATATCAGGACCAATAATATTGCTGATTCTTCTGTAGATCTTATCAAGGAGCTCGAGGTAAATAGCAGGGGCATCTGGCCATATGTGGCAGCAATATTCTAAGCCTGGATGAATGGTAGACATATGTATGTAAGATAGATTCTGGAGAGAAAAATTGTCTTGTCCAACAGGGTGAACTGACTTTCTTAGTAGTTGACCTAGCAATGGATTCTATATAGTCTTTCTAATTTACGTCAGCTGAGAACATTAGCCTAAGAAGGTGCAATGAGTTATTTTCTGGAGGTTACCATCAGCCATGTTGATGGAAAGCAGAGAAGGGTCTCTTAGATGATTAATGGATAGAAGTTAAGTTTTGGAAGTGTTAAAAGTGACAAGCCATCTTTTGCCCCAGTTGATAACAGTCTTAAGGCTGTTTTGGACATTGGCTGCCATTTTGACTTTGTTGGACTGGTCATACTTACTATTGAGGCAAAAGTAAATGGTTGTGTCATCAACATAGATGCCAAGCTGAGAGCTGATCTCATCAGGAAGGTTGTTAAAGAAAATTAAAACATAGGACCATGGATAAAGTCATGGGCAGTTGTCCTGGAGAAATGAAAGCTGTATTGCTTGTCTGAGAAAAGGTCCTGATGAGAGATGAACTAATCTAGCATCAAGAGCCTCTAGGAGGTTGCCAAAATGAAGTTGAAGGTTAATAGGTCAATAGTTGAAAAGGTCAGACAGCTCATCACAGTTCTTGAAAACTGAAACAACAGATGATGGTTTCCAGCAGGCAGTAAATTATTTATTAAACAGTTTAAAGAGGACTGGAGTCAATTCGGGAGGGGGGGCACACTTCTTAATGACTATTACACTGATACCATGAGTTCACATGCTTGGTGGGGACCAGGGTTAGATATATATATATTTTTTTTAATCATATCACCCAGGCTACGAAATGCCACTGATATGCAGGGAGCTATGTAAGAGTGAAAAGATTGGTAAAGAGAAAACCCTGGAAACCACATCGTAAGCAGGGAACAAGGGATGAGCCTCTTCACCTGTTCAATGATAGCATAAATCATAAAAGAGGCTCTATGCATATCACTCAACAGAGATTCAGTTCTAAGATGGAAGTTAGGCACAGATACTCCGAATGAGTTAAGAGTAGAAGAATTTATAGGCAAAGCATTCAGATTTATCAGTAGAGGATATTAACATCTCAAATTAATTGAAGCGGAGATAGAGCTTTTGCATTTATTTTATACCCTGCTGGCAGTATAGCCCAGCGTTGCTTGGGTGTAATGAAAGCTTTAAAACTAATCCATGGTCCTGGAGCTCAGACTCTTTGGACGTTGGCACAAAAGACAAAAAAGCAATAGTTGTTTCCCGTTAAAGCAAAACCGTAGATTGAAAGAAAAATGAATGGATGTAAGTCAAATTTTGATTTCCTGGTATTGATATCAAATAAGTTTTTCATCGTAAACTGAATTTTGAAGGCTAAATAAGTCCTTTGAGTAAATGGTATCATGGCTGAGACTAAGAACTACATTTATACCTACTTAGAGCCAAACCCAAAGCAAAACCTAAAAGAAAAGGGCTGAAAAACATACAGACATACAGACATAAACAGACACGCACACAAACATCTTGCCTTTTATATATATATATATATTATTGATTTTCTGCACTATTGTAAGAACTGCAACCTTGAAACTTCTGAATATCGTTTTTTTTATGTCTTTGTCTATGAGTGTATCAAATGTGATGAAAATCAGACCACGCCTTCTATAACCCGATTTTTCGATTATCGATTTTCGATATTTATCGAAGGTACCTCGACTCAAAACCTAGCTAAGAGCACTAGCAGATGCTTATAGTACAACTGGGTAAATTTTCAAGAAAATCGGCTCAGCCATTTTGGAGTCTACAGGTAACGGGGACACACACATGCACGCACACAGAGACAACTTTCCATTTATAAATAAGTTTAGATACGTGTATTAAGACAGAATTGCAAACATTTAGCAACATACAAAATGTATGAAATAAAACAAATAGAATAAAAATATTAACGTCTCTTAAAGTCTTTTGCTGTCTGATACGAAGTTCATTGCCTGGTCAGGAGTAAATGTCTTTACTTAGTTTTTTTTTTTCTCTAGGATCCTTTTTTTTCTCTTTTAGCAAACAGCAATATTTTTAGTCAAACAAAGTTTTAGACAAATGTCTCTTCTCTTTAACACTTATCTTTTAAAGGCATTTCAATTCAAAGAGGATAAAGAAAGATCGATACTTATCTTACATGCTTTTCTTCTGCCAGTGATTTCTTCTTTTACGAGGAGATATCATTTGCCTTGGAGCTATGAAAATTTCGTTCCTTCCTCGGCAAATCTCAGGATATAACTGATTAATTTTAATTATCGTTCACACATGGGTCCCTTTTTTGGTGCGCAAAGCAACTTTGACCAGTCAGCAAGTGTGTGACTCTGCGGGCACAATTCTGTCATCTCCCTTTCCGGTTGATATGGGAGTGGGGTCATCGCTCTTTCTTTGTTTATCTAATGGAGAGACATGAGGAATGTCACTGATCTTTTCCCCTCCCTTAACAATCACTTTACAAAAATATGTGCTGGCTATTTTCACTTTCAAGTCCGATGAGCCGAAGAGGAGTTAGGGATGTCTCTCTCTATATATACCTGTCACACAAAGAACACACAAATAAACTTTCTGCTCACAACAAGATGTTGACCACAACGTAGAACACTCAACCATCATTAAAATAAAATGTCAACTCACCGTCTACAGAACAAGAAAGTAAGGACACACATCTGAATAACCTCAATACCAAATTACACGGCCTCTAATGAGAACTGGGGAATTTCAAAGAACTTTTTTCAACTGATAAGCTAAGTACCTTAAAATATATCCTTTATTTATGTTGAATATATGTGTATAACTTTTATATGAAAAAATGAACTCACTCAATTTGTTTAAAGCATTTTGGAAATTCATGCATCTGAATAACCTTAATTTTTGTGGGGACTTTGGTTGTGTTTGGCACAAGGCAAATTTAATAAACATGATTGAGCTCCCTACTTTTGACTTGCTTATATTTATTACAAGCTGCAATGAATAAACACCTGTTATCACACTGATATAGCTAAAATATAGTGGTTCCTGTTTTCTATAGCAACTGAACATGCTGGTGTGAATCATGGAGAGGATTAAGGTTTCATCTGGTATTTCCAAGAAAGGATGAAAACATCCATGCGTTGATGCAAGAAGAAAACGCAGTGTCACAATTTTTAGTTGGGAGGTTAAAGATGTCAGACCATGGAGCGTCAAAAAGAAAATCATGGAGTGGGTTCCAAATCAGCAAAAAAAAAGGTATTATGGATAGAGAGATTCCTATTTACTAGATGATTAGAATGAAATTACAATAGCTGCCACAGAGTGATCAAAATTATCAAGAGGGTGGTATTGTGATGCTCAACAAGAGTGAGAAGAGGAGGTAAGAATTAAATCAAGTAGAGAAGCCTGTGCGTTGTGGTGCAATGGATATCAACTCGGAACGATAAAACCGGGGAGCCGAGTTCAAATTCCAGTTGAATCCATTGTATTCACTTACATGCAAATACCTTTGGGAAAGGTATTAATCCATCTCTTCCTTCCAGTTATGGGTTAAATAGCAGGGCAGATTGGGTTCTATAGCCTTGGTCAGCAACCAGTCTACCGCAGAAAGCAATGGCAACCTACTGTGGGATAATCTTCTGCCCAGTCAGTCATGTCTCTTCCGAGACATGATCGCCAAAGCGTGTATCACGTATGGCACTTAACTGACTGACTGAGAGAAGCCTGTTGTTTGGCTTTGCTAGGAAAATAAGTAAGGGATTCGGCAATGGAAAAATTTAATGCCTGGATACCGGCAATGCCTGGATATCTTTAGAATATTTCAGCTATGTGTCATGGTCAGCATTAAAGTCAATAAGGACAAACATTTTTGCAAATGGATAGAGAAAAAGTGACTTTTTTATACTGTTAGCTGTTATGTTTAATATTATGTTGTCCTGGGAAGAGGGTGAGTAATGAAAGAAAAAGAGATAGCTAACAGATTTTAGTAACAAAAGATGGAAGCACATGAAGATGTAGTCAGGGGCCTTGAGAGACAATTACCTGGTCATCGGAAGATTATCGCAGAAGTATACATCAAAGCCATGCACTCCACCCACATCTATTGAATAGGTGAAGAGGCTCATCCCTTGTTTCCTGTTTAGGATGCGGTTTCCGGTTTTCTCTTTTCCAATCTTCTCACTTTTTTTTTCTCAATTGGAGTAGATAGACTAAACTATCACCCGGTTCACACACCACCCACATCTATTGAACAGGTGAAGAGGCTCATCACTTGTTTCCTGTTTAGTATGCGGTTTCCGGTTTTCTCTTTACTAATCTTCTGAGCTTTTTTTTTTTTCAATTAGAGTAGATAGACTAAACTATCGCCTGGTTCACACTCCATCCACGTCTACTGAACAGGTGAAGAGGCTCATCCCCTGTTCCCTGTTTAGGATGTGGCTTCAAGTTCTCTCTTTTCCAATTTCTTCACTCATATGTAGCCCCCTGCACATCAGTGGTGTTACCGCCTTGCTCGGGGTGATGTGATAAAAAAAAAATCCTTTTGGCAAAGGGAAAGATAGCCTGGAATCAAGAATTCATTGATAGCAATGGAAGACTAAGTTAGTTTCACAGAGGGGAAAGATATCTGGCGACCATTTGAAGAGGAAAAATTCTATTCTGCAGAAGTTGGAATGGATAACATAAACATTAGTTAAAGAAAGGCTGAGTGGTGTAGGTGTTTTTTTGTTTACTGGTTTAGTTATATTTCTTTTTGTTGTGTTTTCCATGAAATTTGTTTTCAGGACAGAGAAAAGACAAGTGTAATTGTCACTGTCTGTTGTCAATGATAATAAAAACCAATCAAGCATGACTGAGAACAGAAACTGGCTTCGATCTGGTCAATGTCTCTCTGATCTTTCTTCATGTAGAGGGCTAGTGCATCCCACTTCAGGTACAGTGGCAGCAGGCTAGCAACATCATCTACCTGCTGAAGTCTTGCCACCAGCTTAACCTTTTCTGTCCATGCTATCACATCGCCCTGGCCAGAAAATGGTTTTATAATGTTGCTGATATGCATTCCCCTTCAGGTACAATGGCAGCAGGCTAGCCACATCGTCCACCTGCGAAGGTCTTGCCACCAGCTTAACCTTTTCTATCCATGCTATCACATCGCCCTGGCCAGAAAATGGTTTTATAGTGTTGCTGATATGCATTCCCCTTCAGGTACAATGGCAGCAGGCTAGCCACATCGGCCACCTGCTGAAGTCTTGCCACCAGCTTAACCCTTTCTATCCATGCTATCACATTGCCTTGGCCAGAAATGTTTTAATAATGTTGCTGTTTATGCAAACCTTCAGTCACCGAAATAACTTGTAGGAAAAAAAAAAATAAATGATGAGGTAGTGTCAAAAAGTCCAGTGCACCGGCAGGCCAGCTGTTTTTCTTTCTTCTTCCATAGCTACAAGGAAATGAATTTCAAGTCTCACTTTCTTAGCTGTTACATTGGGCAGTTGAAACAGACACCAACAAAGCCGCTTCTACTTCCTCTTCATCAGTCTTACTGTTGATCCACCCCACCACAAGCCTGACTGTAACACACACACAGTCCACTGAAAAAACCTGACTGTCTTACAGCAGCACTGGCACCCACATTTTATGCCATTCCAAGATGGCACAAATTTGCATGTGTGCAAATATCGTCTCATTTAGGAGAAGATACGCATGCATAAATTGTGTCTTCAATATCAGCCATCTTTCTTTTTTTCTTGCAGGCAAGACATGTTCACGCTCATTTCGAATTCTGAAGTAAGTCATGTCTTTCATTACAGAGACACCTACCCATGCACAACATGGCACTACAAATACCCTGATATTATGTGACTGTTGGTCATTGCAGCCTCTCTAAGCGCTACCAAGGTGTTCAGGCTCCTAATGATCAGTCGAACACAGCAGTCACCAATCTGCAAACCTGGTACTCTCAGAATGGAAAGTCACTGCTACTGGCTAGTTTGATCACCAAAAATTTGAGACAGTTAAATCATTGTGGCTCTGGTAGAAGAAAGAAAGAGTTAATAAACCATATCCTGAACAGGGAACAAGGGATGAACCTCTACTCTTGTTCAATAGGCATGAACAAGTTCAGACTGGATGATAAATGTGCCTATTTACTCCTATGTTAAAAAAAAAATAAAAGAATTTAAATTAAGTTTTAACTTACTATAAGTCCCAATTCAGTTTTTGGAAAAAAGTGTTGAGCTGAAAATTTCCATTTAGTGAAGATTTCCATTAAATATAATATTGAGAATTAAAAATAAATTGATCTGCAAAAAATAAGAAAAAAATTAAAACAATGAAGTAAGGAAAAAATCAGAAATACAATAGCATACATAAGTGAAAATAAAAAATTCAACAATGCCAATAAACATTAAGACTGATGAAGTCTTCTGGTGGGTGCTTGAAGGAATATTAAAGCAAAAATGATTTGGTGATGCCAACTTTGATGAGGGGAGAGAGAATAATTAAGTTTCTGAGGATGCTGGGATCACAATTCAGACTTTCCATTTTTTCTTTTCTCTTTTTTTTTTTTTACCTGGTTTCATTATGGGTTGATTATTGTAAAAAAAATTGTAGAAAAAAAAGGAAGCAATCAATGAATGAATTCTGATGAGTGAATTTAAGTTTTTATCAGAATACTGTGTTTTTCTTAACAGTTTTAATTTTTGTAAGTACTAAAGTACTTAAACTGTTTCTTGTCAACTGTTGTAATATCTTACTAAAAAACCAAAAAAAAAGCAAATAAAAAAAAAAAGAAAATACAAACAGTCACTTATGTAAAGAAATATTTTTAGCAATGATGCAATAAATTCCAAATTGTGAAAATTCAGCATTTTAAGCAGTAGAAGAATAAAAAGCAAGCAGTCACTGGACAGGGTTATAAATGCCAGCCAATCAGAAAAGAGTGTTTATTATGCAAGCAAAATATAAAAGAAAAATTTCTCTACTCAGATTTCTTTTCTAATTCATACTTAGGAACAACAAGGGTTTTTTTTTTATGTTATAAAAAAAAAAGTAGCAACATTGGACAACAAGTACGTAAGTTGAAAAAATTAATTTTCTTGATTTGGTTGGGTTTTATTTTCATAAGAAATAGCTATCGCTTTACTTAATTGTTTATGTATCCTCACCAGTGAGGCATGATATGAATTGAAGTGGGAAATACATTGACTACACTGTCAGTTCTTACA
This sequence comes from Ascarosepion bandense, assembly GCA_037127315.1. Classification (NCBI taxonomy): domain Eukaryota; kingdom Metazoa; phylum Mollusca; class Cephalopoda; order Sepiida; family Sepiidae; genus Ascarosepion; species Ascarosepion bandense. Next base: position 5,140,249 of record JBBBDQ010000946.1, on the reverse strand, counting down.
GTGCTCTTATAGGGCAGGTAGAAAAAGAGATAAATAAAATATCTTTTTACTTACTCTATCAATTTGATTTGTCATTTAAAAAGTAAGTACAGTGTAACCCTGATATAAGAGAGTTGTAGCAAGTTCAATCTTCATGAGTGACTCTAGACTTTTCTTCAGGTCATTATTTTTTCAGGTCATTATTTTTTCAGGTCATTAATTTTTCAGGTCATTATTTTTGTTGTTTAATCATAACTAATGTTTGTTTAATATGATATCATTTTCTGTTTTTTTAGTTTTTTATTTTTGTTATTTTTCAGTTGCAAAAGAAGAAATAATATGATCTTCCTTCAAAGTCTCTGTGGGCAGACTCCATTGTGGGTAAGTAGAAGTTCATACAAATTGATAAAGTAATTTTCTCAAATATTTGAAACTATTTCTCTCAGTTTCTTTATATCTCTATCATCAGTCAACATAGGGATATTCATATCTGTCTATTTTAGTCTATTCATATCTATTGGTCTGTCTGTATCCATCTGTCTGTTTTGGACTGTCCACATCTATATGTCCATTTTGGTCTGTCTGTCTGTATCTGCCTGTCCATATCCATCTGTATTGGTTTGCCCATATCCGTCTATCAGTTTCATTATGTCCATATCCCTCTGTCCAATACAATCTGTCAGTGTCCATCTGTCCATTTTTGTCTGTCCTTATCCACATGTTCATTTCTGTCTGTATACATCTGTCCATCTAGGCCTGTTTGTATCTGTGCTTCCATATCAGTTAGTCTGAATCTGTCTGTCTGTATATATCCATTTGTCCGTTTCAATCTGTTTACTTTCATCTGTCCATCTAGGCCTGTTTGTATCTGTGTTTCCATATCAGTTAGTCTGAATCCGTCTGTCTGTATATATCCATTTGTTGGTTTCAATCTGTCTACTTTCATCTGTCCATCTAGGCCTGTCCTTATCTGTCCGTTTGTCTGTTTTGGTCTGTCCGTATGTTTGTCTGTATCTGTCTCTGCATCTAGGCCTGTCTGTATCCATCTGTCCATATCTGCCTACCCATCTCAGCCTGTCCATATCCGAAAAGTCTTCCAAAAGATCTTCAATTGAATAACAATTTCCTTTTACTCCACAAATACATTCTATAGTGTGAAGACTCAACAGATCTATTACTGCCACTTCTTAACTATAAAACCTTTCTCTTAAAGTTGGCCATTCCAAACAACACACACTTTTCAAACTAAATACCCTATCGAGGTTACTAAGGGTGAAAGAAACAAAGTGAACAATAAAAGAACAGAATTCAACAATACAGAAAATGACAACTAACACTGAATTCAAATTTTTAAAGATCGTAATTAACAAGAAAGCAAGAAGCCAAAAGAGTTCCATAAGCGAGACGTGCAAGAGAAGAAATTATTAGAATAGAACTTACGTTTACATCTCACAACAATAAAATGATGAGACCTAACTGTCAATCTAGTACTGTACTTAAATTCAGCAAATTTTTATCTTTATTTCATTTTTTTAGCTGAATTGTTATCTGTATTTTTCTTGATAAGCTGAGAGAAGTCTTATCAATCCGTTTGACATTAAGCATTCCCCACTTGATAGTGATATCCTGTTATCTAGTATCTTAAGTAGGCTTACCACCATTTTTTTTTATGAAGCACATAAAATTAATATAGAAAAAGGAGGATGCAAAAGAGAAGAAGGTAGAGGAGGGAGATTAAAAATGATGAGACAGAGAAGGAGGGGGAGGAGAAGATAGTTAAGGAAGGATTCTAACAAAGTGAAGGAGAAAAAAGGAAAGAGTGAAGGCAGAGGAGTAAGAAAAGAAAAAGAAGGAGGAAGGGAAATATGAAGAAGTGGGGTAGAGCAGCAGAAAGGATTTTAGAAAGAGGAAGAAGTGGGATAAGAGGAGAAGGAGGAGGAGAATAAGGAGAGGGAAAAAAAGAGATTTTTAAAACGGGAGAATAGATGATTTTTTTTTATCATAGGTTCTTTTGTTCAGCAAACAGGCTTGTTGCAGGTAAAGCATTAATGCACGACAGAAGGACTTCATTTCTTATAGAATCAACCCTCATTAATAGACAACAAAGTTTACTAACCAGAATGTATAGACATAGGAGCTATTCTAAGCAATCATCATAGTCCTTCACAAATTTTACTTTCATTCACAGTACCAAAGTATTATACACCCTGGTGCAAATTAATTGAAACAACTACTTTACTCTCCTTTTTTTTCAATATATGGTCATTTTAAAACCTACTGGAGTGGCAGGGTGTAATCGATTTCTATTATTTACTCAGATTAGGTCATTTGCAGTGGGGTGCAGTAATATAAATCTATTTTCATGGGGGTATGATGAAATTTATTTGACCTTGAAAAATATTGCATCATCCATGATTGCATCAGATTTTTATTATGCCCATTCACTAATTCAATAATAATAATAAATAAAAACCAAAAAGAAATAAAGAAATTAAGAAAAAAATTTACTAAGTTTTAGCTTAAAGTCAGGAGCTTTGTTACTGATTCAGTAGACTGGTGAAGTTACTAAGAAAACAAAAAAGCATCTTAGTATTAGTGATTACCAGTAAAGTGAAGATATTCCAATTCTACAGAAAAATTCACTTTTTATTTTGGCAAAAACCATGTGGGAGCAGTCCCTCAACAAATGCAAGGTGAAAATGACAGATACCTCTCAAAGAAGAAAAAAATAAGTCCCTACAACAAGAAACTTCTAACAAGATATATATCCACATACATATCCATCATCATTTATTCATCACACCCAATGGTGCATAGGCAAGACCTCCTATATATTAACCAAGGCCTAAGCAAATGAAATGTGACGTCACGGTAGTAGTGTCATGAATCGTAGCCGTAGCGTTAGCCGTCTTCATGACAATGTTGATAATCACAAAGACGTTATTTTTTAATAAAGATTTTAAAACTTTTTAAAATGTAACAAGAAAAAAAAAAAGAAAGACACATGTTTTGATTTATGCTGGTTTTATTAATTTTAAATAAAATTAAGAAAACAATAAGAAAATATAAACATCATTGTTGACTACTGACTGTCGGTCGTGTTTGTAAACAGTAAACACAGTTTTAAAGACAAAACTTTTCGTTTATTAGTCTAAATTCTAAAAATTTAACAAACACTGCTTAAATTTTCATATTTTTAATTTAATTATGAAAAATCACAATCACTTTTGTTTCAATTGCAAGAATTTTTAAATCAGAATCACTCAAATATAGCAATCAAGAAACCATTAGAATTTAGGAACAAACAAGAAGCAACAATAAATAAGCAAATTAATTAAAATATTTAAAAATGCAACAATTTAAATTCAAGCAAATTAATTCAAACTAAATAAGTTTAAGTTACTGTTTTTTTTTTAAATCAAACTTATAAAAGTTTTTTATGTCTCAAAATTCAGCTGAATGTTTGAAGTTTTCTTTTTTTACTTAACTTCTTACAAGTAATATTATCATTTTCCTTGCTACAAAAATTATTTAATAATGCATTAGAAGAGCTCCAGATAATCATTTTTTCTATTTTTTCAATGCTATGACCTTCACCACATGAGTCAACATGAAAAAGAAGTTCATCATTAGCCAAAACATCGAATGTTATGTACATAGACAATTTTCTTTGATTCATTGAATGAAGAAAAGAAGGATTCTTTACAAGTTTATTAATAACAATAATTGTATAGTACTAAATTTGTTGTTACATCATTGGGATATAACAGAGAACCTCTATTAATTCCTTGAAAATAACTGTTTATATCAGGTAGTATATCATCTCTTCCTGATACTAAACTTTTACAACTATAACATTTCATTTTTTTAAAAACAGCATAACAGCAATAACCTGATAAAGGCAGGACTTCTTTGCACTGATGAACATCATTATCAGTTACGTCTATGTTAAATTTATAAACATCTAAATTTTGTTCCTCTGTCATTTCGTTCCAATTCACCTCTTGTAAATTCTTCAAATTAATACTTTGATTATTAAAAGGCAGGCTAAGTTTTAAAACAGACAACATTCTTAGTTTTTTTTTCTCATTCAAATAATTGACGGATAGAGATTGATCACCACTAAGTTGTCGATACTGGCCAAATCTTGCCTCCAGACGATCAGTTTGAAATTTTCCAGGTAATATATACAACATTTTCAGTTCTTCTGTACAATATTGTGTTAGTTCTAAAATGGCATAAGTGGTATGGTGTTAAAGCAGTATAAAAGTTTCCTTTGTGCTAAATATTTTCTAAAAATTAAATATTTTAAAAGTTAGGTTTTAAAATTCAAGTGTGGTGTGATTTAGGCCTTTATGTTTCAAATAAATTCAAAACTTAGTCAGAAATAATAGGTTTAAACAAAGTTTAAATCATCATTTTCCAGTTTTTAAATTTTCGGTAATAGTGACTTGACTTTTGTTTTTTTCGTAACACATAATTTCACGGAGTTTTCAAATAAAAAACCTTAAAAATAAAACAAATTCTTTTAAAATTGACTATAAGATAAATTTTGTAGTTTTTGTTAATACAAAAAAAAAGAATAAAAAAAATTCAATTCAAGAATATTTTTTCATGTTTAAAAATGATTCATAAAGTTGCAAGAAGTATAGAAAAGTTTTTTTTGTTTTCTAAGAATTTTTAAACATTTCATTGAAAAAAAAGACACTATTTTCTGAAATAAAATATCAATAAAATATTAATTCAAATACTTTTAGAAAATATAATGCTTAACAACTTTTTTCGGCTTCAGTTTAAATTTTAAAACATTTCGAAAAAAAAAAACTTACAAACGAATAGCCGTATTTATTTTTTTTTTTCAGATATTTTTTATTTCAATTTTATTCAAAGAAATAAAAATAATATCTTAATTTATTGAAAAGATATAAACAAAGTGCTTTCTTTCTTCTTGTGCTACGGCAAAACTAATTTTTTCGCAAATTTTGATTTTAGCGACTGTTGAAATAAATGATGATAAAATTTTAACTACTTACTTTGCTGAATGGACTTGGGGTAAAATTCTCCCTTTTAATGGCATGTTTAATCATAGGATAGGTCTTGGTTAATATATAGGAGGTCTTGGCATAGGGCAGCAACTTTTTATTGCTGTTTCTGTAACAAACTGTTTTTTACGGGGCAGGGTTCCCATAAGGACCATTCTTGGTCCTTACATTTACAGCACCTGGTATTCCCAAATGGTCACCCATTTAAGTACTGACCAGGCTCAATGTTGCTTAACTTCGGTGATCAGATGGGAACCGGTGTATTCAACATAATATAGCCGTATACTAAGTAACAGGGTGTACTCAATTTGTATTTTTTCCTCAGATTAGGTCATTTGCAGTTGTGTGCAGTAATATGAATCTATTTTCAGGGTGTACAATGGAATTTGTTTGACCTTGAAAAATATTGCATTATCCATGATTGCATCAGATTTTTATTATGCCCATTCACTACTCAACTGTCTATTAGTGGTCCTATGACCATTATCTCTGATGGACATTACTCCAAGGAAACTTACAAAAATTGTAATGCTACACAAACATACTGGCTGGCCTTACAGAGAGATTGCAGAAATTGTTGGTGTCAGCTTTTCAACTGTCAGTTGTGTCATCAAGGTGAGGAAGCAAACTGGACCTATCAGTCCAAATGAGAAAAGGAAAATACAGTCAGATGAGAAAAACAATGCTAAGTAACAGCATATATGTGATCATTGAAAGTGGGAAAGATTCTGTCATTTGTGTTGTTTCAATTAATTTGCACAAGGGTTTATCTATCTATCTATCTATCTATCTATCTATCTATCTATCTATCTATCTCAGTTTCTTCATATCTATCTATCTATCTATCTATCTATCTATCTCAGTCCAAAATTTATCAGAAAATGCAGTTGAAAGAGAAAAACAGTGCCAAGTCCAAGTGACAATGTATATGTGATCAGAGAATGATGCTAGGAAGACATTATTTGTTTTGCTTCATTTAAATTGTATGTATATATATATATATACACACACACATACAATTTAAATGAAGCAAAACAAATAATGTCTTCCTAGCATCATTCTCTGATCACATATACATTGTCACTTGGACTTGGCACTGTTTTTCTCTTTCAACTGCATTTTCTGATAAATTTTGGACTGAGATAGATAGATAGATAGATAGATAGATATTGCTTATGATTGAGCCCTGTAAAGAGGGAAAAATTTCTTAAACAGTAGCTATTTGTGAATTTTTATAAAAGTGAAGAAGGTTGATTTTAATTCTTAATTTCCTATCCCACAATTTCACCAGTTCAAACCTTTTATAACTCACACCTGCAATGTTATATATCTTCTATGTTCCTTCAGAAGACGATCATGGCTCTCCAAAATTTCCTGTTTTTTGTAGCTCTTGATAAGTTTAGTCTTTTTGTTATTTCTCCTAAACCTTGTCTCACCATCCATTTACTCAAACTCACAAATTTGTGTTGTTTCCCTCTGATCCTTGTGCTTTTAATCTATCCTGTGAGTATTAAATCTTCCAAGCCTTCTTTCCTCATTATGTGTCCTAGAAATTTCAACTGTCACATCCTGATGTTAAGCATAAGTTACCTTTTTTGTTTCCATTTTCTCTAAAACATTCTTGTTGCTCAAATGTTCAGCCCATGGTATCCTCAACATTCTTCTCTAGACCATATTTCTGTCGCTTCAAGCCTCTTCTTCATCTGCGAGGAAATCGCCCAGTGTTCACTGCCATATAAAAGGATTGATATTACGTAACAGTTCAGTACTGTTTTCTTTGTTTTTAACGAATAAACAGCGCTGAATTATCTACATTCTCTTTTATCTTCCATTTGTAAGGAGGAAGTTTCATTTGAACATCTTCTTTTGAAAAACTGATACTTTGCTTCCTTGATCACTAAAAACATAACCTCTTCAAATTTTGGGTAAACTGTTATCTACTTTCAATAACCTCATTCAGTTATGCTCTACCCTGAGTGGCTCTTGGGCTTTGTAATGTTTGAATAATAGTAAAAAAAAATTACAAAATAAATGGGAGACAGGCTGGCTCAGAGTAGTGTCAATTTGTAACTCTTTATGATGTAATGCTTAATATGCATGCTGTATTCAAATTCTAGCTTTTTGGGAGTTAGTCCTTCATACAACTAGAAAATCATAAAATGGAATATCAAAAACATGGTGAAGAGGAAAACCAATTCTTAACTCAGAGAAGAATTTGTGTTCTTTGCAATATCTGTCAAAAAAGAAAATGTCAAGATCAGGTCGACTTTAGTAGGCCTCAAAATATGGTAATTATTTGCATTTTCATACCAGTCTCAATCTATTGCAACCTTTCTTACTCAAATGAAAGAACTCTTTGGACTACAAGTTTGTTTTTTTTATTTTTGGTGGGTGTAGCTCTTCATGGGTAAAGAGGTAGTTGTGTGTTGCAAGTTGTAGTTTACGGCCCTGGTATTTTCTGATTTGCAGGACTCATTTCTTTTTTTTATCCTTGGAATTACAACCATAAACTTAATGATTTTTTTTTATCCGAATTTCCCCATTGCCATTTACCTAACATGATAACAATAAAAGGAATTAAATTTAATTCTATAGATATAACCCCATCTCTGGTCTCTAACATAATTTCTAAGCTTGAATTCCCATAATGTAAGTGGAGGTAATGGAATTCCAGCCATTACCCTAAAGAAATGAACCCCTGAGCGGGTTCCAGTCCTCTCCAAACTCTATAACTACTGCTTCATGTCTTCCTGCTTTCCTGCTTGTTGGAAATCCTCCTCCGTAGTTTCTGTTTTTAAGAATTCTGGGGAACCCTCTGACTCCTCTGTTGCCCAATTAGCCTCTTACCTCTTTGTAGCAAGGTATTTGAGGTTATTATCGATGTGGAAATAGTTAGGCATCTCTCGTCTCACAATGTTCTCTCTCTGACAATTAAATGTAAGGTCAGTTGCCATCTTTTGTCGACTTGATTTCAGACATCTCTTATCTTTTCTTCAACATCCCTGTGTATCTTTTTTATTCTCTCACTATAATCCTTGTGCACCAGTAAAAATTCTTGCCCTCCTTGGTGTGAAATGATTATAAAAAAAACTCTTAAAATTTTAAAATTATTAAAATTTAATTTTAAATAATTAAAATTTTAAAATTATTTAAAATATCCCTTGTGCACCAGTAGAAATTCTTTCCCTCCTTGGGGTGAAATGATTATAAAAAAACTCCTAAAATTTTAAAATTATTAAAATTTAATTTTAAATAATTCAAATTTGAAAATTATTAAATTCTTGCCCTCCTTGATTATAAAAAAAAACTCTTAAAATTTTAAAATTATTAAAATTTAATTTTAAATCATTAAAATGTTAAAATTATTAAAAAAAATCCATTGTACACCAGTAGAAATTCTTTCCCTCCTTGGGGTGAAATGATTATAAAAAAAACTCTTAAAATTTTAAAATTATTAAAATTTAATTTTAAATAATTAAAATTTTAAAATTATTAAAAAAATCCCTTGTACACTAGCAGAAATTCTTTCCCTCCTTGGGGTGAAATGATTATAAAAAAACTCTTAAAATTTTAAAATTATTAAAATTTAATTTTAAATAATTAAAATTTTAAAATTATTAAAAAAATCCCTTGTGCACCAGTAGAAATTCTTGCCTTTCTTGGGGTGAAATGATTATAAAAAAACTATTAAAATTTTAGAATTATTAAAATTTAATTTTAAATAATTTTAAATAAAATTTAATTTTAAATTATTAAAATTTTTAAATTATTAAAAACAAACCTTGTGCACCAGTAGCAATTCTTGCCTTCCTTGGGGTGAAATGATTATAAAAAACATTACTCATCCAAATAAAAATCTTATGGAATCTTTTATTGTTTTGTCTACTACATTAATTACTTCTTTATAAATACTCTTTTCTTCAACTAAAGAAAGAATTCATATTTTCTTCAATTCAGAATCTCAGTTTGACATGGGGTAATACATCCTGGCCTGAATTTACGCAATGTTTCCAAGACAGTCTATTGATCTGGATTCCATGTGGATTCCTCTGGTTATCAGCACCATTCTACTTTTATTTTCTTCAAACACTAGAAAATGGTCGAGCACCACGTCCAATCACTATTTTCAGCATTTCAAAAGTGGTAAGTAATAAACACCAGTATTTGTTACACCAGGGTTTTCTATTGTCACGTTCAATAATAATTAATTAGAATTAATCTTTCTGTATTTTGAACAGTTAGATTTTTTTATGTTTGTTTCTTCATAAGTTTTTAATTTCCATTATGCTAAAAGTTAACAGGATGATAAAATAAATAAACGAATCTTCGCAAGATTAGGACATTTCAGCTGGAGGTAAACAGGTAAGTAATATGTTCATGATGTCAACATTCTTAAACAGTATGATAGAATTACAAATAGGAAGTTAAATTGTGCTCATATACTAAACTAGTAACATTTTGAGTTTTGGTACAGTGTAAACATACTACTCTGATCCTTGGCAGAAGGCTGGAGAATGAAACCTTGATTCTGGGCTGTTCATGCATATATTACACTGATCATAGGTAGAAGGCTGGAGGAAAACACTCTGATCTTGGGTAGTTCGCACAAGATACCAAAATGGGTAAATTTTCGTTTTAGGTCCCCCTTCAAATTTATCCAAAATAGCATTATTTCTGTGCAAATGTATATGCTGAACTCAAATCAACAATTAGTTATTGAAGAAACCTACCTTTTTTGATCTGAACATTCATTAAAAAAACAAACTACATCTCACACTTTTTGTCTTCAGTAACTCTCACAAAGTCATGTAATTAACTGCAGAATGACTTTCAGCATAGGCAACAAATTTCCGCCTATTTACTTCTTGTAATGAAAGTAATACACGTAGAGATAAAACCGCGTATTACTTTCATTACAGTAAGTAAATAGGCGGAAGTTTCAGTAAAGGAAATAAATCATCCAAAATTAGACTGAAATTTGTTGTCCTATGCAGAAAGTCATTCAGCAGTTAATTACATGATTGTTACGGGAGACAAAATGTAGTTCGATTTTTTTCCAGTACGTTCAGATAAAAAAAGGTAGGTTTCTTCAATAACTAATTGTTGATTTGAGTTCAGCATATACATTTGCACAGAAATAATGCTATTTTGGATAAATTTGAAGGGGGTAATGCCTTCGGGACCTAAAACAAAAGTTTACCCCAAACTGATCCAAGGCTGGAGAACAACGTTTTGATCCTAGGTAGTTCATACAGACATTATAATGATCCATGGCTGGAACACACCACTTTTATCCTAGGCAGTTCACACAAATATTACAATGATCCAAGACTAGTGAATAACATTTTGATTATGAGCAGTACACACAGATATTAAACTGATCCAAAGCTAGAGAACAATGTTTTGTTCCTGGATAGTGCACACAAATATTATATTGACTAACAGTATAGCCTGGCGTTGCTCGGGTGTAATGAAAGCTTTAAAACTAAGCCATGGTCCTGGAGCTCAGACTCTTTGGACGTTGGCATGAAAGACTAAAAAGCAATAGTTGTTTCCAGTTAAAGCGAAACCATAGACTGAAAGAAAAATGAATGGATGTCAGTCAAATTTTGATTTCCTGGTATAGATATCAAATAAGTTTTTTTTGTCATTAACTGAATTTTGACAGCTAAATAAGTCCTCTGAGTAAATGGTATCATGGCTGAGACTAAGAACTACAATTATACCTACTTAGAGCCAAATCCAAAGCAAAAACTAAAATAAAAGGGCTGAAAAAAATACAGACATACAGGCAGACAAACAGACACACACACAAACATCTTGCCTTTTATTTATATATATATCATCAATTTTCTGCACTATTGTAAGAACTGCAACCTTGAAACTTCTGAATATCGCTTCTTATGTCTTTGTCTATGAGTGTATCAAATTTGATTAAAATCGGACTACTCCTTCTATAACATGATTTTTTCGATTATTGATTTTCGATATTTATCAGGCGTACCTCGACACAAAACCTAGCTAAGAACACTCACAGACGCTTATAGTACAACTGTGTCAATTTTCAAGAAAATCGGTTTAGCCTTTTCAGAGTCTATTGGTAATGGACACACACAGACACACACACACAGACACACACAGAGACAAAGTTCCATTTATAAATAAGTTTAGATTAGATTTATGTCTAGAGAACAACATTTTGATCCTATGCAGTTCACACTGATTCTTTGTAGAACTACCAATTCATATGTAAATTTCCTTGACAATATACTGCCTTGAGGTTATCTTTTTAATGGAGAGAAAACTAAAAAGTAAACCCGACATGAGCTCAGAGTGGACTCGCTAAGTCAAGTGTATGGCATATTGCATCATCTTCTAGCAACTCTTGCAAATATACCAATACTCATCTCTATTGTTTTACTCTTTACTTTAGGCTCTACTGGCAAAGTTCAGAGAGAATCTCAATGGATGATAAGACCAAGATCTTCATATTTTTTTTAAATCAACTCACACCAAGCAAGGTGAAAAGGTCACTAAGATACAAAGGTCTACTAGGAGTGAAAGAGAATGTGAAGAATTTAGAAGGAATTAGTGTAGTGAATAGGAAATTAAGAATTAAAATGAACCTTCTTCTTCATTTTTAAAAAAATTCACAATGACGTGTTAAATCCTGGTTTTTTCCAAATAGAAACTGGATTTCGCAAGTAGATGTTAAATTGATTTTCTGACCAATGGAAGCAATCTACAAGACCAAAAAGGACTTAGCGATCTAGTGTGAAAAATCTGAATGACTATAAAGCTCCAGTCAGACAGGAATGGAAACACAAGCTAAAATGTATAGGGTGAAGCTTCAAGCTGACCCAGACATTCTTGCTCTTTCTCCTTCTTTCTCGTGTTATTCATGTTATCCTTTCGTAAATTTTTATTTTTAAATGCAAAATGTATATTTTATTCTTCCACACTAAATCACACATTCCAGTCTACAACCAACCTTCTGATGAAAACCTTCTGATAATTCTGATGATAATTCTGGAATAATCTGTAAGCCGTAGGGGTTCAGTTGTCTGATACAAGGCCGAATCAAATACACATTAACCATCTCCCTACGGCAACACTGGTGACTCCCAATGTACAAGGAACACGCACCCCACCTTTTACCAATGTACTGTATGCTCGCCAACAAGTGAGGCAGAATAAGGCGTGAGATACGAATTATTTGGTTTGTGTAGTAATAGATAAAAAAAAATGTGGAGCAGAAATCCGATTTGGCATAGAAACAGCGAAATGCTTAACCAACACTTTTATCCGCTATTACCAATATATTAAAGCGTTGGTTATATCTAGTGACTTGACCCAAGTTCATTACCTACAGCAATGGTGAACAAATAAATTTCTACTTTAAATGCAAAATGTATATTTTACTCTTCCACACTAATTCACACATTCCAATCTACGACCAACCTTCAGCTGATAACCTTCTGATAATTCTGGATAAAACTTGTAAGCTGTAGGGAGTTCGGTTATGTATGACACAAGGCCATATCAAATGAACATTAACCATATCCCTATGGCTTCACTAGAAACTCAGTCCTAAACAAGAAATGAGTGTTAAATTTCTACTACTGTTGAAAAGACCAGCACTAAAATCCATGGTGAAGACTGGCCTTGCCATGCACATTATAGTGTAGCACTCTCATTCCTTTCTTATTCCATTGGTGAGATGTAAGTTCCACTCAAACAGCTTCTTCCCAAAAACCATTGCTTTGTAGAACTGACTCCCAAGAGGATGCTTTCCAATCATGACAACCTAAAGCTGTTCATGTCTGAGGTTAACTGTTATATTCTCCTTAAATTGGGTTTCTTACGTCTTACTCTGTAACCTCTACTTCGAGTGGCTCTTGGGCCTTGTACAAAGTGAACATTAGTGTAAAATAAAAATGTTTATTTCTTATTCTCATTTCCGTCCTTTGTTTTTGTTGTGCAGAGTAATTTGATACCTCAATTGAGCTCTGATGAGAGAGAGGAATGAAAAATGGTCAACTGACTATATTTTTTTGCCTTTTCTCCAAGTATGATAAGCATTTTTATCAACGTGCCATGTCTCAGAAAGTCACTATTCCAGGCTTGAAAAGACATCCTAACGTTATGAAGAAAAGAAATGAGGCAATACACAGAATTTTTATTTCTTCAGAGACGAATGAAAACTAGACAGCTGCTTCTAATGGTTTTTTTTTTCTTGTATAGACTTCTTTTTTCGTCTTTTAATATGTCTGAATAGATTAAAATGTTCATTTGAAAATTTCAAGTTTAAAGAAAGTACTGCTAATACTACTACTATAACAGCTACTAGATATTCAACAATGCAACAGGAAATAAAGCCGACCTGAAAGGGATTGGCAGAAAGAATATGCTAGTGAATTCTGGCTGAACATGATATCTTTAACAAACAAAGTGGTATAAACTAGGTGCAGCAGAAATACCTCCCACATATTAGTAAAATCTTCATTGAATCCATAGCCGCATCTATTTCCAGGAAATTTGGGTGATGGTTTTGGTCCAAGAAGCTTTGCTTGTCAGACTCCATTTTGTACATTTATAAATCTAATGTTCATCTATGCAATGAATACTATTGCCATGTCTGTTCTTGCCATTCATCTTGAGGTTATTGACAAAATTCAAAGGAGAATCTGCAATATAATCAATCCTGATCTGGCAGCTCAACTTCAGCCACTTTCTTACCAATGTGATGTGGTTTCCCTCTGTCTTTTCTACAAGTATTTTCATGGCAACTGCTCTGACGAGCTTTTTCCATTGTCTCCCAACCACATGTTTTTACACATGCTACTAAATTAACATTAAGGTTCTACCCTTTTCCCATCAAACTTGTTAAACATAATCCCGCTCTTCTACTCTAATAGTTTCTTTTCTCGAACTCATCGTTTGTGGATCTTCCTTCCATTTGCTTGCTTCCCCGAAAAGCTACAATATCCAAAAATTTAAATGCAACGTCAATTGCCATCTTCTATCTATTTGACTCCCATCCATTGCTTATCAATTCTTTGTCATCTCCTGGACTTTGTTTTTTCTCTCTCTCTGTAAACCCTTGGCACCAGTAGCGTTCCTGCCTTGCTTGGGGTGAAATGATTATTTAAAAATAAGACATTAGCTAAATGAAGACACCGTTGTCACTAAGATCTTACCATTATGTGGGGGGTGATACTGCTTCACCCTGTATATAATAAACTCCTGTGGCATGAGATGAAAATTTTAACTTTGGATAGTCTCAATATCAGCATGCTATCCACAAATTCTATTTTTTGCAGGCCCACTGTCCAACGTTAATCCATTCCCAATTTGTGTTTTTATTTTTTTTTGTCTTTGTTCCACTATTTATTCCAGATTGGAAGTCTTCTTCTCAGTCTCCTGAGCATCGTACAACTAGCAGCAAGAATTGGTAATATACCAACTACAACTGATGCTGTTGTATATATTGCTACAGTTATAAAAGTTCTGTCTTACGTAAGTAATTTTTTTGGGGTTAATATCAAAATCATAAAATCTTTATACATTGATTTTGTTCTTTTCGTAATGTTGTTGAAAAATCTGAGTGTCAAAGAGAATGCCTTTCCCTTAACACTACTATTATTTTAACTACCTTCACTCCTCAATAATGTTTATTGGTTTAAAAATCAATGATTAGAATTGTAATAAAACTTAAACATATGATGAAAGTGAATTTGTACATTTTCTTTGTTCTTGAGAATTTACAACAAAAATATTAAACACTATTTGATTGTTTCTTTAAAAGAATTTTATATTTACAATATTCTAAAAACTAATACATCTATCATTCAAAAAGAGATACATACGAAAACAATTTTATTCATAAATTTATAAGCATTTACTAAATTATTAAAATAAGTGAACCAACGATAAGGTAATCCTTATTATTTACTATTTTATAAAATTTGAATTGATTGGCAATTAGCCAATGTTTTGCCAATCATTCTAACTATAATATATGCTATATATATATATATATATATATATGCTATATACGAAATAAGCAGTGCAAATAAACTATCTTATGAATAAATAGTATTTATTACTTTTGTTGCCAATTCACAGTAACCAAAAAAATATATAAATTCACTTTCATATATTTAAATGTAATTAAAATTCTAAATTTTTTTTTATAATCATATCACCCCAAGAAAGGCATTTTACTGCCACTGTTTTGCAGGGGGTTACATAGGAGGAAAGTTACAAGAAAAAGTGACAGGTTATAGGGGTGTCAGGAAGTGGGTAAGAGAAGGATGAGAATACTGATGAGAGTGAAGTGGACGGAGAAAGGAGCATGAGAGAGAGGATGCAGGTTAGTGAGATAGGAGATGACTATTGACTTTGCATCTAAATTCTTGGAGATTATAGCTGTCAGGGAAGCAAGTATGCAGAAAGGAATTTTACAGGCGGGAAGTGCGAGAAAAGAAGCTGCTGGTGTAGAATTTGCATTTACATTTTATTGGTTTCACAGTAAAAGGGTGGGGCCCAGTTGCTGATCTTGTGGCTAATTTAGTTATTTTAATTATTTTTAAAACAATAAACATTATTGAAGAGTGAAGGTAGGTAAAATAATAGTGGTGTCAAGGGAAAGGCATTCTTTTGACATTCCTTTTTTTTGTGTACATGATGGTCCAAGATTGACAATTTTTTTTGTTTGTTTTAATTCCGATGGTAGAAACAATGTAACTTGTTAATTGGCTTCTGAACATAAGAGATTTTAATAAGAAACAAAAAAAAGGCTTTTCAAAAAGGAAATACAAAATTATCAAAAAGTAGTAGAAACCTGAAAATCAGACTATCTCAGTAAAGTTATAAAAGGGCTCTAAAAATACACCACCAATGTCTTTCGGAACAATGGCATATTGGATATAGTTGCTTAAACATGTTTTTTTTTTACCTGTAGGAGATCATAAGTTAGGATGTGCATTGTGGTGCAGTGGATATCAGCTCAGAGCAAGAAATCGAGAAGCCGATTTCAAATTCCAGTTGAATTCCTTGCATTCACTTATGTGCAAATACCCTTGGGAAACATATTAATCCTTCTCTTTCCACCATCTATGGGTTAAATTGCAAGACAGATTGGGTTCTATAGCTTTGGTTGTCAACCAGTATACCACAAAAAGTAATGGCAATCTACTGTGGGATAATCTTCTGCTCAGTCAGTCATGTCTCTTTCAAGACATGATCACCCAAGCATGTATCATGTGTAGCACTTAACTGACTGACTGAATATAATAGTTGAAAACATGATTAAGGCTTCTACTGGACATAAAGTGTGGGATCAGTTTTTTATTGTTATGAAGTAATAAACTGATCCCCCACTAGTTACTGCTTAATAATATAATACATCTCTTCCACCTCTAGCTATGAGTTAAATAACAGGACAGATTGTGTTCTGTAGCCTTGGCTGGCAGCCAGCAAACTACAGGACGTTAGCGATCATGGCTTTCCACATCTTCCTATCCCTGGTGTTTCTTAGTCCGCTTTTTACTGTTACTCCAACCAAACCCTGCACTGCCATACACTTACTCAGGCCTATCAAGTATGTTACACGCTGCTTTCCCCTGTTTCTCTTTCCCTCTATCAGACCTATGAGTATTAGATTCTCCAATCCCTCCTTCCTCATTAGATTCTCAGGAAATTCAGATTCTCAGTATTAGTTTCCTTTTTGTTGCCATCCTTTCCAAAACCTTGTCATTGCTCACATGCTTGGTCCATGATATCCACAGCACCCGTCTGAAAAACCACATTTCAGCTGCTTCAAGTTTTTCCTTCATTTTTGATGAGATTGTCTAGCATTCACCGCCATATCGAAGAACAGATATTACATAGCAGTCCAGTACACTCTTTGTTTCTAGCAAAGATTTCCTGTTTCTGAATACTCTACTCAGCTTCTGGAATGCATCCTAGGCTATGCCAATCGCCTTCGGATCTCAGTGTCGCACTTTCCGTCTTCTGTTAAAATGCTTCCCAGTATTTAAATTTTAGTAACTGCTTGATTTTACTATCCCCCACCAGTTTTCACCATACTTAAGTAGGCAGACAACTCCATAATTAGCCAAATTCCAATTCTGTTTAAACATCTTAAGTTTGCTTTATTTATACTATCACAGATCCCTAATCAATGGGAGTCTAGTTTAAAATGATTTTTGAACATACCTGCTTACAATGTATAAAAAAAATATTAGCAATGTCTGCAGTGAATGCTAGACAATATCATCAAAGATGAAGGAAAAACTTGAAGCAACTGAAATGTGGTTATACAAAAGGATGCTGCGAATATCACGGATTGAGCATGTGAGCAATGAGGAGGTTTTGGAAAGAATAGAAACGAAAAGGAAATTAATACTGAGCTTCAGGAAGAGACATATGATGTTCCTGGGACATGCAATGAAGAAAGAGGGCTTCGAGAACCTGATACTAACAGGCCAGATAGAGGGGAAAAGAAACAGGGGAAAACAGCGGATAACATATTTGAAGGACCTAATCAGGTGGATGATGGAACGAGGGTTGCATGGTGTAACAGGAGGAGGTGTGCTAAAAACCACCAGGGATAGGGAAACGTGGAGAGCCATGATCACCTACGTCCTGAAGGGACAGGGCACATAGAAGAAAACTGATCAACAGAAAGAGGCAAAGAAAAAAATGAAAATATAAATGAATTTTGCAAAAACATAATGAAATGATGATTTGTGTAAAAATATTTCAAATATACATTTATACAAAATCTTTTTCTTTTTCAATACTGATGGGATTTTCAGCTTTTGAAACAAAACATTAAAAAACCAGATCATCATATAATGAGTGTGAATACAGACCCCTAACTATTAGTAATCTTCCAATTTCTTTTCCCTCTTTCAATCCTGACAGAATTTCTTTTACAGCTTTTTGTAACAAGAAAT
The DNA here is from genome assembly GCA_037127315.1 of Ascarosepion bandense. Lineage (NCBI taxonomy): Eukaryota > Metazoa > Mollusca > Cephalopoda > Sepiida > Sepiidae > Ascarosepion > Ascarosepion bandense. The sequence goes on along the minus strand of JBBBDQ010000946.1, from coordinate 5,122,263 downwards.
ACAAAAAATTAGTTGCAGACCCCACGCTGTTCTTATTAATTTACGAATTAGATTGAAAATTGATGACTTATGGCTCTATCACATTGGAACACCAGCACCTGCATGATGACTAAAGTTAAGTAATGTTGAGCTTGGTCAGTACCTGCATGGGTGACAGATTAGGAATGCCAGGTTCTATAAGCTTGGATGTGCAGGCAATGTAATGGATAATGGCTTGGAATTATTAATCAGAAAGCCAAGTTTCAATTCCAGTTGTGTTTGTTATATCCACTTACACAAAAAAAAACCATTCAGAAAGGCATGAATCCACCTCTTCTTCCCCAGCTATGGGTTAATTAGTAAGACGTGTATCACTAAATCATTATTATCTAAAAAAATATTGTTACAATCTATAAATATTTTCTTCTTTTAAATAATCTGCAATTGATTGATAAGCCATAAAAAATGAATCAATAAATCAACGTGTTTTTACTTTTAATTCAAATTTTAAAAACTGAAATATGTAACCAATGTTTCTCTGAAAAATTCTTTTTTAATTCATCATGTACACTCCACCCACATCTTTTGAACAGGTGAAGAGGCTCATCCCTTGTTTCCTGTTTAAGATGTGGTTCCCGGCTTTCTCTTTTCCAATCATTTTACTCTTAAGTAGCCCCCATGCGCATCAGTGGTGTGACCGCCTTGCTTGAGGTGATATGATTAAAAAAAAAATGTTTGTATAGAAAGAATTTCCATCTGCCCTGTCAAAATTCAGTTGTAAGTTAGAAAAAAAGACAGTGTTTATACTTAAAGGGATTGTAAAATAAATATTCATTAGTCTTAAAAGCATATTTGAATAAATATTTCATCTGTGTTATTTGTATAAAAAGAATATATATATCTGTCTTGTAAAAATTCAGCCATAAGTTATCAAAACAAATATCAGTTTGTTTATATTTAAAGAAAACATAAAATAAATATAATCTAGATTTCTAAAAATGTTTCAAACTCTAAAAAACCTATTTGCATTTCATGTAAGTACTAGCAGTATAGCCCGGCGTTGCTCGGGTGTAATGAAAGCTTTAAAACTAATCCATGGTCTTGGAGCTCAGACTCTTTGGATGTTGGCACGAAAGACTAAAAAGCAATAATTGTTTCCAGTTAAAGCAAAACCATAGACTGAAAGAAAAATAAATGGATCTAAGTCAAATTTTGATTTCCTGCTATCGATATCAAATAAGTTTTTTTGTCGTAAACTGAATTTTGAATGCTAAATAAGTCCTCTGAGTAAATGGTATCATGGCTGAGACTAAGAACTACAATTATACCTACTTAGAGCCAAACCCAAAGCAAAAACTAAAATAAAAGGGCTGAAAAAAATACAGACATACAGGCAGACAAACAGACACACACACAAACATCTTGCCTTTTATTTATATATATATCATCAATTTTCTGCACTATTGTAAGAACTGCAACCTTGAAACTTCTGAATATCGCTTCTTATGTCTTTGTCTATGAGTGTATCAAATTTGATTAAAATCGGATTACTCCTTTTATAACATGATTTTTTCGATTATTGATTTTCGATATTTATCAGGGGTACCTCGACACAAAACCTAGCTAAGAACACTCACAGATGCTTATAGTACAACTGTGTCAATTTTCAAGAAAATCAGTTCAGCCATTTCAGAATCTATAGGTAATGGACACACACAGACACACACACACAGAGACAAAGTTCCATTTATAAATAAGTTTCGATTTAATCTTTGTTATTTGATTAGAGCTTTTTTGACAGTATTGTGCTAACAAAAACCTTGTTATAATGTGCTGTTTTTATTGTGTTACAGCAACAAATCCACAAAAATTTATCAGTAACATAGAATAGTAACATAAGAATTAAAATAGAATAGTAACATAACATAATTAACAGAATTAACATAGAATAGTACATAGAATAGTAACATAAAAATTAATTGTAACATAGACTGCAATTTATTTGTCTGTTGTAGTGAATAAGAAATTAAGAATTAGAATCAACCTTCTTCACTTTTACAAAAATTCACAATGATGTGTAAAATCCTGGGTTTTCCCAAATTAGAAACGGATTGACCAAGTGCTTGAAGAAAAAGTCAAACCCAGATTTCGCAAGTAGGTGTTAAAATGATTTTTGGCAAATGGGAGCAACTTGCAAGACTAGAAGGGACTAAGTGATCCAGTGCGAAATTCAAAAGGACATATAAATGACTTCCTGGTGTCAGAGACTCAGATAGGATCAGCAAGAGAGAGACACACATCTAAAATGTAACTTCAACTTCAAGCGACCTGAACATTGTCCTCTTTTTCTTTCTTTCTTTCTTTCTTTCTTTCTTTCTTTCTTTCTTTCTGCTGATTACTTTTACTTCTCCATCCAAAGACATTCTTATGAAACACACATGCAAACGTACGTACGCATATACTCTTTCAACAATTACTACTACGAATATTTTCTACAAATCTTGATACCCATAACTTTATCATTAAACACGAACTCTACTCTTAACTTCTTAATAATGTTTCTAATTGTATATTAACTCCTACAATTTGTGTTATTCTTTCCTTTTAATAAATTTCTTTTTTCAAATGAAAAATGTATATTTTATTCTTACATTATTCCACACAATTCCATATATTCCAACCTGCTGACAACCAACCAACCTTCTGATGATGATAATTCTGGATAAAACTTGTAAACTGTAGGGAGTTCGGTTATATCTGAAACAAGGCCAAATCAAAGAAACATTAACCAGCTCCCTATGGTTACACTATACTTCGGAAACTTTTATTCACTGGGCTATATAGATAAAAGCATTGGATATATCCAGTGAATTAACACAAAAGAGTTGTGTGTTCAATACCTGGCTATTGCAGTGGTGAACAAAATCTTAGAGAGTTGAGTTAAAAGAAGATAATTAAAACAGCCAGAAGTGGCATGACTCATGGAAAGAGAGCAATAATCTCAATAATTGAAATAAAGAGTTTGGTTTGAAATTCCAATGACCAAAAAAAGTTGGAGCATATAATAGCTGAAACATGGGGAATATGTCAATAAAGATGAGGAAAACAATGTATTTAATTTATTTATAAATTATTACAGCTATTATGCATGTGAAACAGGTGAGGACAGGTGAGGACATGTGGGACAGGTGAAGATATAAAAGAGTTTTATGATATAATTTTTTTCATTATTAGAGCTATTAATGCATGTGGTACAGGTGAGAACATGTGGGACAGGTAAAGATATAAAAGTGTTTTATGCTATAATTTTTTCATTATTAGAGCTGTTAATGCATGTGGTACAGGTGAGGACATGTGGGACAGGTGAAGATATAAAAGAGTTTTATGATATAATTTTTTCATTCAGTCAGTTAGTTAAGTGCCATACGTGATACACACATGGGCGATCATGTCTCGAAAGAGACATGACTGTCTGGGCAGAAGATTATCCCACAATAGGTTGCCATTGCTTTCTGCATTAGACTGGTTGCTGACGAAGGCTATAGAACCCAATCTGTCCTGCTATTTAACCCATAACTGAAAGGAAGAGATGGATTAATACCTTTCCCAAGGGTATTTGCGCATAAGTGAATGAAATGAATTCGGCTAGAATTTGAACTCAGCTCTCCAAATTCTCGTTCCGAGCTGATATCCACTGCGCCACAACGCACATCCATGCATGTTTTACAGGTGAGGACATCTGGGTCAGATGAAGATATAAAGGTGCGTTATGCTATAATTCTTTCATTATTAGACCTATTAATGCATGTGTTACAGGTGAGAACATGTGGGACAGGTGAAGATATAAAAGAGGTTTATGATATGATTTTTTCATTATTAGAGCTATTAATGCATGTGGTACAGGTGAGAACATGTGGGACAGGTGAAGATATGAAAGAGTTTTATGATATAATTTTTTCATTATTAGAGCTGTTAATGCATGTGGTACAGGTGAGAACATGTGGGACAGGTGAAGATATGAAAGAGTTTTATGATATAATTTTTTCATTATTAGAGCTGTTAATGCATGTGTTACAGGTGAGGACATGAAGGACAGGTGAAGATATAAAAGTGTTTTATGATATAATTTTTTCATATTTCTCTATATTTCTGAGATGAGGTAGTATTTACAGTATTTGCATTAATTTGACTATTATCCTCGTCTTTGTTGCCATTTGTACAATGTTTTTGCCATTGTATGCTTCAGCCTGGTGCTAGGAATTTCAAACCAAACCATTTATTACAATCACTGGGGTATATGAACACCATTCCTTCCCTAGATCCTCTTCTGGTAGTCATGAGTTATCTCCCTCTATCCCTGTTAGTTACTTGTTCACCACTGGTATTGAACTCACAACTCTTTGGGTCAAGTCACAGGAACTTACAACTCTCTTTTTCTTTTTTTTAATCATTTCACCCCACGCAAGGCATTCCATTGCCACTATTGCGCAGGGGGTTACATAGGGGAAAGTGATTGGAAAGAGTGGTTAGATATAGGAAATGTCAGAAGGAGGGTGATAGATGGGTAAGGATAGCGAGGATGGGGGTTGGGTAGGTGGGAAGGGTGTTTGAGAGAATGGATGCGAGTTAGTGTGTTAGGAGGTGTCTATTGACCTTACATTTAAACTCCTGGAGATTGTAGCTGTTGGGGAAGCGAGTGTATGGAAGGGAGTTCCACAGGCTTGAAGTGCGAGGAAAGAAGCTGTTGGAATAGAAGTTGTGGTTACATGTTATCTATTTTACAGTAAAAGGGTGGGGCCTAGTTGCTAATCTAGTATCTCAAGCAAATTCATACCTGGGGGCACCAGTGATCTAAGTTCATCGGAGCAGAAGCTGTGAAAGTATTTATAGTAAAGGTACAGGGAAGCCACATCAGATTCTCCATTGTATTTTGTCAAGAACCCCGAGGAGAATAGCAGGGACACCTGACTAGATGTGGCAGCAGTATTCAATACATGGGTGGATGGTAGACTTATAAATGTGCAGGATAGATTCAGACAGGAAAAACTTCCGGACACTGCACAGAGAACTGACTTTCATAGCAGCAGATTTAGCGATGGATTCAATAGAGTCATTCCACTTGAGGTCCACTGAGAGAGTGAGACCAAGGAGGCATAGTGTTTTACTCTCTGGGAGGCAAGCCTGTTCCATGCTCATGGGAGGTAGGAGTGATTGTCTTTGATGGTTAATTGATAGCAGCTTTATTTTGGAAACATTCAAATTTACAAGCCATTTCTTGCTCCGGTCCACTACGAATTGGAGGTTCTTTTCAAGCTCAGCAGTAAGGTTCGCTTTGTCGCCCACATGAGATTTTTGATTGAGGTGAGAGTAAACTGTGGTGTCATTGGCGTACATGCCTACTTGGGATCTTATGGCATCAGGATGATCATTAATGTCGATCAGTGGGTCAAATCACAGGAACTAACGAACATCTATATCCACTAGGCCATGTGCCCAGCAGATATCGATATTTGTTAGCTCCTAACAACTAAAACAACTAAATTTTGGGACTTATAAACTTAATGTCCAGTAACCCTTTTTTTTACCAGAATTCATATTGCAATTTTTTGATGTTAATGGTTTTCTCTAGTATTTTTGATATGAATGGTTTTCTCTAGTATTTCTCTGGGAAAAAGTTACAGGGTTAAAGGGAGAGAACTCATGACTACCAGAAGAGGCTCTAGACAAGGAATGGAGTTCATATACCCCAGTGATTGTAATAAAGGGTTTGGTTTGAAATTCCTAGCACCTGAAGAAAGCCAGAGCGTACAATTGCCGAAACGTCATACAAATGGCAACAAAGATGAGGACAATAGTCTGAATAATGTAAATACTGTAATTTTTTCATGCCAAATTTTTTTGAATGCTTTGTCAGTTTAGTAAAAATGGGTTTGATACACAATTTACAAAGAACAATCTGTTTTATTCAAGACAAAAATACATTTCCTTAATTCTTTTTTCATTTTTGGTTATTGTATTTTTGGTTATTTTCATTTTTGGTTATTGTATTTTTTTTAACAATCAGGTTTTGGCAGCCATTTTGATGGAATTAGAAAGGAGGCGATCAGTTTTTTCTTCAGGCATATTATTTATATTCTGGTCACTAAACGTTCTCACAGGAGTGATACCATTTTATTCAAAAATAGAAAAACAGGTAAGTACTTTATTATCATTATTTGCCAGATACCTGTATGACAGAGTCTATTGTCCTAGAAGTTTATTTTTAACTCTAAAATTTCTGTCTAAACAATATTTTCACAACTCCTCTATTTTATGAACTTCTTTTAGTCATTATGTTATTTACTCTAGATATATCTACAAATACTGACCATGAATAAAACATTTTAATGATTTTCTAATGTTTGTATTAATTTCAGTAAATGTTTTTAAATAATCCAGTACAGTTTCAAGAAAATCTAAATAAATTATTTTGAATTTTGCTCTCCTTAACCAATTTAATTTTGTATTTTTAATTTTGATTAATTTTGAATAATTTTAATTTGACTAATATTTATTGAATTTTAGTTTTAATCTATTATAAATTATTTTGACTTTATTATAGAATTTATTATACTTATTATATTATAATTATTATTATTTATATTGTTATTATTTATTATTATATTATTATTTATTATTATTATTTATTATCATATTATTATATTATAATTATTATTATTTATATCGTCATTATTTATTATTATTATATTATTTTTTATTATTATTTATTATCATATTATTATATTATAATTATTATTATTTATATTTTCATTATTTATTAGTATATTATTATTTATTATTATTATTTATTATCTTATTATATTATAATTATTATGTCAATGTCAATCGTTATCTTCTATCTTTTTGATTCATAATTTTTTTGTTCTCTCCCCTTAATAATATTTTTCTTTTTCTGATATTCTCTCACGTTCTAACCCCTTGTGCCTTAGTGGCTTTTCTTGGAATGAAAGGATTTTTTTTTTAAAAAAGATTTTTTTTTATTTAGAATGGTGGTGAACATCTCATCTTACAAAAACTTACTAGCATAATGAGTTCAATACTGGATGAGTGTGGCGTTACTTTCACTACCTTAATTTACAAATGAATGACTATCCAAATTCACTAATATCTTTTCAGCTCCTATAGTGAAGTTAATAGTATTAAATAATTCATAGTTTTAATAATTTAATTAAGTTTTTGCAAATTATTGTATTTGATGTTTTATAAAACCTTTTTTTAACAAATGGATCAAAAAATAAGAAAAAAATTTTTAAATAAATTTTTTTATTAAGATTTTTTTAAAATCATTTCACCCTAAACAAGATGGGGACTGCTACTAGTGCACAGAGGGTTGCAGTGAGAGAAAATTCTGGATACAGGAGGTATTGAAGAAAGGATAAAAGGTGAACCGGATTCAAGAAGGTAGAAGATTATAATTGACATTGCATTTAAATTTTTGGAGATTGTAGCTATCAGGGAAGCAACTAAATAGAAGGGAGTTCCACAAGTGGAAAGTATGAGAAAAGAAACTGTTAGAGTAAAAGAGGCAGTTAAATTTAACTATTTCAATGGTAAAAGGGTTGGACCTAGATGCCAATCTTGTCGTCGTCTTGCGGCCTTGGCTAAGATAGAACTCACTACACCCCTCCAGTATTCCCTGTGTATTTGGAACCTTGGCGCAGTTTTGTAGCGAAATTCATAATCTTGTCAAATAACTGAATACTTGATGCTTTACCAGGGCTACCAAGCATGTTTTTATTGTGATATCAACACTAGATGGATTGCCTCCAGGCCCCAGCCTATTATTTAACCCATAACTGGAGGGAAGTCACGGATTAATACCTTTCCCAAGAGTACTAGTGCTTAAGTGAATGCAGGGTACTCAACTGGAATTCAAACTCGGCTCACCAATTTCTCTTTTCGAGCCGACATCCACTGCACTACAACACACATTCATCACTGAACGCTTACAGTGCCTGGTATTCCCAAGTGGTCACACATCTAAATACTGACCAGGCTCACGTTGCTTAACATCGATGATCAAACAAGAACCAGTGTATTCAACGTGATATGCCATAAGCCAATCTAGTAGTATGTTTAAATTCATGTGATCAGGGCACCAGCAAAAAAAGCACGTCAGAGCAGTTGCCATGAAAATATTTAAAGAAAAGACAGAGGGAAGCCACTTCATGCCTATTGGCTAAAAGCATTGGCTTGTGAATATGAGAGTTCAATTCCTGTGTGTACTTGAACTCAGTGGAAACAGGTGAGCAAAGACTAAAATGTACTAAATGAAAATAAGAACTAGATGATATCCTAAGACTTGAGCAGAGGAAGAACAGTCTACTACTGTAGATTAAATAAAGTGTTTAGTTCAGAATTCCTTGTTGGTTACCTGATCAATATAGACCTGATAATGGCCAAACATTTTGATAACAGCACCAAATATGAGGATAAGAGTCTAAATATCAGTCAGTTAAGTGCCATATGTGATACACGCTTGGGTGATCATGTCTCGAAAGAGACATGACTGACTGGGCAGAAGATTATCCCACAGTAGGTTGCCATTGCTTTCTGCGGTAGACTGGTTGCCGACCAAGGCTATAGAACCCAATCTGTCCTGTTATTTAACCCATAACTGGAAGGAAGAGACGGATTAATACCTTTCCCAAGGGTATTTGCACGTAAGTGAATACAACAGATTCAACTGGAATTCGAACTCGGCTCCCCGGCTTCTCATTCCGAGCTGATATCCACTGGACCACAACGCACATCTAAATATAAATGGTCTAAATAATAACAAGAATTAAATTGTCATTTTTAATAATTTTTTTTAATCAAGTCACTCCCAAGTCAGTTGATAATGCCGCTATGACTAGAGAAAATGAAAGAGAATTTGAAGACTTTAGAAGGAACAGGGAACTCAATTTTAAACACGAAACAAGGGATAAACCTCTACTCCTGTTCAAATGGCTGGGGAAAAGTGTGAATCAGGCGATAGATGACCCTATCCAATCCTATAAAGGAAAATATAAATAAAGAATCAAATACAGGTGAGGGACACTAAAATCAAGTAAGTACAAAAATTTAAAAACCTGGGAAGTGTTCTAACAGAAGACGGAAAGTGTGACACAGAGATCCGAAGGCGAATTGACATGGCGAAGGAAGCATTCCAGAAGTTGAGTAAAGTATTAAGAAAGGACAATTTCACTAGAAACAAAGAGGAGAGTACTGGATTGCTATGAGTGGTCAGTTCTTCAATATGGCAGTGAATTCTGGACAATATCATCAAAGATGAAAGAAAAACTTGAAGCAACTGAAATGTGGTTCTACAGAAAGATGCTGTGAATATTATAGATCGAGCATGTGAACAATGATGAGGTCCTAGAAATGATGGAAACAAAAAGGAAATTAATACTGAGCATCAGGAAGAGACAACTAAAGTTCCTGGGACATGCAATGAGGACAGAGGGCTTGGATAACCTGATGCTAACAGGCCGGATACAAGGAAAAAGAGACAGGGGAAAGCAATGGATAACATATTTGAAGGACCTAATCAGGTGGATGATGGAACCAGGGTTACATGGTGTAATAGGAGAAGGCATGCTAACAGCCACCAGCGATAGGAAGTTGTGGAAAGCCATGATCACCTACGTCCTGAAAGGACATGGTACATAAAAGAAGAAGAATAGTAAATATAATGTAATGACAAAATATGCTGATGTAGACTTTAAGAAAGCTTTATTCATTTAAGAATATAAGGTTTGCATATAGTGTCCTTTTATAATATCAGTTAACAGAAATAGCTCGGACCACTCCTTCTATAACCCGATTTTTTCGATTATTGATTTTCGATATTTATCGAGGGTACCTCAACACAAAACCTAGCTAAAAACACTTGCAGATGCTTATAGTACAACTGTGTAAATTTTCAAGAAAATCGGTTCAGCCGTTTCGTAGTCTATAGGTAATGGACACACACACACACACACAGACAAAGTTCCATTTATAAATAAGTTTAGATTTATATTTGATTTTTTTCTCTCTATAAGGAAAACATCAGTAATCCGTTACTTTTTTTATTTATACTTGATTTTTTTTCTTTCTATCAAGGAAAACATCAGCAATCCATTGGATTTTTATTTATTCTATTTGGCCTATGTGCTGATTTTAAGTGAGTTCATCTTTCACTGTTTTGCTGAGACAGGTCGAAAAGATGGTTATGTTCCTTTGGGAGATGATACGGTAAGATTCACTTTTGTATGAGGTTAACTTTCAATGTTACACATTAACTTTCAATGTTTCACATTAATTGTTAAAGCAATCTAAATTGTAAAATCTGAACCCGCCCAGCGCATACAAATAGAACACAAAGCAGGCGGTATAACTTTAGCAACAAATAGATGTGAAAACCCCAAATGCAGAAAGCAAAGGAACAAATTTTGTTCTCTGAGCATATGGATTGACACACACTTTTCATTAAGAAGAAATAAGAACATAAAATAAGTACCATCTCAATTTCTAACCAATCAGAGGCTTTCCCAACTTGTTTTTGACAAATTGAATTAATATGAGTAAACACCCTGGACTTTTTCAAATATCTCCTTTCCTACAAGAAATAATCTTTTCCCAAACCAACATACATGAACAACATAAAACTCAATTTCTAACTAATCAGAGGCTTTCCCAACTTGTTTTAATAAATTGAGTAAACATGAGTAAATGCCCTTGATTTTTTCAAATATCTCCTTTCCTAAAAGAAATAATCCTTTCCCAAGCCAACGTACATGAATATAAATTTCATCTTCTAACCAATCAGAGGCTTTCCTCACTTGCTTTTGATAAAGTGAGTAAACATTAGTAAATGCTCTAGACTTTTTAAAAATATCTCCTTTCCTAAAAGAAATACTAAATAAAATGGTTACATAAAAACCTTCTATTTATTAAAATAAATACATGAATAATTCATCAAATTAAATAAAATAAAGATTAATGTTGGTTTTTATCTGCAAGACACTTGCCCTCCCCCACCTTCAATTTATAGGCAGATGCACAAAAATGCATTCTAGGATTTCCTCATTTACTGTCAACTGATATCTTAATTCTTAAAAATAGAAATAATGGATGTTTAAATTGTCACCTTATTTTTGCAGGTTCCAAATCCAGAAATTTATGCCTCATTTCCATCCCATTTGACCTTTTGGTGGTTGAATAAGTATGATTTTTTTATGATTTTTTTATGATTTTTAAAAAATGTTTTTAATGATTTTTAATGATTTTTTAATGATATTTTATGATTTTTTAATGATGTTTTATGATTTTTTAACAATTTTTTAATAATTTTTTAATGATTTTTTTAATGATTTTTTTATTTTCATCATCCTCTTGTGAATTGTTGACATGAAGTGGAGTGATTATATTCAATCAATTAATTGTTTATTGCTAGAAAAATTGGTTTGCTGTGTTGTGCCATACAATCTTTTTTATCAGAATCCATGTTGCACACTTATAAATCCACCATTCATCCATGCATTGAATACTTCTGTTGTCTCTAGTCTCGTGCACCTACTATATACTTCTAGATCAGGGTTTGGCAGCTTTTTGGAAGATGAGGGCCAAAAAGCTATGTAGAATCACAGAGGAGGGTCAAATAGCTATGGCTCCAGTGTCAGGGAAGAGAACCATGTTATTAAATATGTGAAAAAATTTTCTATGAAAGCAAGGATTCAATATAATTTAATATCTGACGGGAATTTTATTAAAAAAATATTATATCTTAAAAATAAATGTTTCATAAATCAGTACCAAAAAAATTTCCATTAAAATCGGTTGAAAAGTGCCCACTCACAAAAGCAATTTGACAGAAAAAGTGAAAGTGAGGCTGTACGCTAAATTCTGGTGATCCTTACAAATAAAGAATAAAAGTAAAACATATTCTCCAGGCAAAAAGAAATAAACTTTTTTAATTTCGATGCAATATATTCAGATTATCAACTGTTACTTTGGTTTGGTTTACCTATATTTATTCGTGTCCAGAGTAAGGTAGGGGCTGAACAAGATTCACTCGAGGGCCAGATGTGGACCTCGGGCCAGAAGTGTTGCCAACCACTACTCTAGATTCTTGACAAAATTCAAAGAAAGATCTGCAATATAATCGATCCTGACTTGGCATCTCGACTTCAGTCACTTTCTCATCGATGTAACATGCCCTAATTCTGTCTTTTCTAAATATGTTTTCATGGCAACCGTTCTGATTAAATTAATTAAATTAATTAATTTAAATTAATTAAATCAAAATAAAAGCTAGAAATTATCCCCTGAATCTTTTATGTGTTAGGTTAATGTTTATCTAGATGCCAGTACTCGAACTCTGCTGAACTCTATAAACTTGTAAAATCAAATGGAACTAGGAAGAAGGCCTGATATATAAAGTTGAGGTATTTAGTAGATTTGTGCGGGATGGGGGGCATGAAAACTTGGCCTTATAAAAATCCCTTGTTCCCTGTTTAGGGTGTGGTTTCCGGCTTTCTCTTTTCCAATCTTCTCATTTTGTTTTTTTTTTGTTTTTTTCAATTGGAGTAGATAGATCTATCTATCGCCCGGTTCACACTCCACCCATGTCTATTGAACAGGTTAAGAGGCTCATCCCTTGTTCCCTGTTTAGGATGTGGTTTCCGGCTTTCTCTTTTCCAATCTTCTCACTTTGGTTTCTTTTTTTTCAATTGGAGTAGATAGTTCTATCTATCACCCGGTTCACACTCCACCCATGTCTATTGAACAGGTTAAGAGGCTCATCCCTTGTTCCCTGTTTAGGATGTGGTTTCTGGCTTTCTCTTTTCCAATCTTCTCACTTTGGTTTCTTTTTTTTTCAATTGGAGTAGATAGTTCTATCTATCACCCGGTTCACACTCCACCCATGTCTATTGAACAGGTTAAGAGGCTCATCCCTTGTTCCCTGTTTAGGATGTGGTTTCCGGCTTTCTCTTTTCCAATCTTCTCACTTTGGTTTCTTTCTTTTCAATTGGAGTAGATAGTTCTATCTATCACCCGGTTCACACTCCACCCATGTCTATTGAACAGGTTAAGAGGCTCATCCCTTGTTCCCTGTTTAGGATGTGGTTTCTGGCTTTCTCTTTTCCAATCTTCTCACTTTGGTTTCTTTTTTTTTCAATTGGAGTAGATAGTTCTATCTATCACCCGGTTCACACTCCACCCATGTCTATTGAACAGGTTAAGAGGCTCATCCCTTGTTCCCTGTTTAGGATGTGGTTTCCAGCTTTCTCTTTTCCAATCTTCTCACTTTGGTTTCTTTCTTTTCAATTGGAGTAGATAGTTCTATCTATCACCCGGTTCACACTCCACCCATGTCTATTGAACAGGTTAAGAGGCTCATCCCTTGTTCCCTGTTTAGGATATGGTTTCCGGCTTTCTCTTTTCCGATCTTTTCACTATTATGTAGCCCCCTGCACATCAGTGGCATTACCGCCTTGCTCAGAGTGATACTATTAAAAAAAAAAATATTCAACAAGAAAAAAGATGAAATGAAAAGAAGTAATTAAAGTAGAAATACAAAAATTGTATAATTCAGAAATTGTTGAAGTGATTTTGATAATGGTTTTTTTTTTGAGTTCAGTTTCTTGCAAAGAGAATTTTCATAAGACAGAAAATAGATTCAATGCAGGAAAACTTCTTAATGACTCCTCTTACTACTTTGACTTAAACTTTTACTTGAACTATTACTCAAAATAACCCCTTAATATGTTACTCCTTTATTTATACTTGGCTCATGGATATAATAGTGTGCACAGGAATATGCTTAAATATTTGAGAGAAAAATTCTCAACTTTATTTTGTTTTTTAGGGTATGGTTGGTTGGTTCATTTAACCAGCATCTCAAACTTCATTAGGTCATTTAATGCTGAAAATTGTCTTGATTTGTTTTATTTAGTTTATTTGTATAATTGTTTTTGTTTGTTTATATTTTTTGCAGGGGGATTGTTTATTCAATAAAGTTTTGTTGGTAACGTTTTTCATTCAAAAAAGTTTTGTTGATAAATACTTTCATAGCATTTTGACACCAATTTGGGGGTAAACTATTTACCCATAGCTGGGACCCTAACTCTGAGTCAGTGTGAACCTGGGAACAACAGCAACTAAGAGGTGGTTCCATGCTCCTCACAACCTCCCAATTAGAGGCCTTTTAGGGTATGAAATTTGTAATAAGTTAATAACTACATATGCTTAAAGGCTAAAATTTTGCAAATTAATAATTGAATTTATCTTTTAAAAGCTGTGTAGTCTTTGTCTTTCTCAGTAAATTATAATTTAATTAAATCTTATTTTAAACTGTCAGTGTGGACCTGGGAATATCTTAATAATTTTCAATAAAAAACGTTTTTATTTCTTCTGAAATTTTTTTTTTTTATAATCGTGTCACCCCAAGCAAGGCATTTTACTGCCACTGTTGTGCAGGGTGTTACATTGGAGGAATGTTATGAGGAGTGAGGTTGCAGGGCTGTCAGGAAGAGAGTAGGAGAGGGAAGAGATTACTGATGAGAGTGGGGTGGACAAAGAAAAAGCATGAGAGAGGATGTAAGTTAGTGAGATAGGAGATGACTATTGATTTACATTGAAATTCTTGGAGATTGTAACTGTCTGGAAAGCAAGTATGTGGAAGAGAATTCCACAGGTGAGAAGTGTGAGAAAAGAAGCTGCTGGAGTAGAATTTCCATTTACAATTTATTAGTTTCACAGTAAAAGGGTGGGACCTAGTTGCTAATCTTGTGGCCTGAGGAAATTCATATTTTCTATTTGCAAAATGTATTTATTTTCCCGAAAAAAAAAAAATCAAAAATCACTTTTCATCTTAGCACTGAAATATTAAGTAGAAAAGTAGAGTTTGCCAACCCTCAGAAAAATCAGTCACAAGATACAAGCAATCATGAACCCCAGACATATATAAGCCTATAATTATCATTGGTGTGTAATAAATACCATATAACCACATTCATATCATTATATATATATATATATATATATATATATATATATCCTTCTACCGAGCGCCCATAGCTCAGAGGTACAATTGCCGACTGACACCAATTCAGTCGGGTTTCAATCCTGGGTAAAAAGCAATTGGATGTCTAACCATACTGATGAGCCGTGATACAGCAAAACAGATCTGTCTGCGGATGACTATATATATATATATATATATATATTAAATTAATCCTGGTTCCGCCTCAACAAAATCTATGGAGGTGATAATGATGATTACAGTATTTACACTGTTCAGACGACCATGTTTACAATGTTTCGTTCGTCATAAACACTGGCCTTTTTCAGATCCTAGAGATTTTGAACCAAACTCTTTATTTCAATCACTGGGATATATCATTCTTATTTTATCTATGATGCCACTTCTGAATGCCATTTAGTTATCTCCCTTTAACTCAACTTTCTAAGTTATTGTTGACCCCTGCTGCAACCAGATATTGAACTCACACAACTCTTTAGGTCAAGTCACTGGAACTAACCAATGCCTATATCCACCAGGCCATGTGCCCTCGAGGAAACATGGCAATAAAGATAAGGACACCAGTTCAGTGTAAATAATGTAAATATTACCTCATCTCAGAAGTATAGACAAATACATATGATTACAGTGTTATGAAGTGGCTGCACATTCATTTTCAGTTTCTAGTCAAAGAGCTCCTAATGTAGTCAGAAAACTGACTACATTGGCAGAGTACCCCACTAGGTAAAATTCCCCCCATAGGTAAAAGTTTGCAGGTGTTAAATCAGGAGATATTGTGGAGAATTCAGCTGCACCACATCATTTTAGCCAGTGTTCTTGCAAATTCTTATTCAGATGAGCTGATAGTGTAGTGGTGTGTTGAAAGAAAAGTTAATTTCCATAAAGCTCAATTTGATAAAACAACAAAAGACAAGTTTTTCCCTTTCTTTGAAATGTGTATTACATTTTTTGGCTGACTATATATATATATATATATATATATATTATAAGTGTTTCACCCCGAGCAAGGCATGTCACTGCCACTACTGCGCAGGGGGCTACATAGAGTGGAAAAAGGATGATTAAATATAGGAAATGTCAGAGGGTGGGTGATAGGCAGGTAGGAATACCGAGAATGGTTAAATATAGGAAATGTCAGAGGGTGGGTGATAGGCGGGTAAGGATACCGAGAATGAGGGTTGGGTAGATGAGAGTGTTCTGAGAATAATTGGGAGTTAGTGTGATAGGAGGTGTCTATTGACCCTACATTTAAACACCTGGAGATTGTAGCTGTCAGGAAAGCAGACTTGTGGGAAGGAGTTCCACAGGTGGGAAGCGGGAGAAAAGAAGCTGTTGAAGTAGAATTTATGGTTACATCTTATTTGTTTAACTGTAAAAGGGTGGGACCTAGTTGCTAATCTAGTATCTCGTGTAAATTCATGCTTAGGCAGCACCAGTGATCTAAGCTCATCGGAAGCCATGAAAGTACTTGTAGAAGAGGTACAGGGAAGCCACATCACGCCAGTGAGAGAGTGGTTGCAGCTGGTCTGCCAAGTCAGTATCAACCACGTTACAGATCCTCCTTTGTATTTTGTCAAGAAGCCCAAGGAGAGCAGCAGGGGCACCCGACCAGATATGGCAGCAATATTCAATACACGGGCGGATGGTAGATTTGTATATGTACAGAATAGATTCAGGTGGGAAAAACTTCCGGGCCCTGCACAGAGAGCCGACTTTCATAGCAGCAGATTTGGCAATGGATTCGATATAGTCATTCCATTTGAGGTCCGCCGAAAGTGTAAGGCCAAGTAGGCGTAGTATTTTACTCTCTGGGAGGCTAGCCTGTCCCATGCTAATGGGAGGTAGATGCGATTGTCTATGGTGGTTAGTTGATAACAGCTTCGTTTAAGAAGCATTGAAATTTACTAGCCATTTCCTACCCCAGGCCACTACGGATTGGAGATCCTTTTCAAGTACAGCAGCGAGGTTCACTTTGTCGTCCACACCTGGTTTTTGATCGATGCAAGAGTAGATTGTTGTGTCATCGGCATACATACCAACTTGGGATCTAATGGCGTCGGGGAGATCATTAATGTAGATCAGAAAGAGCGTGGGACCTAGGATAGAACCTTGAGGGACGCCCGCGTTCATATGGTAGTTTTGGGAGGCTTGCCCATTTAATACCACCTTTAATGTGCGGTTAGAGAGGAATGACTGGATGAGGTCAAACAGATGTCCAGTATCCCGTAGCTCCGCAGTTTGCTCAAGAGGCCAGCATGCCAGACCCTGTCGAACGCTTTGGAGATATCCAAGGCAACGGTTCGGGCTTCGCCATTCTTGTCAAGTGCCCAGTATATGTACTCGGTAATGGTCGTTAGCATATCAGCAGTAGACCTGGTGAAGCGAAACCCATACTGTTTGTCAGAGAGAAGCCTGTGGGCCGTGAGATGCTGAATCACCTTGGTGTTGATGATGGCTTCGAAAACTTTGCCAAAGTTCGGAAGGAGACTAATAGGACGGTAATTGGCGGGGTCTGAGGGTTCACCAGAATTCTTAAATATAGGAACTACACAGGAGGACTTCCAACAGGAAGCAGATAAGCAGAGGTTATAGAGTTTAGAGAGGACAGAAGAGAGTTCTGGGGCACATTTCTTCAGTACTATGACTGGGATTCCGTCACCGCCGCTCGCTTTGTGTGGGTCAAGTTATGCAATTATTTTGGCAACCAGCAAGGGTGTAATGTGGACGTTATTTAGTTGAGCCTTAGTTCTGGGTGGGAAGTCAGGTGTAGGTATTCCTAACAAGTCCAGTGTCGAATTGGTGGAGAATCTACGGGCAAAGCATTCAGCCTTGTCCGCTGGGGAGGTGAGAACTTCAAACTCATTGATTAGTGGGGGTATTGAAGTCTTGCTCTTGCTCTTGTTGAGCACGCTTTTGCAGAGTCGGAATATATATATATATATATATATATATATATCATTAATTGAATTGTGAAAGCAACTAGTGCTTTTGGGAAACTGCGTCATCGGTTATGGGATGATAGGGGGATTAGCCTAAGGACTAAAGTACTTGTGTATAAAGCAGTTGTGCTAACGACTGCTTTATGGATCGGAATCATGGACAGTCTATCATAATCACATCCAGAAGCTTGATGTCTTCCACAAAAATTGCCTTGGAACAATTTGTAGTTTCACTCTAAAAAATCAGATGTCTAATGCGGACCTATTCACACGCTGTGGTATTAGCGGAATTGAGAGCTTTTTGATGCAATCACATCTGCATTGGGCAGGACATGTCTTACGTATGGAAGATGACCGGATACCAAAGCAAGTGTTGTACGGCGAGCTCAGCAGTGGATGGCAGAATGTGGGTAGACCTCTGCTTCGCTTTAAGGATAAGCTGAAAATGAATTTGACATGTACAAATATTCCTCACCATGATTTTTGAACGAATTGCCTCTCAACGAATTGAATGGAGATCTGCCTGCCAGAGTCGGCATTAAGCAGTTCTCTAAGACTGAGATTGACCAACTGCGCGTAAGACATGAGAGAACCAAAGCATCTGCAAGTGTCCCAGCCGATCATTTGTGCAATCTCCCTTCTTGCCTCCATTGTGGACTTGTTTGTAAATCTCTTGCAGGACTCAAATGCCATTTACGATTGAGTAAGTGCAGGTATGCTACATCAAATTAAACAGTTGTCTAGACCTCATACGTCAAAATCGACGGGAGAGTCCATCATATATATATATATATATATATATATAAAAGAAAACTCAACACATCATCTAAAGAAGTTTTTCTTCGTGTATATCATATTGCTCTGGATGGATATCCATTGAGCTCTCTCTACAGATCTATGGCTTGATATTTTATATTAAATAGATCTTTTTGGATTGTCCTCTCTGTTTACAGACTTAGCATTATTATATATATATAAAAATACTAGCCATATAGCCTGGTGTTGCTCTGGTCTAATGAAAACTTTAAAACTAATCCATGATCCTGGAGCTCAGACTCTTTGGATGTTGGCACGAAAGACTAAAAAGCAATAGTTGTTTCCAGTTAAAGCGAAACCATAGACTGAAAGAAAAATGGATAGATGTAAGTCAAATTTTGATTTCCTGGTATCGATATCAAATAAGTTTTTTTGTCGTAAACTGTATTTTGAAGGCTAAATAAGTCCTCTGAGTAAATGGTATCATACTTGAGACTAAGAACTACAATTATACCTACTTAGAGCCAAACCCAAAGCAAAAACTAAAATAAAAGGGCTGAAAAAAATACAGACATACTGGCAGATAAACAGACACACACACACAAACATCTTGCCTTTTATATATATATATATATTATCGATTTTCTGCACTATTGTAAGAACTGCAACCTTGAAACTTCTGAATATCACTTTTTATGTCTTTGTCTATGAGTGTATCAAATTTGATTAAAATCGGACCACTCCTTCTATAACCTGATTTTTTCGATTATCGATTTTCAATATTTATCGAGGATACCTCAACACAAAACCTAGCTAAGAACACTCACAGATGCTTATAGTACAACTGTTTAAATTTGCAAGAAAATCGGTTCAGCCATTTTGAAGTCTATAGCTGATGGACACATACAGACATACACACAGAGAGACAAAGTTCCATTTATAAATAAGTTTCGATATATATATATATATATATATATATATATATATATATATGGTAATTAATATTATTGCTATAATAATAGAATACTGCAACTCAATACCTATAAAGTTTTGGTCTTAAAATAAATCTTTTTGGATTATCATCTCTGTTTATAGACTTGGTATCATTATATATATATAAATATATATATATTACAAATATAGAAAAAGATAATTTAGAAAAAAAAGAAAAAAGAAGAGATAAGAGACAAGATAGAAGAGGAAGAAAAAAAGAAAGACTAGCAAAGAAAAATTCAAACATTGAAAAAGATAAAATAAACTAAAATAAAGTTCTTTCTTTTTTTTTTCTAAGTTATCTTTTTCTTTTTTGCGTTTAAAATTTTTGTCATATCTGGCTTTCAATGGCAAAACAGTGAACTACTACTGTCTATGAGTCGTACACACACCATTCTTTAAAATGTTATAACCTTCTACCCCGCTTAATTAATCTCATTGGCTAACCTCTTTAATCTTATGTTTTATTTATTTTTTTATTTTTATCTTTTATTTTATATTTTTAAAAATTTCCTTCTCTATATATATTATCAAATAAATTAATCATATTTTACTGCCTGATGATGGTGTTTTAACACCGAAACTTTATAGCTATTGGATTGCAGTATACTATAATAATAATTATAAAAATAAAAATGACTATATATTTCTGCTCTACTTTTGTACTGAGCACTTTTTAAAAGTAAATATCTCATTGTGGAATGTACTTCCATTAGTAACTATTACTTATATATATATATATATATATATATATATGTTAATTCAGATAAAACTCACCAGGGAAATAGCCATTTTCAACATGTCATTTTAAGACATGCATTTTTCAACACTTTACAAACAGAGAATGGGGAAAATTTAAAAGCCCAGAGGTTAGCTCTAGTAAAGGAAGGGGTTGGGAGGTATTGGTTTTTATAGGGTTAAACCAGAGGAATTTTAGTAGTAATTTCCTCTTTGGTAATGGGAGGTATGTGGCTTGTGGCTATATATGGCTATATATACACTACCGGTCATAATTATTAGGCCACCCCAGTTTTTTAAAAGTAATGATGTATTTCATACCATTTTTAGTATTTATTGCCAAGTGGATAATTCTAAATGAAAATAGAATGGTTCTTTTGTTATTATTACTTTGCAAAATTTTACAAAGCAAGCAAGCAAAGATGAACTCGTATGAATCACCCTAAATTTTCTTCATTCTTTCATTGTTGAAACTTCTATATAGGTAGTTATTAAATATTTATAAATTCATTTAATGCACATGTTATTGTGCAGTATTAACAAAAGAACCATTCTGTTTTCATAGAAAATGTGTCTATGGAAGCCATTGGCTTTTATAAGAAATTCTTACCCCCTTTGACAGGTTTTTTTTTCCATCCTGTTGAGTGAAATGCTACCCTCGTCAACAGAAGAAAAGCTAGTCAAAGAACTACTTTAGATCCCAAGTACTCTTTCATACAGCAGGTTGTATTGGGTTACATGTTACCAGTAGCAGGCCTAAGCTTGACCTGAGCAATGTTGAGTGTAAATATTTTTATCTATCATTTGACCTAAATGTTGATTAGAACCATTAATCATTAAAATTAAAAATTATCTATTTTATGGATTTCAGAATTGTGAAACTTGCATACAAAAGAACATTGCAAATAGGCGATATATTTCCTTTAATACCAGAGGATTCTGCTGATTCAATCATTGGTCATTTTGATGCCAACTGGGAACAGGAAGTTAAAAGGTGCCACAAGATCAAGTAAGTCCAGAATTTCACTTTTGCATATGTAAAATTGAACAAGACCAACACAAATGTAAAACTGGACAATGTCACAGTTATTAGCACAAACAAATTCTCAAATGTAAATGGTCATTTTCTCTTTGTTGTACTTGGTAGCAAGCCAACAGATTCAAGGGATTAATAAGAAAGAAAATAATAACACCAGTGATAATGGCATAGCCAAGAAGAGTGTAAATCAAATAGAAAGTCATAAAAATATATATAGGAATTTTCACCTGACCATGGAAACAATGCCTATATAATCACAATCAATCATTTTCTAAATCCCACCTAAAACATCAAACCACTCTCTCTAAACATTTCTAAAGTTGATCTTTTTGGATTATCCTCGCCGTTTACAGACTGGACATCTATACCTATATATATATATATATATATATATATATATATATATATATGGCAGTTTTCCTGAAAATGTCTTACCTTTATTCCTTGTAGAACTTCATTGATCAGCTTGACTCGGGAATCTTTGATGGTCATTTTCTCTTTGTTGTACTTGGTTATTTGGTAGCAGGCCAGTGAATTCAAGGGGATAACGAGAAAGAAAATAATAACACCAGTGATAATGGCATAGCCAAGAAGATTGGAGATCAAATAGAATGTCATAAAAATCTTCAAAGGTGTCAATAAAATGATCCAGATATCATCTACTGTGACATTAACTGTAGCACTGTCAATGGCCATTAAGTTAACAATTTCTCCACTTGTATATTTCTTCCTCTCTTCTGCTTTGATGGACAAAGACTGAAAATTGAAAAAGAAGAATTTTTTTAAATAGAATAGATTTGTTTCATTGCTGCTCTAGGCAGCCTTTGATCAATGTGAGGTCACTTATAGAATTTATAATTGTTTGCAAATTCTATTATTATTATTATGTCATTTTTCATCATATTTCAATTTCTGCTTTGGTCTCACTACCAACCAAGTCTGCGGGGAGACCTAAGGCAGGTAGTGGCGTGTTGTTATGGCTTCATTTCATGTTTTTCTATCTTCCCTATCATCCCCAGCATTACATAGATATTATTATTATTATTATTATTATTATTATTATTTTCTGATATGCCATTATGACTGATGGTGAAGACTGCAGGTTAGATATAAATTCACCCTTTTCTTATTTTGGGGATTTTAGAATAGATTTGCTTAAATACTTCTCTAGGTACCCTATAATAAATGTATGAAGGTTACTTATTATAGAATTTATAATTATTCACAAATACTGTTATCAATAAACTTTATTATTATTATTATTATTATAGTATTGTCTGATATGCCATTATAGCTCATGGAGTAGACTGCAGATAAGTTAAAAATTCTCTCTTCTCTTATTATTTTTATTTTAGAATAGACTTGCTTAAATGCTGCTCTAGGCAGCCTCAAATCGATGTCAGGTCACTTATAGAATTTATAATTGTATGCAAATGCTATTATTATTATTATTATTATTATTATTATTAAAGTATTGTCTGATATACTATTATGGTTGATGGAGTAAACTGCAGAAAAGTTTCAAATTTTCACTTCTCAAGGAATCAACTTGGTAATTAACTGGATGTGCTTTATATTACAGTGGATATCGGCTCGGAACAAGAAATCAGGAAGCCAAGTTCAAATTTCAGTTGAATTCCTTGTATTCACTTATGTACAAATACCCTTGGGAAAGGTACTAATCCATCTCTTCCCTCCAGTTATGGGTTAAATAACAGGACAGATTGGGTTCTATAGCCTTGACTGGCAGCCAGTCTGCCACAGAAAGTCATGGCAACCTACTGCGGGATAATCTTCTGCCTAGTCAGTCATGTCTCTTTTGAGACGTGTATCCTGTACGGCACTTAACTGAATTAGCTGTCATTAGACCTAGGGTTTGTTCTTTTAGATAATTTTTCTTGATTTAAAATAAACTAAAAATGGTTACTGTTTTAGAGTGGAAATTACTTTATTCACTATGTTAGAACATTTCAACAATATTCTGCTAGCAGAAACTGCGCTGTGAAGTGCTGTTTTTGTTTCATTATAGTAACAAATATCTGATCCTTGTCATAGCTATTTTGATTTTGCTTGATGTTTTGAAAAGTTTTCCTAAATCAAGTGATCTTTCTTGGTCTCAGATTTTAACCCCTTTGAAGTAGCCAACAGGACATCTTGGGACAAATTTGTTTGTTTCAAATATTCTGTCAATATCGCAAGAAATTTGACACTTATGAGTGTTTGAGTTTGTTTAATGGCATATCAACCTCTGTGGGTTATTTAATGTCAAAAAAGGGAGGATTTTAAGGTATTGTTTTTAATGTTCGGTTATAGTAAGAAGGTTGATTTTGATGAAAAAAGTTTGTTTTTTTTTAAGAAAAGTTAGGCTGTCTTCTAGTTTTGTATTCAAAAATGAATTGCTGATAATAATTCTTTTTCTTTCAAAAATATATCATGGCAATATTCTTTTTTCCTTCAAAAATGTATTATTGGCAATATTTTTTTTCCTTCAAAAAAACAATTTTTTCTATAAAAATATATTTTTATGCATGTATTAATATAAAAATTAATTTTTTATACTTGAATAGTGTTTTGACCCCAGTTTGGGGGTTAACTATTTGCCCATAACTGGGACCCTAACAGGTACTACCACTCTGGTTCAGGGTGGAGCTGGGAACAACAGCAATTAAAAGGTGGTTCCATGCTCCTCACAACCTCCCAATCAGAGGTCTTGCTGCTGAATGCAGTTTACCGTCATACCCAGGACCACTTATGAGTGTACAGACAACAGAAAAAAAAAATATATTTTCACTACAATGGAAAACAAAACAACCTGGAATATGAATATTAGGAAAAAAACAGTCCATAAATGGTTAAATTTATATGGCACAAATCCATAAATTGCATCATTCAAAGGGATCACCTTAGTATTGCACAAGGCTGTAAACATCTCACTTTTATGTTGTTAAACTAATATGACATAAGGTTATAAATATCCCAGTCCCAAGGGGTAGTGTAACATGACACAAGTCCATAAACATCTCAGTTCTAAATTATTAAATTAATATAACATGAAGTCACAAATATCTCAGTCCCAGTGGATTAACCTAGTATGGTGCAAGGCCATAAATATCTCAGTTCTTTTTCTTCAACTGTATCTATACAAGGAAAATATACTAAATGAATACTTTAATATCAAAATTAGCAATAATAGTATTGATTACAACCAGGGAAATTCAATCATATGTTTTAATCATAATCATAATTCAATCATATGTTTTAATCTTCTATAAACATTAATAATTAATAAATGATGTTTATTCTTTTGCATTCTTGATTCTATTGTTAATTTTTTTTTTTCATTTTTTTTTTCATCTTTTCACTGCAGTGAAAAAATTAAAAAAGTAAGAGTTATTGTTGATGATGATCTTGTCAATGACCAAGCAGGAGAATCTTCCCACCTATTGAAGAAAGCTGTAGATACCAACCAGAAGAAAATCCGTTCTAAAGAAATGCTATCCCTGTTCAGAGTTCTTTTCTGGACATATGGATTTAGTATACTAAAATCACTTTTTTGTAGAACAAGTGCTGAAATTTTAGTATATCTATATCCGTTTATTCTCCAGTAAGTACAGGTCTTTCAGATTCATTGTTTTTTTCTTATTATTTCTGTTGATGAAGTTATATAACAAATAAAATTTGTTCACTAATCTGTTCCTACTCAGAGTTTCATGGCAATGACATGTATTTTATTAATGTATTTTCTTAGACAATATTTTTCTGTGCATCATAGAAGAAATTATGAATAAAACTTAAAGGCAAAAAATAGTGAGGGCACACATTGTAAACAAGTACCTAATTTCAGAAATTTTTAGTTACCTTAAAAATATCTTATTGGAAACAGCAAAATTGCAAATACACTCAGTTATTGCAATAAGTAATAAATTTAAATATATATGTATTTATATTTAATATATATATATATATGAACAGCCTATTTGAGATCTTAAACAAAGTCACCTTTCACAAACACAAAAACAAATTTCTAAATCACTTGGACACATTAGTTAATAACATAAATGAATTCAATAAGGTCTTTGTCAAATTGGATTAAACATCGAATTTCTATAAGATGGACCCCAAAAGTATAAAGACCTGATTAAGAAAAATTTAACAAAAAACTACAGGAAAATTAACACAGAGCACCAAAACCACATAGACAGAATCAACTACTCAGACAAACAAATTACGGATAAACTGAAAATAAGTGACAGAGTCCCCAAAATGGTAACAAAGGAGGCGTACATACTTTTAAAAGACCATAAGCCAGAATTCTACCAAAAATTACCCACTAGAATAATAGACCCTACAAAATCAGAAATCAGTAGAATTAGAAAAAGTCAACCAACAAATAAGGAAAAAAATCCAACTCATGCAATGGGTACAATGGATTTAATCAAATGGTTCGAGAACCTTGGGGAAAAAAATAATGCCACTTTCTTACAATTTGACATCATGGATTTTTACCCATTGATATCTGAGGGCCTTTTCAATCTTGCCCTGGAATTCGTGGAATTCTACTTGGACATCTCAAAAGATGAACTCAAAATAATTTTGAACTGTAGAAAATCAGTTCTCATCCACAACAACGGACAGTGGACAAAAAATTCAACGGATAATTTTGATTTACCTATGGGAGCCCTGGATTCTGCAGAATCTTCGGATCTAGTCAGATTATTCCTATTGTACAACGTCACAGCGTATAAAGAAATTGACACTAACAATATAGGACTCTATAGAGATGACAGACTCATGATAATAAATAAATCTACTGGAGGTAAGGTTGATAAAACTAGAAAATTAATCCATAAAGTCTTTAAATCCTTTGGTCTTAACGTAGTAATTAACCCTAATATCAAGCAAGTTGACTTCCTAGACATAACATTAGACTTAGTATCAAACACTTTCCAACCTTACATGAAAAATAATGCTAACTCAATCTATATAAACCCCAATTCTAATCACCCACCATCCATTATCAAGCATATCCCATCATCAGTGGAACGCTGCATTAATACACACTCCTCCAATAAAGAAATATTTGATAAACACAAGGTAATTTATGACAGAATCCTTAAAGAAAGCGGATATCAATCATCCAAAATTAACTTTGTGGAAAAATTCAAGAGCTCAAAAAGCAAAAATAGAAACAGGAAAATCATACGGTATGACCCTCCTTTTAATCAGTCAGTTAACTTCAAGCTGGGACATAAATTTCTTAAACTAATAGAGAAGCCTTTTCCTAAAAATAGCCCTCTAAGCAAAATCTTCAATAAAAATACACTAAAACTAAGCTATAGCTGCTTCAATAATCTAGAAAAAATAATTAAAGTACATAACAGCAAAATATTACAAGCACACAACAAAAATAACTCCAACACTAATACCAGTCCGCCCCATAATAACAACTTCTGTAACTGTAGAAACCCTAACCAATGCCCCATGACCAATAAATGTCTAACGAAATTCCTGATATATATGTGTTCGATTTCATC
Source organism: Ascarosepion bandense (assembly GCA_037127315.1). Lineage (NCBI taxonomy): Eukaryota > Metazoa > Mollusca > Cephalopoda > Sepiida > Sepiidae > Ascarosepion > Ascarosepion bandense. Next base: position 5,095,209 of record JBBBDQ010000946.1, on the reverse strand, counting down.
CATGGAGAATCCTAAAGATGAAAAAATATATATCGGAAATACCATGAATGTATTTAAAAAGCAATTTTACAATCACCTCTCATCCTTCAATAACAAAGAAAAACAAAACATGACGTCTCTCTTCAAATACTTTTGGAAGTTAAAAGACGAAAATAAAACATTTAAAGTTAAATGGAAAATCCTCAAACAAGCAAGAACAGCTAAATCAATAAAGGAGCCATGTTCCCTTTGTCTTCAAGAAAAAAATTGAAATCATTAAATATATAAATAGCAACAAGCTTTTAAACGAGAGGCATGAAACCACAGTAAACTGCAAGCACATTAAAGAAATAACCTTACAATCATGCTAAAAAATACTACAAAAGCCAAAGCTAGGACCCCTTAGAAATGATACACTTTCATAGTACTAACAACACTCTTACACACACCACAAACTGTGATCTAATTTAAAATTTTAAAAAATTAAAAATTTTATAGAAAAAATTGATTTCCTAAATTCAAAATTGAGGTTAAATATACAAAATTAGATTCATTATAAAAACTGTGCTTAAATACACACATTTAATTTTACCTCTTACCTTAAATACAACATTAAATTTTACCTCCTGCATTAAATTCTACCTATTACGCACCCATTACCTACTTACCTATTACCTTAAACACTAACATTAAATTTTACCTTTTACATTAAATCTTACCTATTACACACCACAAACTGTGATCTAATTTAAAATTTAATAGAAAAAAATCGATTTCCTCAATCCAAAATTAGGGTTAAATATACGAAATTAGATTACTTATAAAAACTGTGCTTAAATACATAAATATTCTATAGTTGTACAAATTAGCAGTAAGTCCAATCCTATCCCTCCCCACCCCTTACACCTCCCTACTCTGCTTCTCTAAGAAATCCAAAGAATAAAGTCTAATCGCAAGATCATAAAACTTACATCCTATCTGCTAATGTTAAATCTGTCTACAAAATTCCAAGACACTCATGAATCAACTATATTCACTACCCACACCACTCTCTTCAAAATTCAAACGGACAATTCACAAGACTTATTCCCTTATCACTAACCCCCACCAACATCCCACACACAACTCACCAAATATAAGAAAAGAGGCTTTCGATTCCTGTCCACACCACCTGATGATACATTGTAGTTTCAATGTTGAAACAAATGTATGATTTGTAGTGGATATATAAAAAATTTGTACATGTTCTAAAATATAATTTCTAATAAATATATATATATATATATATATATACATATATATAGTGTATTGAGGCAGCAGATAATTATCTAAATGTATATTGTTAAATATAACTGACAATGAATGTTTATTATATTTAATCATGAGCCGTTCTCATATTTTGGCTTTAATGTCTGGTGAAAATAAAGACAAAAATTCTCTCACATTTGGATATTTTTTTATTATGCTGGTTCTAAGCTTTCAGCTCACATGAGCCATCTTCAGAGTGGTTATGGGGACGTTAACATAAAGATATCCACCATCAAAGATGATATTTTTTTGTGTTGACATAAAACAATGCTATTCGACAATAACGGTCACTGAATAGCAGACGCAGTTCGTAAATTAGTAATGCGGTTCTATGACGTCATATCACATGAGAAACCGAAATGTTAACGACAGAACCATATGTCTAAATGGAATGTAATGTGTTGTGACTAGATTGAAATGTTATTTTATTGAGTGTAGGTTGCTTTGTTTTTATATATAAACAAGTAAATTAACCACATTTCACTGCCTGATGATGGTGTATTAAACAGCAAAACATGAGCACAGATTAAACACCCCCCATTAGCACGGATCAGGCTAGTCTCCCTGAAAGCAAAACACTGTGCCTCTTCAGGTTAACTCTCACAACAGACCTCAAGTAGAATGACTATATCGAATTGATAGCTAAATCCTGCCTGAAATCATCCTGCACATATATAAATCTACCATCTGCCCATGCATTAAATACTGCTGCCATATCTGGTTGGGTTCCCCTGCTATCCACCAAGGAGTCCTTGACAAAATTCAATGCAGAATCTCTAATGTGATCGATCCTGACTTGGCAGCTCAGATGCAACAAAATATGGCAACAATTTCAACAGTAAAATAATGAAACCTACTTGCCAATCTAGTACAGCACTTAAATTCATGAAAAAATTTCACTAGAATAATTACTTTGAAAGTATTTATAGAAAAGACACAGGGAAGCTACATTCATTCAGTTAAATGCCATACATGATACACACTTTGGGTGACCTAGTCTCAAAAGAAATATGACTGACTGGGCAAAAGATTATCCTTCAGTAGATTGCCATTGCTTTTTGCAATAGACTTGTTGCCAGCCAAGACTATAGAACCCAATCTATCCTATTATTTTACCCCTAACTGGAGGGAAGAGATGGATTAAGACCTTTCCCAATGGTATTTGTGCATAAGTGAATGCAAGGAATTCAACTGGAACTCGAACTCGGCTCCCTGATTTCTCATTCCGAGTCGATATCCACTGCACCACAATGCACCTCCTGAAGCTACCTTACAATGTGGAAAAGTGAGTGAAGCTGAGATGCTAAGTCAGAGCTAATAACATTGCAGATTCTTCTTTGTATTTTTCCAAGAATCTCCCAATATATAGCAGAAGCACTAGACCAGATGCTATGATCTGGTTGAGACAAATATAATACCTTCATTTGAACTAAATAACTTGTAATACCACCCTTTTGGTACCTGAGGCAGGCACCTCATTCCTTAATGATTAATATGGTTCTAGGGATTTTTTTAATCATTTTATTTCAAGCAAGGCAATAAAGCCACCAAGATGCAAGGGGTTATGAAGTGTTACAGATTATAAAAAAACAACAATAAATTCAGAGAACAATAAAAGAACAGAAATTAAGAAAACAGAACTTAACAACTGACAGTGCATTTTGATTTTTGAAAATCAGAGTTGACTGGAACCTAAGAAACTAGAAGAGTTCTACAAGTGAGGATTGCAAGAGAAGAAACTGTTGACATAGAACTTAAGATCATATCTAGTTATTTCAACTGCAAAATGATGAGACCTAACTGCCAATGTAGTATTGTGCTTTAACTCATAAAGAAGAAAGTTCATTACCATGAAAGTATTTACAGAAAAGGCACAGGGAAGCCAGGTTATGGTTAGATTAGAGTAATATCTACCTGCAGAGAAATTATTCTTGATAATTTATTTTGTTTGTTTTAATTTTCTAATTTTTTTTTCTTTACAGTTACCTGATTGGTTTCACGGAGAGCAAGGATGCTGTATGGAAAGGATACACAGTGGCAGTTGTATTGTTTGTTATGTCTTTCATCGAGTCTGTTTTCACCAACCAGTCCCTCTACATGAATTCAAGGATAAGCAGAAACATTGAAAAATCATTGATCTCTGCTGTCTACAAAAAAGTAACAGTTTTATTGTTTTAAGAATTGGGGATATTTTTCAGTACTTAACCAAGTTTGTAGGACATAGACTCGATTTGATTGTGCATTATGTGTCAAAGAAGAAATGAAATACATTTGGTGATATTTTATAGACAAAATAATGTTTGTTTAGTGGCATATCAACTCCTTATGGGTCATTTAATGCCAAAATTTAATTTTCTTGGGAGCATTAGTAGTTTCTTTTACAAAAATATATTGCTGGCAATATTTAATTTTTTTTTATACAAATATATTGCTGGAAATTATTTTTACTATGAAAATGTGTGGTTAGTATTTTTACTATGAAAATTTATTTTTATGCTTTCATAGTGTTTTGACCCCTATTTAGAGGGTTAACTATTAGCCAATAGTTGGTACCCCCCACCCAAACAGGTGCTTGACCTGGGATGTCCTGGGTATGAGAGTAAACTGCATCTGGCAACAAGGCCTCTGATTTTGAGGTTGTGAGGATCATGGAACCACCAATTGCTGTTGTTCCCAGGTCCACCCTGACCTGGCATGGTAGCACCTGTTAGGGTCCCAGCTATGAGCAAATAGTTAACCCTCCAAACAGGGGTCAAAACACTAGGAAAGTATAAAAAACAAACGCTTTTGAAGGAAAAATGTTACCAACAAAAATACGTTTTTGAAGGAGCTAATGCTTTGGCATTAAATGACCCCCAAGGGTTTGATATGCCACAAAACAAACCAAACCAAACCAAAATTGACCTATGAACAGCAGCAAGAGGTGGTTCCCAACTCCTCAAATCTTCTGAATCAGAGGCATCGCTGCCAGATGTAGTTTTACATCATATCCAGCACTAAATACTTTATTCATTCAACTTTCCATACTTAGGTTATAACTTTATTTACAATATTTACATGTGGACTATTGTCCTCATCTTTACTGTGGTTATCACAATATTTTGGCTGTTGTGCCATCCAGGAGTATGTCGTCATATACTCTCCAGGAGTATATTGTTCAGAGTAACCTCCAGGAAATTCCAAACTGAACGCTTCATTTAATCTACATGGGTAGAGTATTTTAATTCAACAGACCTTGTCGAGGTATATCTCCTCTATTTTTAGTACTGTTCAGTTATTGGAGCATAAAACCTAACCTGCTTGCTGAGTCCAAGTACACAATGCCTGGCTTAGGGATTGAACTCAGACAGTCAGTTAATTAGCATATATGATACACGCTAAGGATGTGCATTGTGGTGCAGTGGATATCCACTTGGGACAAGAAATCGGGGAGCTGAATTCGAATTCCAGTTGAATTCGTTGCATTCACTTACAGGCAAGTACCCCAGTTATGCGTTAAATAACAGGACAGATTGGGTTCTATAGCCTTGGCTGGCAACCAGTCTATCGCAGAAAGTCATGGCAACCTACTGCAGGATAATCTTCTGCCCAGTCAGACATGTCTCTTTAGAGACATGATCACCCAAGCATGTATCACGCATGGCGCTTAACTGACTGACTGATACACGCTTTGGCGATCATGTCTCTTTCGAGACATGACCAACTAGACAAAAGATTTTCCCACAGTAGTTTGCCATTACTTTCTGCGGTAGACTGGTTGCCAACCAAGGCTATAGAATCCAATCCTTTTGCTATTCAACCCATAGCTGGAGGAAGAAGAGATAAATTGATACCTTTCCCAAGAATATTTGCACATAAGTAAATTAAACAAATTGGACCGAAATTTGAACTCAGTTGAATTTGTTTCCTTCACTTACACACAGATATCCTCACAATTACTATGTCTCCTAATTCACAAACCAATACTAGGTTATTTTCCCATAGGACAGTTCACTGTGATAAACATGGAACCTTAAACCTAACCTGCCTGCTGATCTGTGCTCCTGCTGCTTGTCATGCTTAAATACATTGTAGAGTTTGTTGAAGAACAGCAGGTGTAACAAAAGAAAGTAGGTTAAACCCATGATTTATGAACTTATGCTATGCTAGGCTAATTTCTTATGACTTGGATATTTGTGATTTCATATCATATTAGTTTATCCATGTGGAACCGAGATCTTTAGTGCCTTGTGCCATACTAAATTAACTCCTTAGGTGTTGGACATTTATGGCCTTGAGCCATACTAGGTAACTTCTCGGGACTGGGATATTTGTAGCTTCATGTCATATTACTTTAAACATTTGGAACTGAGATATTTAGGGCTTTGTGCTATACTAGATTAATCATTTATGAACTGGGATTTTTTAAAATAATCATTTTGCTCCAGATTTTTTGGTTTTATTTTTTCATTAAAATGAAAAAATATTTTTCATTTTCTGTTGCATGTACACTCATAAGTGTTACATCTTTTGCCATATTGATGGAATATTTCAAACAAACAAATTTGTCCCAAGATGTTCTGTCTGCTACTTCAAAAGTGTTAAAATCTGAAAAAAGATGGCTCAGTTCAAATACTCAAAACATCAAGCAAAATCAAAATTGCTATGACAATGATCAGATATTTATGTTACTGTAATAAGGCAAAACAGCACTTCACAGAGCAATTTATGTTAGCAGAAATTGTTGAAATGTTCTAACATAGTGAATAAAGTAGTTCTCACTCTAAAATTTTAAATTAAGAAACATTATCCAAAATAACAAACCCACGGTCTAATAACTGAAAATTACTAAGTTGATTCCCTGAAAAAAAATAAACAAATAAGAGAAAGGGGAATTTCTAACTTATCTGCAGTCTACTCCATCAGCCATAATGGTATATCAGACAATACTTTAATAATAATAATAATAATAATAGCATTTGCATACAATTATAAATTCTATAAGTGACCTGACATCGATTTGAGGCTGCCTAGATCAGCATTTAAGCAAGTCTATTCTAAAATAAAAATAATAAGAGAAGAGAGAATTTTTAACTTATCTGAAGTCTACTTCATGAGCTATAATGGCATATCAGACAATACTATAATAATAATAATAAAGTTTATTGATAACAGTATTTGTGAATAATTATAAATTCTATAACAAGTTACCTTCATACATTTATTATAGGGTACCTAGAGAAGTATTTAAGCAAATCTATTCTAAAATCCCAAAAATAAGAAAAGGGTGAATTTATATCTAACCTGCAGTCTTCACCATCAGTCATAATGGCATATCAGACAATAATAATAATAATAATAATAATAATAATAATAATAATAATAATATAATTTGCAAACAATTATAAATTCTATAAGTGACCTGACATTGATCAAAGGCTGCCTAGAGCAGCAATGAAACAAATCTATTCTAATTTTTAAAAATTCTTCTTTTTCAATTTTCAGTCTTTGTCCATCAAAGCAGAAGAGAGGAAGAAATATACAAGTGGAGAAATTGTTAACTTAATGGCCATTGACAGTGCTACAGTTAATGTCACAGTAGATGATATCTGGATCATTTTATTGACACCTTTGAAGATTTTTTTGACGTTCTATTTGATCTACAATCTTCTTGGCTATGCCATCATCACTGGTGTTATTATTTTTTTTCTCATTATCCCCTTGAATTCACTGGCCTGCTACCAAATAACCAAGTACAACAAAGAGAAAATGACCATCAAAGATTCCCGAGTCAAGCTGATCAATGAAGTTCTACAAGGAATAAAGGTAAAACATTTTCAGGAAAATTGCCAGATATATATATATATAGGTATAGATGTCCAGTCCATAAACGGTGAGGATAATCCAACAAGATCAACTTTAGAAATGTTTAGAGAGAGTGGTTTGATGTTTTAGGTAGGGTTTAGAAAATGATTGATAGTGATTATATAGGTGATGTTTCCAGGGTCCGGCAAAAATTCCTATATGTATTTTTTTCTCGCTATTGTCTTCACTAGGATAGATGATTGGAATTAGAAGTAGGCGGTTAATGGCTTAGTGATCAACATCTTCACAACTGGTCTGAATACCCCTAACTGATATGACGCCAATGTCTCTGTCCTGACTCTCTTTTCCTTTTTCTTTTTTTCGTTTTCCTTTTTCTTATTTTTTCTTTTTTTCTTTTTTTCTTTTTTATCTTTCTTTTCAGTTAAAGAAAATGCTTATACCGGCAAAATGTTTTCTACCAAATGGAAGGAATATTTATCTCATTGAAATGAATTATAATTTATAACCAATTTAAATGATGTGTTGAGTTTTCCTTTATATATATATAAATATATATATATATACACACTTTCTGAAGTAGTTGGTAGCACACCAGTATATATATACTACAAGAAGTACTCATCTGTAACTAGAATATTAAAAATATAAGTATCTAACACTGCTAAAGATAGGTGTACTAGCAGATGTACTTGACTTTGATCTGATATATGTGTATTAACAGATGTTTGAGTTTGAGTTTTGTTTAATGGCATATCAACCTCTGTGGGTTATTAAAGAAATAAAATTAAGTGGATAGCAACTTCAAATAAAATTTAATCAACTTATAATATCTGGAAAATGTTAGAAATTATACAGAATTTAAAAATATATCAAATTACTAATCTGAAATGTTTCAGCTTTTAAGCATGCATTGTTAATAGGAAATGTATTGACTGCATATTGAGCTGAGTATATTTCTGTTAAATATTTACATGCATTTTTGTCTCCTATGATGTAAGTTATATATAAAAGGACAATATACCACATTGTCAGTTCAAGCTGTCCACATGATAGTATGAGTAACAGCTAAATGCAACAGTCCAAGTTCAGGTCATTAAGAAATCTTCCTGTTTAACCCCATTGCTCAGTCCTGGTCAGCAACAACCAAATATAATCTCTTCAACCACTTTAATGTGGTCAGGGGCAACCAAATATATTACTGGTCCTAGTCAACAGTAACCAGTAATGTAGCAGTAAAACTCGAATCAGTCTTCAAGTTCCTTCGGACCACTGTGGTCACCATCTAGCTACTGATATTGTGTTGATGGCACAGTTCCACATAACTGGCATTTGTCATCCACACCTCTGCCACATTGTGTCATTGATCTCAGAGGGTGAAAAGGTCACTGATGATTTGACAGCTGGAAGTTATGCAACAAAAAAAAGAATTCTTTTGAAAATATACTTTGTTGTATACAGCAGTTTTAACACTTCCTGCTTAAAATCAGATGACACTGGGATCACCTTGGAGTCTGCAGCTCATGTTTGTAGTAACATAAATTTCTAAGTTCTGGTTTTCATGGAGGTCTTTCTTGTCCTGTCCTGATCTGGCCTTTCAGTCTTTAAGTTTTCTCAATCTCAAAGCTTTTTCTCTTCTAAGTTCTTCAGGTCTTCTGTGATCTTCTGATCTGCTCTTTCGAGCCCACCTAACATTTTCCATCTTCTAGGCCAGCACAAAATCTTGTTCAGGAGGTCTCAGTGAATGTTGTGGACTCCAGAAGCAGTAGTTAGTGGGACTCGCTATGTGTCTCCTGGTATTTTCTCTCTTCTCTGTTCTAAAATCTCTAACTTAAATAGTGTCTTGTAACTGGCAGAGATGTGGATTGTCAGGGTTTAGGTTTAGCTGAATTCTACTCTTTTTCTAAATTTCCATATTCTCAAAAAATATCTTTTGTCAAATTGATTTTCCAAAGTTGGGTTTGTCCTGCCCCTTTTTGAGAGTGATCAAAGAATTCTGGCTGCCTTTTTTTTACTACAACTTTCTTGATGTCTCATCTCATACTACCACTCCATATGGGCAGTGCTAATCTCTCACTTCCTTCTTCTACCTTCTCAGCATCTAACCTCATCCTGCCTCCTGTAATTATACAAACTTTCAAAATGGCATAATGAAAAGGGCTTTTCAGTCATCAGATTGTCTCATGATCTCTCTTGGCCAGGCCACTCAAACAAAAAGAAAAGAAAATTATTTTCCCTTCTCCTTAAAAAAAAGTTTATTCTTTTTTTTTTTTGCCTTTACATTTTTATATTCAATAGGCTCCACAGTCTGTTTGTCCATGGTCACTTCAAAATAGTAATTAAATTTTCCTTTTCACTTGCATTCAAGGAATTCTGAATTAATGCTGAAACGTAAAATTTTTCTTGGGACAAATTATAAGGTACGAATGCTTCAGACTGGCTTCTCTCTCTGTAAGAGTTATTTCTCTTCTAGGTGAATGATTCAAAACAGATGTCTTTTCCTTGGTTCCTTTTGTCAAGAGAATGCATAAATGTTATTCTAGTGACCACTGGGTTTTCTTTATCAACAACATATGCTTTCTTCTACTTGACATGTAATAATATATGTTTAATGGTCTCTTTCTTGTCAGCAAGAAGTGGGAGGGTAGTGGTCTTGGTTTTGCTCAATCTTATGGAATTCTGTTTAGTTCATTCTGGGTTTGATTCTTTATGGAATTATTTCAATACATTTCATTTTTTAATTTTCTTCTCAATCCATCTTCCTGCAATTTTAACAATTATCATCCAGTTAATTAGACTTTTTCCTTTTTCCTTTTCTTTTTAGTTATTAAACTTCCAGTAATCCTCCGTGTCACGTCAGTTTCTTGCAGTCTGAAAGCCGTCTTCATAAGATGAAACTGTCCCTAAAAAACACCTCAACAATTTCTAAAATATAAAAAAATCTAGGATTTATATTTTTATCTGCTTTTGACTTTTCTCTTATTTTTTTTTTTTTGCCTTTTCTTTTTGGACAACTTGAATATTTTTATGAGGGCAAAATTTTCACCTCTTGATCATGTTACCTCTTATTTCTAAATGGATAATAGTATTTCTCCATTTATTTTTCAGGTCCTGAAGCTGTATGCATGGGAACTCTCTTTCCAGGAAAAGATAACTCAAATAAGAGAATCTGAATTAAAGATCCTCAAGAAAATTGCATACTTTCAATTCTTTACTCGATTCTCTGGAATGTGTTTACCATTTACAGTAAGTTTCACTATCATCTTGTGTCTTCAAATTGAATTTTGTGCATTTAAACAGCAAATTCTCTTTTAAGCTTGCCAGATTAAATAGACTGCAAACATTATGTCTGCTTATTTTGAATAAAATCCATCTGTACCCAGGGATAGTCTTTTATGTATTATAATTGAAAGATGTAAGAAATGCACTGTAACTTTTACAGTTGATTTTATTGACCATTTCTCAATGTTTCTAAGTACTTTCACTCTCCTTGTGAGATCATCTTCAGGGGTGTAAAATGTAGCAACAAAAAATAACCACAAAACTGTGTTCCAATGTAATGGTTGACAGTTATGTTTAGCATTTGTTAGAACGTGAAAAATTATCCACTATGCAATTATTTATGTTGTAATGTTATAGACATACTCATATTAACACATGAAAAATTGTTCTTTTTATAAACATTTTAGAACATTACTATTGAACTTTGAGCAAATTGAAATTTGCTTAACTCTATATTTTCTTTTAATTTAAAGCAAAAATTTTCAAATTTAGGAAATAACAAGAGTAATTAGTTTTCTTGTTTAAAACAAAATTCATTCATAATTTTTTAAGATCAAATTGTGTGTACATTACTCTTGCTCTAGTTCAGTTCTCTGAAGAATGTTGTTTCCTTTAAAGACGCTTGAAAAAGTTCTATAATATATTACTTTGAACAGCAGAAGTAATTGACAGGTACATAAACAAACAGAATCAAAGATATAGACAAATAACATAAGTTTATTCAATTGATGTCACTGCAAGCAAAATCTTTATGAATCTGGTTGGGAAAAGTTTATTTGGATTGGTAGTTGTTAGTTTAATAAGTTAGACTTTGATAGTAGTCATCATCTTGGTGGCAGCCATTGGGAGTGTGGTTAGTTTGGAAACATGCAGAGTCAATCTGCTGTGTATTCTCAGCCCTTCAAGAAGGGCAGATAATTGTCTTAAGCAGATGACTGCTTAGTTCTTCATGTAGCACACTGTGGCCAGTTAATGGTTGTCCTCTCTACTGCAGTCTATTAGATGTTTTTTATATACAATTTTGAATTGTTTCAACTATTTAGTGTGAAGGTTGGTTTCAGTTAACATCAAAATTTTCTGTGTATTTTGATTGGCTAAAATTCTTTTATTTCCCAGTGTTTCCTTTTTTTTTCTCCTTTTATAGTAGAATTTATGCATGGAGCACCTTCTATTTTGGTAGATTTCTAGTCACATAACTAAAAGTCAGGAATACTAAAATCAAGTAGGTACAAAAATTTAAATACCTGGGAAGTGTTATAACAGATGACGGAAAGTCCAACACAGAGATCCGAAGGCGAATTGGCATTCCAGACATTGAATAAAAAATTAAGATACAGGACATTTTCACTAGAAACAAAGAAGAGGGTACTGGATTACTATGTGTTGACAGTTCTTCAATATGGCAGTGAATGCTGGACAATATTATCAAAGATGAAGGAAAAACTTGAAGCAACTGAAATGTGGTTCTACAGAAGGATACTGCGGATATCATAGATCGAGCATGTGAGCAATGATGAGGTTTTGGAAATGATGGAAATGAAAAGGAAATTAATACTGAGCATCAGGAAGAGACAGCTGAAGTTTCTGGGACATGCAATGAGGAAAGAGGGCTTGGAGAACCTGATACTAACAGGCCAGATATAGGGAAAAAGAGACAGGGGAAATCAACGGATAACATATTTGAAGGACCTAATCAGGTGGATGACAGAACGAGGATTGCATGGCGCAACAGGAGAAAGCGTGCTAAGAGCCACCAGAAATAGGGAGGCGTGGAAGGCCATGATCGCCTACGTCCTGAAGGGACAGGGCACAGAGAAGAAGAAAAAGAACTAGACCTAGGACTACCAAACTTCTATTTTGCAGCTATTTTTTAGTCTTTTCTTCTTTTTATTTGAGCGTTGTCTTTACATTAGTTTTTTTTTTTTATAATCGTATCGCCCCAAGCAAGGTATTTTACTGCCACTGTTTTGCAGGGGGTTACCTAGGAGTAGAGTTATGAGAAAGAGTGACAGGTTATAGGAGGAGTCAGGAAGTGGGTAAGAGAAGGATGAGAATGCTGATGAGAGTGGAGTGGACGGAGAGGGGAGCATCAGAGAGAGGATGCAGGTTAGTGAGATAGGAAATGACTATTGACTTTACATTTAAATTCTTGAAGATTGTTGCCGTCAGGAAAGCAAGTAAATGGAAGGGAATTTCACATGTGGGAAGTGCGAGAAAAGAAGCTGCTGGAGTAGAATTTGCATTTGCAATTTATTGGGTTCACTATAAAAGGGTGGGACCTAGTTGCTAATCTTGTGGCTTGAGTAAATTTATATATAGGGGGTACCAGTGAGCTAAGTTCATCAAAGCAGATGCTGTGAAAGTATTTGTAGAAAAGACACAAGGAAGCCACATTGTGCCAGTGAGAAAGTGACTGTATTTGAGCTGCCAAGTCGGGATCGATCACATTACAGATTCTCCATTGGATTATAGCAGGAGCACCCGACCAGATATGGCAGCAGTATTCAATGCACGGCGGATGGTAGATTTATATATAGGGAGCACCAGGGAGCTAAGTTTATCGGAGCAGAAGCCGTGAAAGTATTTGTAGAAGAGACACAAGGAAGCCACATTGTGCCAGTGAGAAAGTGACTGTATTTGAGCTGCCAAGTCAGGATCGATCACATTATAGATTCTCCATTGGATTTTGTCAAGGACACCTAGGTGGATAGCAGGAGCACCCGATCAGATATGGCAGCAGTATTCAATGCACGGGCGGATGGTAGATTTATATATGTGCAGGATTGTTTCAAGCGGAAAATACTTCTGGACCTACACAGAGAACCGACTTTCTTATTATAGCTTCTCATTAAACGTTACTGTTCCATCCATAAAAAATATGTATGTGCAGGATTGTTTCAGGCGGAAAAAACATTCTGGACCTACACAGAGGACCAACCTTCTTAGCAGCGAAAGTTGGGGGGAAGTTTTTTAGTTGAGGGAGAAGTATATATCCAAGCTGCTATCGATTACTTCCCCATGCCATGTGTGTATGTTTAAAAGTAAATTGTTAATACTTTTTACACTAATTTGTTAACTTTAAAATTTCTAAAATAAAAGATAAATGAAAATGAATAAAAGGCAAATGTTATTCTTTTTGTATATTTGGTTCAATCCCAAATCAAAATCCATTGTAAGATTTAATTCATAATGTTTATAAAGAATTAAATTAATCTGATTTCATTTAGACTGATTGTCATTCATGGTTAAGAGGTCTAAGTCGCGCAAGATCACATAGTGGCTAGGGGTTGCAGGTTCGAATCCTGCAAAATGACACAAAAATGTAACAAAAATTTATTGTAAATATTCAGGCCAATAGAAATAAATATATAATATTGTTTGATTATAAACAGAATATCTACTTAAATATGAGTATTGATCAAAAATAATGTTCGAACAAATCATTTCAAAGAATTAAATCTTCATTAAATTGTTAACTATTTATCCAAAGTAGAATCTAAGTGAACATTCTCTCCTGATGACCCCAAATTAATTTTAATGTAAATTCGAGAGGAATACATTAAAATACATTAAAATACATTAAATACATTAAAATACATAAAATACATTAAATACATAAAATACATTAAAATACATTAAAATACATTAAATACATTAAAATACATAAAATACATTAAAATAAATTCAATGAAATCATATGCTATAGAGAAACTCAGTAGAAATGTCATTGGCATGAGGAGCATTACATATTCAGCTCGCTTCAGGTGAATTTCAATTACTTTCCAGTAATTATCTTTTTCAAGTCATGTTTTCATTTTTAAAAATATATTTATTTTTTCAATTACTTTTGGTGAAATTAGAATTCATTTTCATGTTATTCTTTGTTACTTTTACAAACCCTATTTATCACTGGAATATTTATATTTATATAAATAAGTTTATATAATTATATATAACAAAGTTTATTTATATATATGAATAATAGTTTGTATATATATAATATAGTATATTTATATATAAAAAATACTTTATATATATAATATAGTTTATTTATATATGTAAATAACTAGCAGTATAGCCCGGCGTTGCTCGGGTATAATGTAAGCTTTATAACTAATCCATGGTCCTGGAGCTCAGACTCTTTGGGCGTTGGCATGAAAGACTAAAAAGCAATAGTTGTTTCCGGTTAAAGCAAAACCGTAGACTGAAAGGAAAATGAATGGATGTAAGTCAAATTTTGATTTCCTGGTATTGATATCAAAACTGAATTTTGAAGGCTAAATAAGTCCTCTGAGTAAAGAGTATCATGGCTGAGACTAAGAACTACAATTATAGCTACTTAGAGCCAACCCAAAGCAAAAATTAAAATAAAAGGGCTGAAAAAAATACAGACATACAGGCAGATAAACAGACACACACACAAACATCTTGCCTTTTATATATATATATATATATATATATATATATATATATATATATTGTTGATTTTCTGCTCTATTGCAAGAACTGCAACCTTGAAACTTCTGAATATCACTTCTTATGTCTTTGTCTATGAGTGTATCAAATTTGATTAAAATCAGACCACTCCTTCTATAACCCAATTTTTTCGATTATCGATTTTCGATATCTATCAAGATTACCTCAACACAAAACCTAGCTAAGAACACTTGCAGATGCTTATAGTACAACTGTGTAAATTTTCAAGAAAATCGGTTCAGCCATTTCGGAGTCTATAGGTAACGGACACAGACACACACACACACACACACACACACACACACACACACACACACACATAGACAAAGTTCCATTTAAAAATAAGTATGGATTTAGACAGTTTATATATATAATATAGTTATTTTATATATATAAATAATAGTTTATATATATATAATATAGTTTATATATATATAATATAGTTTATTTATATATATATAAATAATAGTTTATACATATATAATATATAATACAGTTTATTTATATATATAAATAATAATAGTTTATATATATATAATATAGTTTATATATATAAATAATAGTTTATATATGTATAATATAGTTTGTATACATAAATAATAGTTTATACATATATATTATAGTTTATTTATATATATAAATAATAGTTTATATATATAATATAGTTTATTTATATGCATAAATAATTTATCTATATAATATAGTTTATATATATAAACAATAATTTATATATATTATATAGTTATTTTATATATATAAATAATAGTTTATATATATATAATATAGATTATATATATAATATATTTTATATATATATATATACATAAATAATAGTTTATACATATATAATATATAATATAGTTTATTTATATATATAAATAATAATAGTTTATATATATATATAATATAGTTTATATATATAAATAATAGTTTATATATATATATATATATAATATAGTTTATATACATAAATAATAGTTTATACATATATAATATAGTTTATTTATATATATATAAATAATAGTTTATATATATAATATAGTTTATTTATATGTTTCAATAATTTATATATATAATATAGTTTATATATATAAATAATAATTTATATAATATAGTTCTTTTATATATATAAATAATAGTTTATACATATATAATATATAATAGAGTTTTTTATATATATAAATAATAATACTTTATATATATATATATATATATATATAATATAGTTTATATATATAAATAAGAGTTTATATACATATAATATAGTTTATATACATAAATAATAGTTTATACATATATAATATAGTTTATTTATATATATATAAATAATAGTTTATATATATAATATAGTTTATTTATATGTTTCAATAATTTATATATATAATATAGTTTATATATATAAATAATAATTTATATAATATAGTTCTTTTATATATATAAATAATAGTTTATACATATATAATATATAATAGAGTTTTTTATATATATAAATAATAATACTTTATATATATATATATATATATATATAATATAGTTTATATATATAAATAAGAGTTTATATACATATAATATAGTTTATATACATAAATAATAGTTTATACATATATAATATAGTTTATTTATATATATAAATAATAGTTTATATATATCATATAGTTTATTTATATGTATAAATAATTTATATATATCATATAGTTTATATATATAAATAATTTATATAATATAGTTATTTTATACATATAAATAACAGTTAATATATATATAATATAGTTTATTTATATAATATAATTTATTTATATATATATATAAATAATAGTTTATACATATATAATATATAATATAGTTTATTTATATATATAAATAATAATAGTTTATATATATATATATATAGTTTATATATATAAATAATAGTTTATATATATAATATAGTTTGTATACATAAATAATAGTTTATACATATATAATATACTTTATATATATATATATAAATAATAGTTTATATATATAATATAGTTTATTTATATGTATAAATAATTTATATATATAATATAGTTTATATATATAAATAATAATTTATATATATAATATATTTTATTTATATATATAAGTTTATATTTATCATTTGATTATTTCTACCATTCTCTCTTAGATTGGAAAGAAAGTCATGTTACATTTTTTATGAGATCATTTTGGAGATACTTTTTCAATTCTTCTTCTTTATGACATGTCTCTTCAGGACATAGGCAATCATAGTTCTTCATAAATTTTGTCTTTTAGTTATTTATTCTTAACCTTGTTCCACCCTCCATTTTCTCAAGTTCACTAAGTATGTATGTTTCCCTTTGTTCCTCTTGCCTTCAATCTGTCCTATAATTACCTGGTTTTCAAAACCCACTTCCTTAACTATGTGCACAAAAACTTTTAGCGCTCTCTTTCTGATGTTAAGTATAATTTCCATTTTTCTTCCATTTTATTTACTAGAAATATCTCCAATTCGTAGCCCATATTTTGGGGTGTTCCTCTTGCTGACTACCATACATTTTGTCTTCTTACAATTTATGATTAGTCCTTTCTTCTTCCTTTCCTTTATTACCTTGTCTAGAAGTACCTGCAGTTTTCTTTCCATAACTGCCATCAATATATCTTAAGTTATTAAAAATGTATCCGCCAACAATAAATTCTGATAAGACTTTTAGAGTTCTCTTGGCATCTCCTTCCTGTAAATTTCAAATCTAAACTTATTTATAAATGGAACTTTGTCTCTGTGTGTGTGTGTGTGTGTGTGTGTGTGTGTGTGTGTGTGTGTGTGTTACCTATAGACTCTAAAACAGCTGAACCAATTTTCTTGAAAATTTACACAGTTGTACTATAAGCGTCTGCGAGTTTTCTTAGCTAGGTTTTGTGTTGAGGTACCGCTGATAAATATCGATAATCGAAAAAATCGGGTTATAGAAGGAGTGGTCTGATTTTAATCAAATTTGATACACTCATAGACAAAGACATAAGAAACGATATTCAAAAGTTTCAAGGTTGCAGTTCTTACAATAGTGCAGAAAATCAATAATATATATATATATATATATATATATATCTTTGTCTATGAGTATATCAAATTTGATTAAAATTGGACCACTTCTTCTATAACCTGATATATTTTTGCTCGGGGTGATACGATTAAAAAAAAAAAAAGAAAATATATATATATATATATATATATATATATATATATATATATAGATATTCAAAAGTTTCAAGGTTGCAGTTCTTACAATAGTGCAGAAAATCGATAATATATATATATATATAGATATTCAAAAGTATATATAATATATATATATTTTCTTTTTTTTCTTTTTTTTTTTAATCGTATCACCCCGAGCAAGGCAGTAATGCCACTGATGTGCAGGGGGCTACATAATAGTGAAAAGATCGGAAAAGAGAAAGCCGGAAACCACAATCTAAACAGGGAACAAGGGATGAGCCTCTTAACCTGTTCAATAGACGTGGTGGAGTGTGAACCGGGCGATAGATAGATCTATCTACTCCAATTGAAAAAAAAAAAACAAAGTGAGAAGATTGGAAAAGAGAAAGCCAGAAACCACATCCTAAACAGGGAACAAGGGATGAGCCTCTTAACCTGTTCAATAGACATGGGTGGAGTGTGAACCGGGCGATATATATATATATATATATAGTCTCAGCCATGTTACCCTTTACTCAGAGGACTTATTTAGCCTTCAAAATTCAGTTTACGATGAAAAAAACTTATTTGATATCAATACCAGGAAATCAAAATTTGGCTTATATCCATTCATTTTTCTTTCAGTCTACGGTTTCGCTTTAACTGGAAACAACTATTGCTTTTTTTTATTGTTTTTTAGTCTTTCGTGCCAACGTCCAAAGAGTCTGAGCTCCAGGACCATGGATTAGTTTTAAAGCTTTCATTATACCGGAGCAACGCCGGGCTATACTTCTAGTAAGACTGATAAATATATATACAGGTGTTACAGAATTTTAAAACTGACCTTTTTGCTTCAAACCATTTGCTTTTCTTTTGATAACTTTATTTCGTTTTTAGGTGATTCTTGGTATGTTGTTCACTTACACCAGGATCAATGCTGACCAACCCCTTGATGCTCAAAAGGTTTTTGTTACTCTTTCCTTGTTCGACACAATTAATTGGCTACTCAATATATTTCCTTTGGTGATTGTTGACTCTTCACAGGTAAGATTCAGTTTTTATTTTATTTACCTTCATTAATATATAAAGTTTTATTTTTGTCAAATGCTGATATTTAATATGGGATTCAAACACAATTGCATTCAAACACAATAATTTTAAATTGTAAAATGAATTCATACAAAAAATAACTTTTTGCCGGTTTGATTTGATTTACTATAAATTGAAGCAGACAAGTAAAGTTTCCAAGCCTTAAAAAATCTGTACCAAATCCGACTTATGTGATGGGTATAAAATGCAAAAAATTACCACGTGAGACAGCACTCCTAACAATTACTATAAACCACATAGTTTGCCTCCAGTAGGTTGCAATAAATATAACTTACTAAAATTTGTGTTTTATGTTTAATATTTGGCATATTAACACAGAAATTGATTAAAAAAAAATAAAAAATTGTAACACAAATTCAGTCAGTCAGTTAAGTGTCATACATGAAACATGCTTGGGTGATCATATCTGGAAAGAGACATGACTGACTGGGCCTGAAGACTATCTCGCTTTCTGCGGTAGACTGGTTGCCATCCAAGGCTATAGAACCCAATCTGTCCTGTTATTTAATCCATAACCGGAGGGAAGAGACAGATTAATACTTTTCCCAAGGGTATTTGCACATAAGTGAATGCAAGGAATTCAACTGGATTTTGATCTCGGCCCCCCCGATTTCTCATTTTGAGCCGATAATGCTACTGTACACATTGCATCCAACAGCTAATATACTAAGTATGAATTATTTGTTTATATTACCGATGTAAATGGCAGATGAATGATACTGTGTTTTACAATAACATAGAATCACAGTACTATCTAAAGAGTGCCTAGTATACTGTGTAGGCTACAGTATTAATGTTTTATAGGAGCTGATATTGACTTTAATATGTTTATCAGTAGGCATGATGAATGTTAAATGTTCACTAAGATATACTGATACAATATATGGTACCTACCAGTTTGTGTTATAAGTTGTTTGCTATACAACACACATAGGGTCCTGGGCATGATGGTAAACTGCATCTGGCAGCAAGGCCTCTGATTGGAAGGTTGTGAGGAGCATGGAAACACCTCTTAATTGCTGTTGTTCTCAGATCCACTCTGACTCTGGGTGGTAGCACCTGTTAGGGTCAAAGCTATGGGTAAATAGATAATCCCCAAACTGTGGTTAAAAACTATGAAAGTATAAAAAAATAAACTTTTATAGAAATATATACATAAAATTAGACTTTTATAGATAAATATACTTTTTTGAATGAAAAATATTGCCAACAATACATTTTTGAAGAAAAATTATTGCCATAACACATTTTTGAAGGAAAAAAATATTCTCAGCATACAAAACTATAAGACATTTTCATTTTCCTAAAATAAGAAAATTTTTTTCATTTAAATCGGTCTAAATCAACCTTCTCACTATAACTGAACATTAAAAAAATACCCCACCTTTTTGGCATTAAATAACCCACAGAGGTGTTGATATGTTGTTAAACAAAACTAAAACTCAAACACTGCATACTGAAAGATATTACAGTTAGTATCTCAATATACAAGTAACTAGTGTGACCTTACATAGTTTTGGTACAGGTAATCATATACTGTAGCCTTACCAATAGTTTTGAGTCTACCAATATAGTAGATATTTGCATAATACAGAAGTTTGAGCTAGAAATCTTGAGGGTGACTTATTTATTAGAACTCATGCAGCAGAATCAGATCAGATATAAAACAAGAATAATGTGCGTTCTTAAAAAAGACACTGGAATAAGGAATACAATATTTCTGCTCAGAATGTTATCAGATAGAGCAATACAAATACAGAAAGATGTGTATCTGCATTTTATAAATTACACAAAGACATTCAATAATGTACACTATAAAGATCTATTAGAACTGCTCAACAACCTTTGAATTATATACTTAATATCAGGAAGAGACAGATGAGGTTTCTAGGGCACATAATGAAGAAGGAGGGTTTGGAAAACTTGCTACTCAAAAGGCATATTGAAGGCAGTAGAAGCAGAGAAAAACAAAGCATATCATACTTGGTGGGTATAAGTACATGGATAGTGGAACAGGGTGTAGGAGAGATAGCAGAAAGACAAGACTTATTCAGTGCTACAAGGTACAGAAAGTTGTGGAGAACCGTGATCGTCTATGTCCTGAAGGGTACATGGCTCATAAAGAAGAAAGAAGAAACATTAGTGAAGAGAGGAGGTAGTTAATAAAAAATGGAGGCTTAAGAAAAATTGTTCTTTTGTCGTACAGTGGATATCAATTCAAAATGAGAAAGCTGAGATTGAATTCCAGTCAAATTCATTACATTCACTTACGTGCAAATAACCTTTGAAAAGGTATAAATTCACTGCTTCTCTTTCCAGTTTTATAGCAGGACAGATTGGGTTCTGTAGCCTTGGTTGGCAACCAGTCTACTGCAGAAAGTAATGGCAACCTACTGCAGGAAAATTTTCTGCCCAGTGAGTCATGTCTCTTTTGAGACATGATCATCAAAGCATGTATCATGTATGGCACTTAATTGACTAACTGACTTATTGTAAATATTTGCCAAATAATATTTTTGATAAACTATAAAATGTTATAACTTATATCCTAAAAGGTTGTAAGTGCTTCAAAGGCTATTGACAATGATTCCCTACCACTTGTCTTTTTTTTATTATTTAATTTATTTTCATATTTGTTTTTATTTATCTTGACAAGCTATTTTTCTAGCCTAATTCAATTAATCGCTTTGATTATGTCAAAGACAATGAATCTTTTTGCAACCACCACTTTTACTCAAGTACTTTTTTCTCATACTTCCCGCCTTCCATATATTTGCTTCCCTAATAGCTACAATCTCCAAGAGTTTAAGTGCAACATCAATTACTATCTTTCATCTCTCTGATTCCCATGTTTTTCTTATCCTTTCTCCCCCCCGCCCTGCATCTTGTTTTCTTTCTTCTTATTCTACTCTCACAGAACACCTTGCACACCAATATTCCCATCTTTCGCTTATCCTTTCTCCAACACCCCCTCTCTCTTGTTCCTTTATCTTTTTGCTTTCTTCTCATGTAACCCACTGCACACCAGTGGCAGTACTGCCTTGCTTGGGGTGAAATGATTATAAAAAAAAATTATTTAAGTAAATTATGAGTTTTAAACTGTCTAATGTCATTGTATATTTGAATAATTTTATTTCTTCTCACAGTTTTATGTTTCCATGGGTCGAATTAAAAAGTTCCTTAATGCGGATGAGATCAACCCCCACAACACCATTGAAGACCCCAAAATGAGTAACTATCAAGAAAATACTGATTTCATTTTTTTCATTTTTTTTTAATTCACCCAATACAAGGTTCAAGAGCCACTCCTGGTAGTGGATTACTGAATGAGGTGTGCAAGATTAATGTAAGTAGAGATCTTGAGGATAAGAATAAATTGTGATTGGCTTTTGCTTTGAGAAATTAAGATTGTAGTGCTCAGAGAACTATTTACATTGGAGTCTGTTCCAAAAAGTAGCAATTCTTGAAATAAGCTGTCTGAATGAAACTTACTCCTTACAAATGGAATATACAGGAAATGTGAGTGATTTGACTCTGTGGGTGGGCGTGGTGTGTCCTCACTTTAAAGGTTTGAACTGAAAACTCCACTTTTTAGTTCCCCGTTCAGGCATAGCTGGGACATTTACTATGGAAAATAGTGATAGGGTGTCAATAGGTTTGTAAAAAAGATTGTATAGTAGAAAATAAGTCATTTTCTAGAAAACCATATCATATTGAATCCAATCTATACATTCCAACCTTGATAGAGTTTCCATTTCTTGGCCTTTTTTAACATTAGTTCCTGGTATGATATGAATCGTAGGAAATGAAGAATTAGTTATTGAAGAAACCTACCTTTATTGATCTGAATGACCAGAAAAAAAATTGAACTACATCTCGTTCATTTTGTCACCCGTAATTCTAACGCAGTCATGTAATTAACTACTGAATGACTTTCAGCGTAGGCAACAAATTTCGGCCTATTTTCGGCTTATTTACTTCCTTTACTGAAATTTCTGCCTATTTACTTCCTGTAATGAAAGTAATACACAATTTTTTTCTATGCATATTACTTTCATTACAGGAAGTAAATAGGCCAAAATTTGTTGCCTACGCTGAAAGTCATTCTGCAGTTAATTACATGACTTCATGAGAGTTACAGGAGAAAAAAAGTGCGAGATGAAGTTCGATTTTTTTCTGGTCGTTAAGATCAATAAAGGTAGGTTTCTTCAATAACTAATTGTTGATTTGAGTTCAGCATATATGTTTGCACAGAAATAATGCTATTTTGGATTTTGAAGGGGGAAAAGCCTTCAGGACCTAAAACGAAAATTTACCAATATTGGTTGTCCCTGAATTTGAAAATGTTAATATAGTAGTGGTCAGGGAAGTATCCTCTCTGGAGTTTGTTCAATAAAGTAACCATTCTGGGAGAAAAAAACATACGATTAGAACATAAGGACACATGGCCCAGTGAATATAGACATTGATTAGTTCCTGACTTGACTCTTAGAGTTGTGAGTTCAATAACAGGCTACAACAGTGGTGAACAAGTAACTTGCAGGTTTAGAGGGAGATAACTCATGACTTCCAATCAAGGCCTTATGCAAGGAATGGAGTTCATATACCCCAGTTATTGTAATAAAGGGTTCGGTTTTAAATTCTTAGCACCTGAAGAAGGCCTGAGTGTACAATGGCTGAAACATCGTACAATGGCAACAAAGATGAGGACAATAGTCCGAATAATGTAAATACTAGAACTTTTTACCAAAAAAATATGGAAAGAACAGAGATGGTTTGTCACTGTGAACATGGCATGATGGATATGAACTGCGAAAGTCTGAATTGGCATAACCCATTAGAAAATTGACCATAGTAATAGTGATAAAGTAGCAGGAGAATGCAACATTTTTATTTGTGATATAGAGGTTGCAGAGTAGAGAATAAAATTCATCACCCACAAGGCTGCAGAAATACTTTCAAAATCTGTTATGGTTGGAAACCTAATGACTGCAGCACCAACCAATGTTTTGTAGCAATACTTCATTCTTGGTCTGATCTGGTTGTTTTCAATGCTTTGTATAGCATCATAGCAAAACCTCTATGAGCAATTTAATGCCAAAATCTAAATATGAAAGCTCAAACTTTATAATTAATTTAAGAGTCCTTAAACTGTAGCCGAGTTTGAATTCCAGTTGAATTCCTTGCATTCACTTACATACAAATACCCTTGGGAAAGATATTAATCCATCTGTTCCTTCCAGTTATGGGTTAAATAATAAAATAGATTAGATTCTATAGCCTTGGTAGCAACCAGTCTACCGCAGAAAGTAATGGCAACTTATTGCACCTTCTGCCCAGTCAGTCATGTCTCTTTTGAGACATGATTGCCCAAGCGTATATCACGTATGGCACTTAACTGACATTATTTCATAATGAAATTAAAATTAGATGCATTTTTTTACTATTTCTTCTCTCATGTGAGTTGTGTATCCTACCATAGACAAAGGAAGTGTTTCTCATCATTATAACATTGCATCTATAACTAATCTTACGGACAAACACTGATCAGATTAATGCTTGAGTCTATGCCAAACCCTTTATTTGAAAGGTGGCCCCTTTGGAAAGATCTTATATCTCTGTATTCTATACCTTGTCAAAGGAAATCTCACATTGTGCATGAATAATACATGTTAGAGAAGAGATGGATTCATGCCTTTCCTAAAGGTATTTGCATGTAAGTGAATGCATTTCATCTGATATTTGAACTTGGTTCTCCAGTTTTTGATTTCAATCCACTATTCATTGCACCACCCACACATCCAACTCCATTGTTATAATAAAATATAAACCCTCACTTTTAATATGCATGGGAGGCATGAAGTATTTAGATAATATTTATCATTATTAGTTACATATCAACACTTCTATGGGTTTATATTATTTACTTTGTTTGAACTTTTGTCTTCAGCTTTATTGTCATATTCACAATGTTTCGGCCTTCTTCAGGAGCTTGGAATTTTAAACCAAATCCTTTATTTTGATCATTGGGATATATCATTCTAATTCCATGTGCCATGACACTTTCGGATGTCATGTAGTTATCTCCCTTTAACTCAACTCTCTAAGTTATTTTTTGTCAAGGACACATGGCCCAGTGGATAAAAGTGTTGTTTAGTTCCAGTGATTTGATCCAAAGAGTTGTGAGTTCAGTACCTAGCTACAGCAATGGTGAACAAATAACTCATAAAGCTTGGGTCAACCTGAGGCCTGGTTTTCAGGCACTTTTCAAAGTTACACATGCTGGGGGTCACATGAAAAATGCACCTTCATGACAAAACAACCAAGGTGACATTCACACCTGGGTCTCATGGTCTGAAATTAAACATTCTAACCCTTTGGTCACACACTTATGTGTGTGTGTGTGTGTGTGTGTGTGTGTGTGTGTGTGTGTGTGTGTGTGTGTGTGTGTGTGCCTGTGTGTGTGTGTTTAGCTAAAAACAACCGACAAGGAAGATTTTATTAATCTTTATTTATTATTATTTGTTGTTCATTTTCAACAAAACATGCTTATTTGTTGCCCAAATATATATATATATATATATATGCACTCACACCCTGATTGAGCAATTTGGAAGAATGGTAGATTTTGAAAAAGTAGTAGCTACTCTAGCATCTATGCATTGCTCATTCAATAATGAATTAGAACACTCTTAGCTACTGGCGTATGTTTACATGGTATATCAAATGCTAAAAGTCTGCCTCCTTCTACCGAGCACCCATAGCTCAGAGGTAGAATTACCGACTGATGTCAATTCAGCCGGGTTTCAATCCTGGCTAAAAGTAATTGCATGTCTAACCATAGTGATGAGCTGTGATACAGCAAAACAGATCTGTCTGCAGATGACTATATATATATATACAACCTTTGAGATTTTAAAAAGAAATCACTCGACCAGCAGTCAAGAACGAGGGAAAATTTACTTGCTCCAAAATCATTTTACTCGACTGACTCCATTTTCTTAATACTCACCTTACGTAAATCACAGATGAAAAACAAAAAATGAAATTTTAATTAAAATTTCAAATGTGTTAGAAAAGATTTTAAAAAATAATAACAAAATTTGATCTTTCCTCTTAATAATAGCATAAACATTTTGATGATAAAACTTTGTTTTTTTTTAAAGTTTGAACTCTTTTAACATCATGGTATGCTGTTTTTTGTTGTTGTTTTTTTGGCAATTGAGTGGAGGTACCTAAATTCGTAGTTTCTTTCTTCTTTTTTAGATGATAAAAAAATAGCAAATCTGATTTTCTCAATGATTTTCTATAAAAAAATTACTTTATAATTTGTTTTTCGGTGCATGGTTGAAAGAAGTATGCATATTTCTTTTCTTTCTTTCTAATGTTCATTTTTACTTTTCATAAGTGGGGAGAAAATATAGGATAATATTTTTCCAAATGAGTTTTTAAAAATCTGTGAGCGTCTTTAATCTAGGCAACAGAGACATTTTGGCTCCGCTCTGGAAGCGTTAATTAAACAAATGTTTATACTGACCGGGACAATAAAAGCCAAGAGTTCAATAATGTCATTGTAGGTCATTCTAACTAACTTGTGAATCTTCAATGGCATTCTTTTGTGTTGTAAAAGGAAACAGAGACATTTTGGCTTCGCTCTGGAAGCATTAATTAAACAAATGTTTATACTGACCGGGACAATAAAAGCCAAGAGTTCAATAATGTCATTGTAGGTCATTCTAAGTAACTTGTGAATCTTCAATGGCATTCTTTTGGGTTATAAATGGAATCAGATTTCCTTTTTCTATATATGAAGGGACATGTTTCATTGCAAGATTTTTAATTGACCGTGGGTGAGTAAAGCAATAAACTTTAATTGCCCAATTAAGTTTTTAGTCCAGTGAAATCTCAAAGGCTATATATATATATAGTCATCCACATACAACCCAGTTTTGCTGTATTACAGCTAATCAGTAAGGTTTGGCATCCAATTGCTTCCAACTTTGATATCAGTTAGAGATTTTACCCCAAAGCTATCGGAGCATGAAAAAAAGGCAGATTTTAGCATGTTATATACACAATATAAGCAAATATCAATAGCCAAGAGTGTTTAATTCATTGCTGAAGAACAACATGTTAATAGCAGTGAGTAGCTACTGTTTTTAGAATCTACCATTTCCTCAGAGTGCTCGATTGACGGATGAAAGCATAGTCATCTGCATAGAGTCCTGTTTTACTGTATCACAGCTCATTGGTACAGGCAGAAATACAATCACTTCCAGCAGGGATTGAAACCCAACCAGTTTGATTTTACCCCAAGCTATTAGCACACAGTGGAGAAAGGCAGATTTTATATATATATATATATATATATATATATATATATATATTGATTGTTTAATTATTTAGTAATATATTAATACATATTTTTTAACAGCACAGTCTCTCTCTCTCTCTCTCTCTCTCTCTCTATATATATATATATATATATATATATATATATATATATATATATATATATATTAAAGGAGTCTTTAACTCCAGGTGGTTCAATCACAAGTCTACATTTTAAATAGAAAACAGAAAAAATTGTACAAAATTGGCTAGCCACATGTGGAAATTGAAATCAAAATATGGAAAAGACCCAGATATAACATGGAGTATAGTGAAAACACCCAAGTCTTACAATGGTGGCAAAATATGTAGAATGTGCCAGGAAGAAAAGTTAGCAATTATGCTATACCCAAACAAAAATGAAATATTGAATGAAAGAACAAAAATTATGAGTAAGTGTAACCATACCAAAAAATACCTATTAGGTTCATACAGCCATTATTTCTTGAAATTTTAAAAATTGTTCATTCAAAATTCCCTGTCACATGAGCATTCAAAAAAAAAACACTGTTATGAGAGCATTCTAAAAAAAACGGTAAATGGTAAAATCAGTTATTGAAAATCGCCTGAAGACACCACTCATGGTAGAAACCTAGGTTGTATAATAACTTGTTTACAAATGGGAAATATTCAAACATTTTACAATATAATTGTATCGAACACTTTTTAATACAAATGTGCAATGGTCACACCTTATTATGACCAGAAAATAAGTAATTAAGCAATCAATATATATATAGGCTCATACAACAATGGAAAATATATATATATATATATATATATATATATATATATATATATATACATATATATATATATATATATGTTCATACAACCATAGATGAAAACACCATAATTCCTTGTAATTTTAAAAATTCCTTGTAATTTTAAAAATAGCACGTTCAAAAATTCCCTGCCATGTGAGCGTTCAAAAAAACACCATTACGTGAGCATTCTTAAAAAAAAAAAGGTAAACAGTAAATTATTGAATTATTGAAAATCACCTGAAGACACCACTCATGGTAGAAACCTAGGTTGTGTAATAACTCATTTGCAAATGGAAAATATTCAAAAGTTCTACAATATAATTGTATTGATTACTTCTTAATACAAATGTGCACTGGTTTTATCTTATTATGACCAGAAACTAAGTAATTAAACAATCAATCAATATATATATAATCTGCCTTTCTTCCACACACAGATATATCATGTAGCTGAACTCAGACTAAACATGGAAAGAAATAATGTCAGTCAGTTAAGTGCCATACGTGATACACGCTTGGGCGATCATGTCCTGAAAGAGATATGACTGACTGGGCAGAAGATTATCCGGCAGTAGGTTGCCATTGCTTTCTGCGGTAGACTGGTTGCCAACCAAGGCTATAGAACCCAATCTGTCCTGTTATTTAACTCATAACTGGAATAGACGGATTAATACCTTTCCCAAGGGTATTAACGTGTAAGTGAATGCAATGAATTCAACTGGAATTCGAACTCGGCTCCCCGATTTCTCGTTCTGAGCTGATATCCAATGCACCACAACGCACATCCAAGAAATAATGTCGCAGGACTAAAAATAAGAACTAGTAGAGATATATCTAGACATGGGCAGTAGAATAAGAACCTCTGTAGATTAAACAATGTGTTTAGTTTGAAGTTCCGTGATGGTTACTCAGACTGATTTACACCTGATGAAGGCTGGAGGGTGCAACAGCCGAAACATTGTGATAACAACTAAGGGCAATAGTCCACCTGTAAATTTGGTAGATAACAACTATTTATTCTTCCTAATTTTATTTTGTTATATTATGTTATTGTTTATTTTGTGTAAATTGTTGCTTATGTTCCTTTGTTTTGTTTATTTTTTTTCCTGTTTAGAGGCTGCCATTTTGATGGAGGATGGTAGTTTCACTTGGGAACAAGGTAACATTATATTACAAAAGTAAGTAAAAGAGTAAAAATGATTTTCTAAATGCACCACCACCATTACTACTATTGTGTAAGAAAACATTTTTTGAACACAAAAGTTCACACAACACAAGGCTGGAAAGCCACTCAAGATAGAGGGTCACTGTTAAAATTGTTATGGTGAATGAGGTGTGTGTTATGAATGAAAGTAGGAAGTGAAAATTATGAGGATAAGGAGGATAGATAATGATTGTTCCTTAACTTGAAGAGGTTAAGATTGTAATGTTCAGGAAAGCATCCCCATGGGAGTCAGTTCAACAAAATAGCAATTCTTGGAAAGAGCTGAGTAGAACGTTAACCTTATATTTAGAACATGGTGAAAATAATGAAGAATTTAGTCTGTATAAGTAACATGGCATATTCTACACTACCAGCCATAATTATTAGGCAACCCCAGTTTTTAAAAAAAAAATGATGTATTTCATACTAATTTTAGTATTTATTGCCAAGTGGATAATTTTAAATGAAAATAGAATGGTTCTGTTGTTATTATTACTTTGCAAAATTTTACAAGGCAGGCAAGAAGCCTTTGCTTCTGCCAGCCAATAAGAAGAAGAGTCTAGCGTGGGGAAGAGAGCACAAAAACTGGACACCAGAACAGTTCATTTGATGTATATGTTATTGTGCAGTATTAACAAAAGAATCATGGAAACATTAGTAACAACAGAAGCAGGGAACAATATACACAGTGTGAGATATTATTATGCAAGTCAATATTTTTAAAAATAAAACTGGTATCAATCAACAAATGCTTATATAAGTTTTAAAATATACTATTGGATAAATATACCATGTGAATTTCAGTATTTCAACATTGCAGACTTCTTGGAGTGTGTCAGAGGTTATTGCAACTGACCTACCGATTATGGATCCTTTCGTTTTTTTTTTTTCAAGGAGTTAGCTTGATTGCATAATACCAACCTTACAATTAATCAGCTTTCCTTTCTCTCCTCTGTTGGAGCCAGCCTATCTTCTTGCAAATTCTAGTTTAAACCCCTTATATATGTTGTGTATTGTAGGCAGTAATGCACAACCCCATCAAAGAATACACAATTCCTGTTGAAGATTATGCAATTCCTTGTTAAAGATTATGCAACACTTTCCATAATCATGGCAAACCTTTGTCTCTTTTGTCTGGCCGCTTGTCAGAAGCAATGCTGGAAAAATAACTCCTTCAATGAAATGCACAAAATCAAATCACACATGTCAAACATGACTTAAATTACATCACAGAAATCAAATCACACATGATTGTTTACATCTGCTTTGTAAAACATCTGAGATCTGAGATGGTTGCCAAATTACATCATAGAAATCAAATCACACATGTCAAACGCGACTAAAATATTTTTTTATTAAAAAAAAAAATGAGTCTTTATATTTAGTTTTTATTCCAACGTTTTAAAAATTCATTTGGTTAACAAAAAAATGTGAATATTTTTCCCTGGAATTTTGAAAGAAAAGAAATATTTAAAAAAAAAAATGTGTTTTTTAAAAAAAAAACAAAATATGTAAAAAAAAAAGTGCCAGTGGTTATGTGTGTTGTGGTCCAGTGGATATCGGCTCGGAATGAGAAATCGGGGAGCCGAGTTCGAATTCCAGTTGAATTCATCGCATTCACTTATGCGCAAATACCCTTGGGAAAGGTATTAATCCATCTCTTCCTTCCAGTTATGGGTTAAATAACAGGACAGATTGGGTTCTATAGCCTTGGTTAGCAACCAGTCTACCGCAGAAAGCAATGGCAAACTACTGCGGGATAATCTTCTGCCCAGTCAGTCATGTCTCTTTCAAGACATGATCGCCCAAGCATGTTTTACGTATGGCACTTAACTGACTGAATTATTTAAGTCTTTTTTTTCAGATTTAATATTTCATACTTCAGAAAATAAAATTTAAAAAAAAAAGCTTTTTTTTGCTAAATATTTCATGCAGGAAATCAATTGTCTGTAATTCATGTGGCATTAATGTAACTTTTTCCTCTAAAATTAAATGTCTACATTTTTAAATATTCTTCGAAAATTTCTGAACTGAGAGTGTAATAGTTTTTATATTTCTAATTTCAGTAAAACAAAATAAATAATTTTTGAGTTGCACAGGCAACGCCAGGCTATGATGCTAGTTAAATATAAAGAAAACTAGTTGAATGAAATGTTTATTAGCTACTACAAACCAAGATACTCTACTGCAAAAACAATGATTTGGAGATTGTGGTTGTACCTATTAAAGCAATACCCAGTCAACTCTTCAGCTATACGCAGAAGATTTTGTTGTGTTTACGAAATTAAGAATTAAAAGCAACTTTCTTCTCTGCTATTACAAAAATTCACAATGACGTGTGAAATCCTTGTTTTGCCGAATAGGAAAAGGATTGACCATGTGCTTAAAGAAAAAGTCGAAACCAGATTTTGCAAGTAGATGTTAAATTGATTTTCTGACCAATGGAAGCGATTTGCAAGACTAAAAAGAATTAGCCATCCAGTCCAAAAAACTAAATGGCTATAAAAGCTCCGGTCAGTGTCAGCCAGTCAGTCAAATGGGAGCAGTGAGAGAGATGACACACTAAAATGTAATGGGAGAAATTTCAAGTTGACCCGCACATTAGGTCGTGTCGCACATTTGTTCTCTTTCTCCTTCTTTCTTGTGTGCTGATTCCTTTTATGGCTTCTTCTCCATTCTCAACGTTTCTATATGCCTCATCTTATACTTGATGACAAATGGACATTTTAAGACTGAGCGAATACTTCAAAGACACTTCTACCTAAAAATGCTCATACATACTTACATATGTACACATAAACTCACTCTTGCAAGGACTACTTTAAACTCTACCCTTAACTTCTTAAAAATGTTTCTAATTAAACATTAACTTCTACAATTCATGTCATCCTTGTCTATAATCAAATTTCTATTTTAACATGCAAAATGTATATTTTTATTCTTCCACAAATCCACACATTCCAACCTGCTGAAAATCTTCTGATGATAACGAATAAATCCTAAGCTGTAAGTTATAGGGAGTTCGGTTATGTATGACACAAGGCTGTTTTTATAAACATTAACCATCTCTTTATACTTCAATTTCTATTTATAACTGCTCAGGTAATGGCCTGCTCATCTACATTTTTCAATTCTTCTGTCATAGGAGATTTATAATCATAATCACTCAGGTAATGACCCTCTTGTCAACACTCCTCAATTCTGTTACACCTGTGTCAATGGTTTTGTAGGTGTTCTCTATAGTGACAACTTTGGCAATTCCAAGCCCACATGGACGTCCACTCCACAATCAGGGAAGAATGACACTCAGCAAATGCATGCTTGATATACATGGAGGAATTTTTCCTGATAACAATGATTGAATACTTCCTTTATCTCCACAATGATAATAGACAATGGCAATTGCCAATGCCTCAAGTCCACTCACTCCATCTTATGTAAGCCAAAGTTTGGATTATCTCAGTTAGTTAAGTACCATACATGATACACGTTTTGGGCGATCATGTCTCAAAAGAGACATGACTGACTGGGCAGAAGATTATTCTGCAGTAGGTTGCCATTGCTTTCTGTGGTAGACTGGTTACCAGCCAAGGCTATAGAGTCTAATCTATCTTATTATTTAACCCATAACTGGAGGGAAGAGATGGATTAATATCTTTCCCAAGGGTAATAGTGTGTAAGTGAATGCAAGGAATTCAACTGGAATTTGATCTCAGCTTCCCGATTTGTCGATATCTATTGCACCCCAATGCATTTGTGTCAAAAATCCAAATCAGCTATAAAAACTTTTGACAAATGTTGTTGTTGGTTGTTTTTGTTTCATGGCAAATCAACCTCAGCGGGTCATTTATTGCCAACTAAATTTTATTTATTTATTGCTGGTAATACCTTTTTCTTTCAACAATTTATTGTTGTTTATATAAGTTTTTGTGTCTCATAATACATTTTTCTTTTCGAGTATCAAGATTCATTGGGATTTGTTTTTAAGGGCAGTGTCCCCAAGTCCTACCCTTGTTATTTAACTACTAACTGGAGTGAAGGGATGGATTAATACCTTTCCCAAGGGTGCTAGTGCTTAAGTGAATGCAGTGTATTCAACCGGAATTCAAACTCGGCTCACTGATTTCTTTTTCTAAGCTGATACATGTTTATTGAACAGGTTAAGAGGCTCATCCCTTGTTCCCTGTTTAGGATGTGGTTTCCGGCTTTCTCTTTTCCAATCTTCTCACTTTGTTTTTTTTTCAATTGGCGTAGATAGATCTATCTATCGCCCGGTTCACACTCCACCCACGTCTATTGAACAGGTTAAGAGGCTCATCCCTTGTTCCCTGTTTAGGATGTGGTTTCCAGCTTTCTCTTTTCTAATCTTTCCACTATAACGTAGCCCCCTGCACATCAGTGGCGTTACCGCCTTGCTCGGGGTGATACGATTAAAAAAAAAAAAAAAAATATCCACTGCACTACAATGCACAGCCATCACTAAACGCTTACAGCACCTGGTATTCCCAAGCGGTCACCCATCTAAGTACTGACCATGCTCAACGTTGCTTAATTTCAGTGATCGAGCAAGAACCGGTGTATTCAACGTGATATGGCCGTAAGCCTTGACAAATGTCACAGAAAGAAAAATAAATGAACCCATCCCTTACCTTAGGTGCAAATCTTTATTTTTGTAAGGATATTTTTATGGGTGACCAACATGATCTTTCTGCATAAACTATGTTTTCCTGATTCTTTGTCCAGAATAACTCTAGAGATTATTTTTGGTGACCACCCATTTTCTTTAACGATAAAGCATTGTAAACAACATAATGTTGTTTTATTTTGCCATGACCAACATTTCTAACAATGCATCAATGGTCTCTTTCTTATTGGCAGGAAGTGGGGAAATATAAATCGTCTTGGTTTGCTCAATCTTACTGAATTCCATATTGTTAAATTTGGGTTCAGTTTTCCTTGGAACTCTTCTTGATTTTATTTTATTATTTTAAAACTCAATTTTTAACACATTTCATTTTTTTTTTCACTATGCAACCAACTTTCCCAAGAATTTCAACAATTATCATCCAGTTAGTAGTCTCTCCAAATCACCAACCTGCAATTTCGTGCACTTAAAAGCCCAAATTGAGCTACTGCTCTGTTACATTATAAACATCTGATTAAAAAGATGACTTTTTGTTAAAGCCCAAGAATTGGAAAAAAGAAGTCGGCAGACCTGAAGCAGATTACCACCACGTTTAATTACATTGTTTTTTTGTTTTTTTTTCACTTTTTTCAGTGCAGTCTTATCGATTACTTCCTTAGCTTTACGACTGACAAAAAAAATTTTGAAAAATTTCAGTATTTAAACATTTTCTGGGGGGATCAGTTTCTCATACAACGTTATAGTAAATTGAGCCTCCATTTTGAAACCAGTCGCAGGTACGACATTACCGCCACATGTAAATTTGTTCATTATCAAATTTGGGGGACTTTTTTCAGTGCAATATTATCTTTTACACCTTAAACTTTATGAATGACCAAAAAGATTTGCAAAATTTTCAATATTTAAACAATTTGGTGGTGGGGGACCAGTTTCTCATACAACCTTATAGTGGATTGAAAATGGAGGATTGATTTACTTTAACGTTGTATGAGAAACTGACCCCCATTCAAATTGCTTAAATATTGAAATTTTTCAAAATTTTTTCTGATAATCGAAAAGTTTAAGTAACAATCAATAGGACTGTGCTGATAAAAGTAAAAAAAAATGAAAAACAACAAAATTAAATGTGGTGGTATTCTGCTTCAGGTTCACCAAGAAGTCAGTTTAGCATTTGTGCAAGATTCATCGCACCTTGAGAGACACTGTCTTAAAACCATTGATGTCCCTGGGGGTTAAACACCAAAGAATAATAAGGCATGTTTCTTCCCATGTGACATACTGCTGCCATTCCCGGAAGATTGTGTGGTGGCAGCAAGCCATGAATTAATCTGTTTACTGTAAATGTTTTTTGTTTTATACGTGTTTCCCTCCCCACTTGTTTTTCTCTTTTGTTTTTAATTTTTTATTATAATCTTTGTTACATAGAGCTTTTTTCTTTTTTTCTAATTTGTCAAATTCTTGTGTGCCATATGTGATTGTTGGGGTGGGGGCAAAAATTTTTTTAGTATTTTTGCTGTAGTGGGGCCCCAAACACCATGGCGGAATCTCCTCAGCTACTACCAGAGCAGGTGGAACAATCTGCATCTCCTAAAAAAGCTTGGGCCAAAAACAGGCCCCCAAAAGATGGCCATCTATTATTCTCAACTACACACCAAATACAAACAAATCATAAAAGGAAACTAGTTTCTAACAATACCAGAAGCTTTGGATGTTATGACAACAAAATCAATCATCCTGCTGACCACTAATGTAAAAACTTTAAAAATTTTCGGGGGTAAACAGGGAAACAATAGAGGAGATATTAAAATGCCTGAAAATTGTGCCAAAAATACTGACCAAGGGATCAAATGTCATGTGGAAAATCCTGCTGGCTACAGAATAGAAGGGCAAGCAGTTGGTTGGAAGCATCCTGATAGCAAAGACAATACATCTCCAAACAGAATATTTGGGCACCTGAAAGACAAGTTTGACAGTGCATGGGGTGTCCACAGATATCACCAAGGACCAGTTGAAGGCCCTTTTCCCTAAATATGAGCAGATCACAGATGTCTCTCTGTAATAAGTAAAGCAGGCATTGCAAATGGTGACTTTGTTCTTCAGGTGACAATCACGCAAAGGCTTTCTTCTCATCCCCAACATACTGATTTGTTGGGATAAAAGAATATTAGTTATAGTGGAGGGCTGTTGATCCCACAGCTGGTTGTGTGGCACCTTGGAGCACCTATCTAAGGCATGCCCTGGTAAGAACATGGTGCCACAAAGACATCCAATAACAGCAGAATTAGTGGCATAGTGGAGGGGGTCACAATGGACCCACTCTGTGAGAAGCTTGGCTTGTCGGCAATTGAGTCGCACTCTTTCTGGTTTTGTGTGCCAATGGTGAATTATCTCAGCAACCCTGAGTTTTCACTTATCTGGCAATTAATTTGGAATATGCTATCTGTCAATGACGTAGCCTTAAGATGAGGCTGGTTAGATTTGCTTGTCATCAGTGGGACCTTGGTCTAGAAAAAACAATTTTGCATACCTGTCCTCAGGAATGCCCCTTCCGAAATTATATCTGCAAGTTGATGAATTGTATCATTCCCGAACCACTTGTTTCCCTTGATCTTGCATATGTTTGTGATAATATGTTACCCCCGTATTCTGGAATAATTCTTTAATAATATGTTACCCCCATATTCTGAAATAGTTCTGTAATAATATGTTACCCCCATATTCTGGGATAATTCTGTGATAATATGTTACCCTCATATTCTGGAATAATACTGTGATAATATGTTACCCCCCATATTCTGAAATAGTTCTGTAATAATATGTTACCCCCATATTCTGGAATGATTCTGTGATAATATGTTACCTTCATATTCTGGAATAATTCTGTGATAATATGTTACCCCCATATTCTGGAATAATTCTGTAATAATATGTTACCCCCATATCCTTGAATAATTCTATGAAAATATGTTACCCCCATATTCTGGAAGAAAAACAGATGGTATTTTTCACTTTGCTAGCCATGGCAAGAATGGTGATATGGACGCTGCAACTAGAGGGAATTTTGCAATACAATCATTATTCTTATCATAATCTGATTGAATTCTTCGAGCACCAGTTCAAGATGAAAATCAGATGTGGTAGAAAACATTTGATTTCAACATATTTAAGCAAAAGGTGGGTAAAAGTGGCAAGCTTGGTTCAAGTAAGGAGGTCCAGCCTTGATTTTCTATTTCAGGTCCCCTTTGCTGCAATGGGATGGTTTTCTTTCAATTTCTTAATGTGAGTAATTGTTGTTCCTGAACTGTTTCTGGAATTCTTTTTGGTCATGATTCATGTTGAGATTCGCAACCTCCCCAGTTTTTTTTTTTTTTTTGTCCTTTTTGATCTTGGCTGGCTCAGTCTTTCAACTTTCCCATCCCACCATTTTCTTTGTCATTCCTTCTACCTTAGTGAGTGATCCTTTTGATTCTGTCTATATACAGAATACGGTGCCCGCTCACGTTTTTTTTTTGTAGGGAGAACGAGACATACTAATGTATTTTTATTAATTTGTTCTTTTGTTATATTTTAGTTTGTTTTCATGTTCATCTACTTCCTTTTTCATCACACAAATCTATTTTTATATTGGACATTTTAAGCTTTTATATAATGGGGTTTTTGTAGATTCTCTGTTTATATGTGGTATTGTGGCATATATCAGTTTGAATGTCGAATTGAATGAAAATAGGGGAACTCTTATGGTGAATGGGCAAATTTTAATGCATGGAAGCGTTGTGTTTCTTGTTAGCTAGGTATTAGATAGTGTTGACAAGCTTCTCCCCACATCTCCCTAGGACTTGTGTCAAAATTGTTCATTTTAAGCAGTAAATATATTTTCACAAGTCTTGTGGTGTGGTCAAATGTTGGTATTTGATCACCACCAGCAGGGTCACCTGAATGAAGGAGACTTATGTTGGATAAACCCAGAACTCCTTAGGATCCCAGGGCAACATCACTGATGTGGCCGTGGTCATCTTACAGATGTATTTCTAAACTTATCTTTACTTTTATTTCATTTCCTTGCAGTATCTCATTTAAAATCAGCAAAGGTCAACTTGTGGCCATTGTGGGTCCTGTTGGCAGTGGCAAGTCATCTCTGATTTCTGCCATCTTGGGAGAAATGAACAAAATATCTGGAAGTGTACACAGGAATGTAAGGCATTTTTGTTTGTTTTTTCAAAGATTTAAAAAAAAAATCTTTAATCTATAAAGCTAGCTGCTTATTTGTTTTCTTAAGTATTAAACATTTTCCTTATTCAAACTGAAAGCTTTCCTTGTCAGTGAGGCTTTGGATATGCCTACTGCATCTTCAGCAGAGGAATATGACCACTCCCCACACACACACACACTAAAAAAGACCTCTTTCTGAACAATTCCTATCTTTTCACTCTCTAATGTTGGGCTTTGTTTTTCTCCTCTTTTCTAAAATATGACCTTACCATTTTGTCTGAGACTAGTCTGAATTGATGTGAGAATTAATTTTTTTTCATGTAAGTAATTTTCATGTGTTTTTTCTCTCCCTCTTTCATATTTCGCTATTTTAATATTATATTCTTTAATGGACTTCTGTGGATCTATATCTTGTTAGAAGTTTCTTGTTTTAGGGACTTATTTTTTTCTTCTTTGAGAGGTATCTGTCATTTTCACCTTGCATTTGTTGAGGGACTGCTCCCACATGGTTTTTGCCAAAATAAAAAGTGAATTTTTCCGTAGAATTGAAATATCTTCACTTTACTGGTAATCACTAATACTAAGATGCTTTTTTGTTTTCTTAGTAACTTCACCAGTCTACTGAATCAGTAACAAAGCTCCTGACTTTAAGCTAAAACTTAGTAAATTTTTTTCTTTCTTTATTTATTGTTATTATTTATTATTATTATTTTTCAATTTGAGTAGATAGGCCCTTCTATCTCCAGATTCATACCCTTCCCTTGTCTCTTGAAAAGGAGTAGAAGCTAAACCCTTGTTTCCAGTTTAGGAATGTGTTACCTGGTTCTTTTCCTCTCCTCAGGCCTTAATATTGATGCTTTTGCAAGTTTTTTTGTGGTATGTATAGATGGTGGTAAACTCTCTTCATACTGACAATATCAGGTTGGCAATTTTCTGGTTGCTGCTTTTGACTGGTAATTAGGAGCACAAATTCTTGTATAGCATTTTGATCTACAGTTGCATAATATCAGGGTTCTTCCAGTTCCATAATGGAGCTGTGTCCCTGCAAGCACTTCCTATGGTCAGCCCTGAAGCCATATGATGCTGCAGTCTGTGTCCATGTGTTTTCACACATGTCACAGTTGATAACCATCTGCTACCACTACTCAAGGCCGCTATTTACTAAATTAACCCCAAAACATGAAAATTCACAATCAAAGATACAAAGCTTCTTATTTTATGTACCCTGTCTCTTCAGGGCGTAGGCTTTCCACGTCTTCCTATCCCTGGTGGCTCTTAGCACGCTTTCTCCTGTTATGCCATGCAACCTTGTACATTATCCACCTGATTTGGTTCTTTAAATATGTTATCCATTGCTTTCCTCTGTCTCTTTTTCCCTCTTTCTGGCCTGTTAGTATCAGGTTCTCCAAGCCCTCCTTCCTCATTGCATGTCCCAGGAACTTCAGCTGTCTCTTCCTGATGCTCAGTATTAATTTCCTTTTTGTTTCCATCATTTCCAAAACCTCATCATTGCTCACATGCTCGATCC
Organism: Ascarosepion bandense; assembly: GCA_037127315.1. Classification (NCBI taxonomy): domain Eukaryota; kingdom Metazoa; phylum Mollusca; class Cephalopoda; order Sepiida; family Sepiidae; genus Ascarosepion; species Ascarosepion bandense. Next base: position 5,055,327 of record JBBBDQ010000946.1, on the reverse strand, counting down.
ATGATATCCACAGCACCCTTCTGTAGAACCACATTTCAGTTGCTTCAAGTTTTCCCTTCATCTTTGATGATATTGTCTAGCATTCACTGCCATATTGAAGAACTGACAACACATAGCAATCCAGTGCTCTCTTCTTTGTTTCTAGCAAAATTGTCCTGTTAATCCAGCAAAAAAATAAAAAACCTCAACATTTCTTTCTTTCTCAAACATCCCTGGTATATATACCAACTTTTGCAGTGTGGTATCCTTCCTCTACAAAAGGTCCCCAGACATCCTAGTTCTCTGTGAAACAAACCTTAATCTTTCAATCCCATCCATTGATTTCTTGGTTTCTGCTTACTTTCCCTTCTTTAGGGAGTACTTCAATGTCTGCACACATGACCTGGGTATTTATGACGGCAAACATCTCCCTCTGACTAAAATGAGTTCGGTGGACCTGAAGGAGACTACCACCACCTTTAAATTTGTTGTTTTTCATTTTTTTTACTTTTTCAGTGCAGCCTAATTGGTTATTACATAAAGTTTCCGATTATCAAAAACATTTTTTAAAATTTCAATATTTAAACAATTTTATGGCGGGGGCTCAGTTTCTCATGCAACATTACAGTAAATTGATCCTCTATTTTGGAACCACTTGCATCGGCGTTGCTTTGTTTTGTTTTTTTTACGACACGTTGTTGCTCTTGTTTTTGTCTTTTTCAAGTTTTCTTTAGTTCTTACAATGGCATCTTCATCGGAAACTCCAAGAATATCTTTATTCAAAAATTTCGCAAAGGATTCAGTTGTTGAATATGCGCAAGCAAAAAAGTTAATTGCGCAGGATCGATTTACTATAAGGTTTTACGAAAAACTGAGCCCACCCCCCAAATTGTTTAATGTTGAAATTTTTACAAAATTTTTTGTCAATCGGAAAGTTTAGAGTGTAATCGATAAGATTGCACTGAAAAAAGAAAAAACAAAATTGATAATCAACCAATTTACAGGTGGTGCTAACGTCGTACCGGTGAGTGGTTCCAAACTGGAGGATCGATTTGCTATAATGTTGTATGAAAAACTAAAATTGTTTAAATATTGAAATTTCTCCAAATATTTTTTTCTTTTTTTTTTGTCAGTTGGATAGTTTAGGGTGTAATCAATAAGATTGCACTGAAAAAAGTAAAAAAAAAATGAAAAACAACAAATTTAAAGGTGGTGGTAGTCTCCTTCAGGTCCACCATGATTTTTCTTGAATCTCCTGACCATTCATACATGTGTCTCTGTCAGTTAACTATCCTTTCTTTCTCTACCGCTCCCCTTTCTCTCCTCACCGTTCTTTGCTAAACAGTATTTCAGATAATATAGACAACACCATCTCCTCTCACCCATTCACTAATATATTTGTGTTTGGTGACTTCAATGCCCACCTTACCAAGTGGCTAAAAAACTCTGTCACTGATATTACTGGTGTCAATATACTGAACTTATCAATCTCTCAGGCAACTGGTAGATTTCACCATGCATTTCCCCAGTGACCCTGAAGGACACACTTCCCTTCTAGATCTCTGCCTCATGACTCTTGCCATGCCAGGCAACTCTGATCATGTTGTGGCTTCCGTTAATATCTTTTTCCACTCCCTCTTCCTCCAGGAACCTCCTATTTTACTGCTATAAAAGAGTGGAATGGTAGTCATTCTGTGATTTCCTTTTGTGATGTGTGTGCAAGCCGCATTCACCTTGGTTGGGTTGAGCCGGCTTCCTCCCTGATGGAGTAAGACATATTGGGATTTGTTTAAGGGCAGGGTCCCAAGTCCTACCCTGTTATTTAACCCATAACTGGAGGGAAGAGACGGATTAATACCTTTCCCAAGGGTACCAGTGCATAAGTGAATGCAGGGCATTCAACTGGAATTTGAACTCTGCTTACCAATTTCTCTTTCTGAGCTGATATCCACTGCACCACAAACACACATCCATCAGCTTACAGCACCCGGTATTCCCAAGCGGTCACCCATCTAAGTACTGACCAGGCTCAATGTTGCTTGGCTTCAGTGATTGAATGAGAACCGGTGTATACAACGTGATATGACCATAATGATGGTACTTGGAACAAAATGTTTAGTCTCTCTGTTGAAGACTACGCTTCTCAGATTTCCTCCTAGGTAAAAGCCAGCATTGATGCTTTCATCCCAGCCAGGAAGTTCCTTCCAGCTTAAACCTCATTCTTCTGCTTGGTTCTCACCTACTTGCTCAGCCACTATTGCCCACAGGAATTACTTCTTATGACAATACTGGAGAGATGCATTTGGCTCCAAGAGGTACCTTTTTGTCTCTACTCATAAATGATGCTAAGCTGTTTTTTGATGATAGAATCTCACAAGTTTGTCTCCAAAGACTACTGGCAGCTCTGCAAAAGTGTGCTAAACAACAGGAAACCCTTGACTTGATCCTTCCTCTATTCAATAATTTTGAAGTCTTCACATCCACAGTGGACAAGGCTGAATGCTTTGCTCTCTTCCAGCTTCATACTTGACACTGTTGGATATTGGTTAATGGCAAGTGATTTGGCACACAAGTAGATTGGTGTAGTCAGTCCAAATGAAAGACCAAGCTCTTGAGTGATCTAATGGAGAGATATATATGAGTGAATAGAATCCACTCATGCAAATGTGTTGGGCAGGTTCATTATAGTAAAGTGGATTACTGCTGCATTAGATACTCTCCTATAAATGAGGTAGACAAAAAGAGGACAAAAGCCATGTTAGAAGGTAACTTATTTGATTTCTACAAACACGTCTGGAGTTCCCACACCCAACTTCTCACCTAGAACTGAGACCTAATTGAGTGATGTATATATAACCCTGTATCTGGTCTCTAACATTATTTCTAAACTTGACTCCCATAAAGCAAGTGGAATTGATACGATTCTTGTCATTGTCCTAGAGAAATGGGCCCCGGAACTCTTCTCCAAACTCTATAATTATTGCTTTCCTGTTTGTTAGAAGTCCTCCCCTCTGTAGTTCCTGTTTTGGGAAAACTCTGGAGAGTCCTTTGGTCTCTCTAACTATTACCCCATCAACCTCTTACTGCTTTTTGGCAAAATGTTCAAGGATATTATAAATGCTGAAATCATCATCTCATATCAAACAACCTATTCTCTGATAAGCAGCATGGCTTCTGCTTTGCCAGATCTACTGCTGATCTACAACCATCACTGAATATATACATATCAGGCTCTTGATAAGAATGGCAAAGCTCAAGCTGTTGACCTGGATACCTCAAAAGTGTTTGAGAGAGTTTGGCATGCTAGCCTCCTGCGCAAGCTACCGGGTTATGGTATAACTAGACAACTGCTTGATTTAATCCAATCATTCTTGCCAAATTGTGAAATGAAGGTCATTTTGAATCATTACTATCAATAGTAAGTTCAATCTTTACTGGGTGTGCCATACAAAATTAAACATTAAATAACTCAACAAAATGCATCAAAGACGAAGCTGCTGTCTGTCAATCATCATAGGCAACCCCTCCTGCCTCCTATATGCATAGACCAAACAAGTCCCCCCTGAGCGCAATACACTGCACCTCCTCAGCCTTACCCTATCTTCTGATCTCAAATGGAACCATTAAATTAAATCAATAGCCAAATCCATTGCTAGGAAGGTTGGGTCACTGTGTCAGGCCAGGATGTTTTTTCTGCCTGAATCCATCTTGCATATATACAAATCAACCATCCGTCCATGCATAGAATACTGCCGTCATATATTAGTCAGGCACCCCTACTGTTCATCTCAGTGTTCTTGACAGGCTCCAAAGGAGAATTTGTAATGTGATGGGTACTGACTTGGCGGCTCGACTCCAGCCACTTTCTCACCGATGGGATGTGGCTTCCTTCTGTCTGTTCTATAAATATTTTTATGGCTTCTACACTGATGAACTTAAGTCACTGGTGCCCTTGCTACATGAGTTTGCTTGTGCAACCAGACTGGCAACTGGATCCCACCCATTCACAGATCAACTAACTGCAGCTGACAGTTCTACTCTAGCAGCTTCTTTTCTCACACTTTCTGCCTGTGGAAACCTCCAGGAATTTAAATGCAATGTCAATACCCATCTTTTAACCACTTGACTCCAGTTCTTTCTACATCCCCCTGTATATCTTTTTCTTTCTCTCTACCTTTGCAACTGTCATCACACCTGCATTTCCATCCTTCTCTTGCTCCTTTCTCTGACACCCCCAGTAACTGATTTGTCTTTCTTTTTACTCTCCTTCTATCTAATCTTTTACTCTTTATGTAGCCCCCTGTGCATCAGTGGTGTTACTGCCTTGCTTGGGGTGAAACAATTAAAAAAAAAAACTATTGAATAGTCAGGATTTAACTAACTACTTAGTTTTAATGGTTGGTATGCTGAAAAATCAACCAACCTAACCTAACTTAAAATATTATCTTCATCTTTATCATAATATATTGGATGACTTCTTCTTCAACCTTCTGCATTTAGCATTCTTTAGAAATAATTTATTACTTTTCTTCTTTATCTTTTCATATAAAACATCACAGTATATGAGAATCACAAGACTGGGTGTTAAAATTTCACATTAGTATAGAACAGACAAAATTTTTTAAATTTTTCTAGTGTTATCAGGTAATCTGCTTTTGTGGACGACTGTCATGACAAGCATTAATGTGCTTGCTGTCACACTCTAAAGTTTTCAAATAGTTTTGCACCTGATATTAAGGAAATTTTATTACTAAAATAAGTTTTTCCTTGAAATGATTTAGAGTTAAAAAACATATTCCAATTATATATTTAGCTTTTAATTTGCTTATACAGGGTGTATCAAATAACTGACAAAAAATCATATAAAAAAAAACAAAGATATATAAGAGAAAAAGTATATTTTTTTAAAAACCAAAGCCAATGATCTCTACCTGTTTAATGGCCTTACTACCCTTTACATCAGGATAGTCCACTCACAACTCGAGAAGTTGAAGCATGAAACTGACCCTCGTCATCCACTCCACAACTGTGAAGCCATGACAAAGGGGGCCAAGTCAACACAACCTTCTACATTCAGCTGAATGTAGCTCCTTGTCATCATCTGTCCCTGTGGTGCAGCCACCTTAACAACATGGCGCACATTCTCTCTCTCTCTCTCTCTCTCTCTCTATATATATATATATATATATATATATATATATATATATATTGATTGTTTAATACTTAGTTTTTGGTCCTAATAGGGATAGACCAGTAGACATTTGTATTAAAAAGTCTTCTATACAATTATATTGTAGAACTTTTGAATATTTTTCATTTTTAAACAAGTTATTTTGCTACCTTGGTTTCTACCATAAGTGGTGTCTTCAGGCGATTGTTAATAACTATTAAAAATAGTTATTAAAAATCGTCTGAAGACACCACTCATGGTAGAAACCAATGTAGTGAAATAACTTGTTTAAAAATGAAAAAATAAAATAATATATATATATATATATATATATATATATATATATATATAAAAGGTGTCTTTAACTCCAGGTGGTTCAATCACAAGTCTACATTAAAAATAGAAAACATAAAAAATTGTACAAAATTGGCTAGCCATGTGTTGAAATTGAAATTAAAATATGAAAAAGACCCTGACATAACGTGAAGTATAGTAAAAACAGCCAAGCCTTAAAACTGGAGCAAAATATGTAGACTGTGCCAGGATGAAAAGTTAGCAATTATGTTATTCCCAAACAAAAATGAATTATTGAATGAAAGAACAGAAATTATGACTAAGTGTAGCCATACCATAAAACACCTATTTGGTTCATACAACCATGGATGAAAACGTTATAATTTCTTCTAATTTTAAAAATTGCGCATTCCAAAATTTACCGTTATGTGAGCATTCAAAAAAATCACAGTTACACAAGTGTTCTTAAAAAAAAACAGTAAACGGTAAAATCAGTTATTGCAAATCGCATGAATACATCACTCATAGTAGAAACCTAGATCGCATAATAATTTGTTTACAAATGAAGAATATTCAAAAGTTCTACAATATAATTGTATTAAACACTTTTTAATGTAAATGTTTACTGGTCTAATTTTATTATGACCAAAACCTAAGTAATTAAACAATCAATATATATATATATATATATATATATATATATATATAATAATAAGACCGACTCTGTACGTATCTAAATCCTAAAATTTTACAAAAGCAAACTTTGAGGACCACAAATAACCGGCAGAATCTAACTCCGTTACTGTCCGTCGTTATAAAGCGTTGGACAAGAGGGGGAAAAAAAAAAGAAAACCGCGGAGTACCGACAATACATACAGTACCTCGCAGCAAAGAAAAAAAAAACCCTCAAACGGAACCAACCACAAAGAAAGAAAAGTGCTCGATACCAACTAACCAAATTGAATTAACAAAGAGGAAGTAACGTAGAGCAAAAACACACGTGAAAAAATCACAAGATCGCCAAGACCTACCGCGGTTTCGCACAACAGCTCGTCAGGGCAACGGCAGACCAAGGATTAACCAAATAAATAGACACACCGAGCAAAGACTGACCAACCAGCGTACCCAACTGGGAAAGGGGAGGTTCGGAGGAAAAAAAAAAAAAAAAAAAAATTCCGAGGACACAGTATGGTTAGAGACACTAAGCAAGAAATTTTGCTTTATGAAATCTACACCTATGTGCTTCTTTGCTCGGTGTGTCTATTTATTTGGTTAATCCTTGGTCTGCCGTTGCCCTGACGAGCCGTTGGGCGATCGTGTATATATATATATATATATATATATCAATCAATATATATATATCAATATATATATATATCAATATCAATATATATATATCAATATATATATATTTCAATATATATATATATATATATATATAATATATATATATATATATATATATATATATATATATATATTATGATCCCATTATGATTGAGCTATCTAGAGAGGAAAATTTTTTAAAAAAAAGTTACTAATTCTGCGATTTATGCATTACTCTTCAGCAGTGGATTGAATTCTTTTGGTGACTGGCATGTGTATACACTGCTTATATATAACACACTAAAATTTCACTTCTCTGATTCCATGTGCCTATGGCTTAGGGGTTAGTGACTTCAACTGACACCAAATCGGTTGAATTTTTATCCCAGCCAGAAGCAAGTGGATGTCTAGCCACACTGATGAGTTGTGATATGGCAAAACAGGCTTGTATGTGGATGATGAAAATATATATATATACATACATATATATATATGCCTTTGGTCACTGTAGAGTCAATTTTCAGGAATAAGAATATGCCACACTGCCAACTATAGAGCATCTTCTAGTTTGCCCCAATCTTGAAGATTTATGCATAATTAATGACCTTGAAACTTCAACATCCCAGGCAAGGCCTTGTGTACAACACTGGGTGGGTGTGGTGTAGCAACCCAATAAGAAAAATAAGTTGGTTTTCATGTTTGTATTGGCCATCACGTCCACAATGGAGTCTTCACTAAGTCTTTGACATAGCATAACTGCTGGTTGATTAATGATGACAGGTCATGTAATTAGTGTACAAGAAATATCTGATGCATGCCAAATTTGCAACTTTCCTCACTTTCAAATGTTTTCATCATAGGTTCTTGTACATTACTTCTACAACATTGCATGGGTGGGGAATGTGCTTCATCTTCCTTCTATACATCTTCTTCTATGGCTAATTTTGATGTACAATGCCTTTTGTCCCATAATATTTGTTATATTTAGTTTATCAAGTGTGTATGCAGATGTAACAGTTTTTATGGAACAAAGGTAGTCATTTCTAATTACAGTGTAACCCTGATATAAGAAAGCTGTCGGGACCAGATAACAGTTCTCTTATATCGGGTTTTCTCTTATATCCGGGTTTTGTCTATTTTATATACATTACCTCAGGCTCTAATTTGGGACCAGAGAAAATCGCTCTTATATCCGGGTTTCTCTTATATCAGGATTTCTTATATCCGAGTTATAATGTATAATAAATTTGGAAGAAGTTATCTAAACTTATTTATAAATGGAACTGTGTGTGTGTGTGTGTGTGTGTGTGTGTGTGTGTGTGTGTGTATCCATTACCTATAGACTCCAAAATGGCCAGACCAATTTTCTTGAAAATTTACACTGTTGTACTATAAGTGTCTGCGAGTGTTCTTAGCTAGGTTTTGTGTTGAGGTACTCCTGATAAATATCGAAAATTGAAAATCGAAAAAATCGGGTTATAGAAGGTGTGATCCGATTTTAATCAAATTTGATACACTCATAGACAAAGACATAAGAAACAATATTCAGAAGTTTAAAGGTTGCACTTCTTACAATAGTGCAGAAAATCGATAATATATATATATATATATATATATATATATATATATATATATATATATAAAAGTCAAGATGGATGTGGGTGTGTCTGTTTATCTGTCTGTATGTCCTTTATACAAATCCACAATTTTTATCCGATTCTCACCAAACTTCACACAAATATTTTTTAGGCTGAGTCTGAGCTCCAGGACCATGGATTAGTTTTAAAGCTTTCATTACATCCGAGCAATGCCGGGCTATACTGCTAGTTATCCATAATTCTGAACTAAATCATTGTTATTTTTATGTTATTCAGCTTACATTACCTTAATTACATTATGACTATTTTTTAATCTTCTTCTGGTAGAGAGTTCATTTTGGAGTTTCTTTTCTTTCCCAGAGAATGTTCTAGATCTGAGTATCAAAGATTTCTGCAGGCGGAAGTAATTCAGTCGTCAGTCTAAAAAAAAATTCAACTCTATGTAGATGGTTGCCAATTCTCATAGTGCATACAAGAAAACACTGACAATAAAATTTCTTGGATATGAAAGGTTGTAGATCTGAGTATCTGCAGAGGTCATTTTAATTAATTTTCTGTTTGACTTAATGTAAGATATTTAAATTTATTTCTTTTTAATCTTAACTCTTAATTTAAATTTCACTGAATGTAATTTAAGGAAATATGACTGAAAAATATAAATTCAATGTGTTTAAATTCTATTTTTAATTTACTTTTTTCTTTCCCAGGGTTCTGTTGCTTATGTCTCCCAGGAAGCCTGGATCCAGAATGCAACACTGAAAAATAACATCCTTTTTGGCAAAGAAGACGATTCTTTTCTATACGATTCTGTAATTGAAGCCTGTGCTTTGAAGTCTGACCTTGAACTTTTTGAAGGTGGAGATCAAACTGAAATTGGAGAAAAGGTTAAAAAACAAATGCAATATTTTGATCATTCTTTTAAGTCTTCTTACAGCAAATATTAATATAATAGTAACTATTTATTTTTATGCCTTACCATAACAAATATGAAGTCCCCACGTTCATAAATTGACTCATTTGCTTCATGGCAATTGTTTGATAAGCTTTCTTCTATGGTATCTTGGCTTCATAAATTTAAGTGCAGTACTAGATTGGCAGCTAGGTTCCATTCCTTTTACTATTGAAATGGGATTGGTTTGTATAATTACAGGTTTTACATGTATCAATGTAATTTTTTTTCCTTAACAACAGGGCATAAATCTTAGCGGTGGCCAAAAGCAGAGAGTTGCTCTAGCCAGAGCAATGTATTATAATGCGGATATCTACCTGTTAGATGACCCTCTCAGTGCAGTGGACTCTCATGTTGGCAAGCATATATTTGGAAAAGTTCTCAGTAAAGATGGATTTTTGAAGAACAAGGTAAGTTCCATTTGAATCTTTTGTAAGCAAAAAATTCCCTTGATAAAACAATCCTATTATAACCGTGCTTGTCTCCACTTCATTAATTTGCCTATTCGTCAATCATATAATAATTCAGCTTGTTTCTTCCTTAGTTAGTTAGATACTTAGTTCCTCCATTTGTTACACTTACTCTCTACACAAGCTTTTTTATTCCCCTCTATCTTTTTATAATCTATAAACGCTACTCTCCTCAGCCTTTCTCTCACCTTTGTCAAACAGAAGTATAGTAAAGAGTGAGAGAGTAGGAGGAGAGAGCCTATAGCATTACCTTAGCAGTAGCAGCTTAAACTGTGTGTATATATGTGTGTACTGTACAATATAGTAAAAATAGGTAGGTTTGTTGTTGTATCTTGCGACCTAATAACGAGATTTCTGGCTTCTACACCATTGGCCATTACTCAGCTGATCTTTTCTGTTTACTATGGACGCAGGATCCATGATTTTTCAGTAATAAAAAATAAAAAAAACATTTTCTCTTTCAAAATCTCTCACAAAATAGCATACAGTATTTTGGTTACAGTCTGTGCATACAATGTTAATAGCCATCTTTAATAAAATTACAGTCTGTGTTATCGTTATTTTATTATCCAATACATTTATGTTTGAAGACGTTACTATCATTTGTAGTATGACAAAGTAAAATTTTTCCAGGAAATCATAATTATCCTTCCATGGAAATTCCATGGGTTCTGCTAGTACCTTATAAATAATGGACTATTTCATTTTGATTGTATGGAAAGAGGGGAAAAGACACTACTTGGTTTTGATGAAAAAAATGAAAGGAAGAAAGAAAGAAATATAGAAGTGGAGAGAGAGAGAGACAAAGTGAGAAAGAGAGAGAGAGAATATCAGATTAAGCTGATAAGAACAGATCCAACACTTTGATCCCAGCCAAAAGGCTGAGAAGCAGTGGCATTTTTCAGTACACCCGCATCACAACTAAATGTAACACAAACTTGATGTTTAGATGAGCAAAGAATCTATTGAAATCAGACAAACACCTAACTGACTATTCCTCCAGCAACTATGGGGGTAATAGAGTTGGAAAAGAGACAGGAGGTATCAAAGAAATAACCCTGCCTCCAAAACCACAGCATCTTGAGGAACAAAAGTGCCCACAGGACACAAAAATGCTCACAAGACACTGTGTCTTCCAAACTGATGACTGCTTTTTTACCCCAGCTTTTATTGGCATGAGGCATCTTACAATGATCCAGATCTTGACCATTGCAGAGAGGCCTGGATCTACCTAGACATACCAGGCTCTCTTGCTATCACTGGGAAAAACCCAGATGTAACTGGTGTTCACAAACATGTTTGCATGTGATCTGAGTCCTCTTTTGTTTATGTACTGACACTGTTCACTACATATAAATAGTGTTATGGTGCCCTATTTACATTGGAATGAACTCTTTCTCTTTCATAAATACTAACCTGCGAGACTTCCTAAGGGAGGCAGTCGAGACGCAGTGTAGCTTGACAGTTCGGATGGACACTTCTTTCTGCTTCCTAATAATGCTCTCATTTTGTAAATACATTGTGTTATTCCAGTACACTGGATCAATCTATCTTCTTTTTTTTTGTGACTTTCTTCTTGGCTCTAACAGGCCACAACAAGATAGATAGATAGATAGATAGATAGATAGATAGATAGATAGATGAACAAAATGAAATAGATAGATAGATAGATAGATAGATAGATAGATAGATAGATAGATAGATAGATAGATAGATGAACAAAATGAAATAGATAGATAGATAGATAGATAGATAGATAGATAGATAGATAGATAGATAGATGAACAAAATGAAATAGATAGATAGATAGATAGATAGATAGATGAACAAAATGAAATAGATAGATAGATAGATAGATAGATAGATAGATAGATAGATGAATGAAACAAAATGAAATAGATAGATAGATAGATAGATAGATAGATAGATAGATAGATAGATAGATGAACAAAATGAAATAGATAGATAGATAGATAGATAGATGAACAAAATGAAATAGATAGATAGATAGATAGATAGATAGATAGATAGATAGATGAACAAAATGAAATAGATAGATAGATAGATAGATAGATAGATAGATAGATGAACAAAATGAAATAGATAGATAGATAGATAGATAGATAGATAGATGAACAAAATGAAATAGATAGATAGATAGATAGATAGATAGATAGATGAACAAAATGAAATAGATAGATAGATAGATAGATAGATAGATGAACAAAATGAAATAGATAGATAGATAGATAGATAGATAGATAGATAGATGAACAAAATGAAATAGATAGATAGATAGATAGATAATGAACAGAATGAGATAGATAGATAGATAGATAATGAACAGAATGAGATAGATAGATAGATAATGAACAGAATGAGATAGATAGATAGATAGATAGATGAACAAAATGAAATAGATAGATAGATAGATAGATAGATAGATAGATAATGAACAGAATGAGATAGATAGATAGATAAACAAAATGAAATAGATAGATAGATAGATAGATAGATAGATAATGAACAGAATGAGATAGATAGATAGATAATGAACAGAATGAGATAGATAGATAATGAACAAAATGAAATAGATAGATAGGATAGGTAAAGAACAAGTAGAAAAAAGTTTCTTTAATCTAACATGTTTCACTTATAACATTCTTTTTCAAAGATTTATTAAAGATGAATGATTTAAAAATCCAAGAGACAGTATGTTGATTGAAGCATAGTTTCATTGGTCAAATACGTGTCACGTGTGATAAAGCAATGGATGAATATGAAATGTAGGGGAAAAAACTTGTCAGATTCTGATCCATATATTCACCTCATAGTTAGATAGCTTTTACTGGCATAAAGGCATCTTAGAAAGACCCGGATCTTGACTCATTGCAGAGAGGACTGGATATAGCTAGACATACCAAATAGACACTGCTAACAGACATAACTGGTGTTGACAAACATGTCCACATGCAATTCAAAGCCTCCTTTGTGTCTGTACTGACAAGTAATTTGCCACAAATGGGTTTACCAGCAATGCCATAGAAAAATTTCCCAAGACCCCTCAACAACTTCTACTTTTGGGAAAGCTTTAGATGTTGGGCAATAAATCCCTCCCCTTCCCAAAGGAGAGGTACTGCTTGAGAGGAAGGGTCCTTGAGGATTGGGCTTAAAATTATTTGAACCTCAACAAGTTAAAAGACCAAGAAGTGATTGTATTTATTTACTTGCTGCAATAAAAACACCGTTTTTCAGATGCACAATATCAAACGGAGTAAGGCTATTGACAAAAATCTAGTTACCATAAATAGAATAGAATCATTTGCTGGATTATATTTAAATTATTATTAAGAGAAATGTTCATAATATGGGGATTTGAAAAGAAAGGTAGAAGGGAAGATAGATGTGTTTAATGTCTTCTGCCAATCACCACATAAATAATGAACTCTGCCATTTTGATTGGATAGAAAAACAATACATATGACTGAAAAAAAGAAAGAAAGAAAGGAAAGAAAGAAAGAAGGAAAGAAAGAAAGAAGGAAAGAAAGAAAAGTTTAACAGCCATTTCAGTGAAATGGAAAAATTGTCAATTTCAAATCTTTTCATTTGTACCCCCTTACTTCTTAAAATAACAACCAGCATTCATATTTATGATTGTTACTGCATTATTTTGTTAAAGTTGTTCAGCTCAAATATTTAACGACATGATAAGGGAATTTCTCCAGATAATTTATTGCCTAAGAACTCACCATAGCTTATTCAATCATTAATTGAGGAATTAAGATTCATCAGAAAATTAAAATAGGAAAACTGTGAAGTTTTCACAGGTCTTTCTGGTAAAAATAATTAGGATACCATGTTTTACAAGTACATGGACTTATTGCTTGTAGACTCCCTTGTGGTGTATAGTTGTTGGTTGGTTGTTTTAGCTTTATGGCATATCAACCTTGGCGGGTCATTTATTGCCAACTAAATTTTTTATTTATTTATTGCTGGTAATACCTTTTCCTTTCAACAATTTATTGTTGTTTTTTTATAAGTTTTGTGTTTGGTAATACTTTTTTTTTTCTTGTACCAAGATTCATTGAGATTTGTTTTTAAGGGCAGTGTCCCCAAGTCCTACCCTGTTATTTAACCCATAACTGAAGGGAAGGGATGAATTAATACCTTTTACAAGGGTACCAGTGCTTAAGTGAATGCAGGGTATTCAACTGGAATTTGAACTCGGCTCACCAATTTCTCTTTCCGAGCCGATATTCACTGCACCACAACGCACATCTGTCACTATACGGTTACAGCACCTGGTATTCCCAAGCAGTCACCCATCAAAGTACTGACCAGGCTCAACGTTGCTTAACTTCGGTGATTAAGCGAGAGCTGGTGTATTCAACGTGATATGGTCGTAAGCCTGTGGTGTATAGACTCACCTCACTAGAACTACAATCTCACAATGATAGGGCCATAGCCACACCACACTAAGGCCATGGCTTCAACATGGCAGGTGTTGCTACTACAGTTTCTGTAACAAGTTGGTTATCAGTGGTGAGGCGGTTAAGTGTGATGTTTTTGGGAGATGGGAGGTCGCTTTTGATGTGCATGTGAACTCAGGTGGAGATACTGTCTGACTGCTGAATTTCTTTTTTGTGAGCTTTTATGTACGTTTTTAAGTGCAGATCAACTCCAATTTTTATTTTGTTTCTTTAGGCTGAAGTGGGTGCTATTGGATGTGTTATAATCTTCCCAAAACCAGATCTTCTTCTGATCCATGTTACACAAATTTCCACCACTGGCCAGTTATGAACACTTCGAAACCCAAGACTGAACTACCGGCTCCACACATATCTCCCATTTTACTTACATACTCAAAAATAATACAATCAGAATTTCCACCCAATAGCACCCACTCCAGCCAAAAGAAAAATTGAAGCTGGTTTGATCCTTAGAAAAGGACATAAAAGCCCATCAAAGGGACATTTTCGGCAGTGGGATTGCACAACAGCCAGGATTAACAACACTCATCAGGACACAACCTCCCATCTCCAAAAGATAACCCGCCAAAGGCCGTCACCACAGTAAGTCAAAACTCACCCACCCTCTCCTGCTGTATGCTTCTGCGGACGACTTTTACAATTCTACTTATCTCTTTCTTTCAATGAGAGACATATACACCAATTCACTGATTGTTGTATTTTTATGCTAATACAATAGTTTATTTCTTAAACCTATATCATTTCTTCTTTGTTTTACCACCAGACGCTTAATATAACAGGTGGAAATTCCGGATTGTATTGCTTTTTTTTATGGAGTGGATGTGCGTGGTGTAATGGATAACAACTCGGAACGACAAATCAAAGAGCCGAGTTCAAATTCCTGTTGAGTTCCTTGCATTCACTTACGCGCAAATACCCTTGGGAAAGGTATTAATCCATCTCTTCCCTACCACAGAAAGCAAAGGCAAACTACTGCGGGTAAATCTTCTGCCTAGTCAGTCACATCTCTTTCGAAACATGATCACCCAAATTGTGTATCATATATAGCACATAATTGACTGACTGAATATAATAGTATAAAACATGATTAAGGATTCTACTTGGCATAAATGGGGGATCGGTTTTCTATTGTTATGAAGTAATAAACTGATCCTCCACTAATTACTAAGTAATAATATAATGCATTTCTTCTCCCTCTAGCTATGAGTCAATTAACAGGACACATTGGGTTTTATAGCCTTGGCTGGCAACCAGTCTACCACAGAAAGCAATGGCAACCTACTGTGGGATAATCTTCTGCTTAGTCAGTCATGTCTCTGTCGAGACTTGATTGCTCAAAGTGTGTATCACGTATGGCACTTAACTAAGTAAATGGAAGATATATGCAGAACCTTGCACAGCTGATAGATTTTTAGTCAAGTTTATGGCATTTGGAATGTTCACATACAGTTAATGGTGGAAGTTAGTGTAATGGGAATCAGAATTTGGGAAGAATGTAACAGGAATAAAATGACAAAAGTTTGACCATGGAAAAAAATATATAGCTGGTGGGAGAAGAGATAGGATTCATACTTTTCCCAAGGGCATTAGTACATCAGTGAATGTAATGAATTCAACTGGAATTCAAACTCGGTTCTCCAATTTCTCAATCCGAGTTGCTATTCATTAATCCACTGTGCCTTCAAAATATAAAAATGAGTAGATGAACAATTACTTACGATTAACACCAAAATACAAGAAAACTAAGTACAAAGAAATTAAAATGAGTAAATAAAGGTGTGTGTAGAAATATCATTTGTGTGTGTGTGTGTGTGTGTGTGTGCATGCATGTGTGCATGCGTGCGTGTGCACAAATTTCTTCTGACTCCTTAAAGAGACCTGCTAAAAAAGTTTAGATTTTGGTTTAAGTTAATTAAAACTAAGTTTTAGTGGAATATTTTTGTTTAAAATTTATTTTAGATTACTTTAAATATATTATAATTTGCTTAAATATGAAAAAACAAAATTATTTTTTTTATCAAAATAATTTATTATTTCTTGATCTCTTGTTAAATTCAAACCAAGCGCAAAATATTTTTCCACCAAAACCATTTCAAGGGCCAGGTTGTACTTTATAGTGCAGTTAATAAAGGTCACACTTTTCCTTTTTGATTTATTTAAAATGTTTATTTATGTCTTGTCTTTCAGACACGTATCCTTGTCACTCATGGTATTCACTGGCTACCTCAAGTGGACAACATTATTTTCATTACAAATGGTAGAATATCAGGTATTGGTACTTATGAAGAATTGCTTCAGAACAATGAGACTTTTGGGGACTTTATAAAAACCTGTCATTCAGAAAAAGAAAATAATGAAGTTGTTGATGATAGCAATGTCTTTGAGAGTGAGTATTGGGATCAGCATTTTATTCACAATTTTACTATATTTTTGTCAATCTAAACTTATTTATAAATGGAACTTTGTTTGTG
Organism: Ascarosepion bandense; assembly: GCA_037127315.1. NCBI lineage: Eukaryota > Metazoa > Mollusca > Cephalopoda > Sepiida > Sepiidae > Ascarosepion > Ascarosepion bandense. The sequence continues at coordinate 5,038,580 of JBBBDQ010000946.1, read as the reverse complement.
TGTGTGTGTGTCTGTGTGTGTGTGTGTGTGTATGTGTCCGTTACCTATAGACTCCGAAACGGCTGAACCAATTTTCTTGAAAATTTACAGTTGTACTATAAGCGTCTGCGGGTATACTTAGCTAGGTTTTGTGTCAAGGTACCCCCAATAAATATCGAAAATCGATAATCAAAAAAATCAGTTTGTAGAAGGAGTGGTCCGATTTGAATCAAATTTGATACACTCATAGACAAAGACATAAGAAATGATATTCAGAAGTTTCAAGGTTGCAGTTCTTACAATAGTGCAGAAAATCGATAATATATATATATATATATATATATATATAAAAGGAAAAATGTTTGTGTGTGTGTCTGTTTATCTGTCTGTATGTCTTTTATACAAATCAACAATTTTTATCCGATTCTTACCAAACTTCACACAAATATTCTTTAGGCTGAGTCTGAGCTCCAGAGCCATGGATTAGTTTTAAAACTTTCATTACACCCGAGCAACGCCAGGCTATACTGCTAGTATATAGGTGCGATTGGTACATTGTTGCAATTATTTTATTATTTCAAATATTCTTTAGGCTGAGTTTGAGCTCCAGGACCATGGATTAGTTTTAAAGCTTTCATTACACCCGAGCCACACCGGGCTATACTGCTAGTAACTTTATAGAAATGAAATCAGAAACATTCAAATTATTTTATTGTTGAGAACTAATAACCAAACAATTTCCTGTCAAATTCCAAAAATGCAAATTGCATAATTAATTTACAGAACACATATTCTTCTTCTATGTGCCCTGTCCTTTCAGGACAGAGGCGATCATGGCTTTCCACATCTTCCTATACCTAATGGCTCTTAGCACGCTTTCTCCTGTTACGCCATGCAACCCTCATTTCGTCATCCACCTGATTAGGTCCTTTAAATATGTTATCTGCTGCTTTCCCCTGTCTCTTTTTCCCTCTATCTGGCCTGTTAGTATCAGGTTCTCCAAGCCTTCTTTCCTCATTGCATGTCCCAGGAACTTCAGTTGTCTCCTCCTGATGCTCAGTATTAATTTCCTTTTCATGTCCATCCTTTCCAAAACCTCACCATTGCTCACATGCTCAATCCATGATATTCACAGCATCCTTCTGTAGAACCACATTTCAGTTGCTTCAAGTTTTTTCTTTCATCTTTGATGATATTGTCCAGCATTCACTTCCATATTGAAGAACTGACATCACATAGCAATCCAGTACCTGCTTCTTTGTTTCTAGCAAAATTGTCCTATAAATTAAAGAAAAACAATTTTTTACATTAAAACAGTCACTGTTAAAAGAAGTTGCATGCATACTACTAAGTCTGAGTTAGTAAGACTTAAACAAAGACCAAAAACTGTGCTTAGTACATCCACATATCAATAAGTCAGATATGGCTTGATCTTATGTGAAACTCACTTTCCCTGATCATCTAAGATTATACTTATAAACTTTATTTTTCTACATTCACTGTATACATCTTTAGGTACACATGACTTTAACAAATTTAATCTAACAAAGAACACACACACACACACACACACACACACACACACACACACATGATGTCTCACCAATGTAATTATTTCTACATTACCATCACTTAATTTTATAAAATCTTGGCATCTAAAATAGTGTTGCTCTAATTTTCTTCCTGACTATATCTTTCATTTTCTTAGAGTTGGTGGTAAAGACACGAGTGATTTATTATCAAATTTTATATCAGAACCTAAGCTATTATTTTATAGAAACTATTTCACAGGTTGTCTATTATGGCATATGGGGGCTTCCTTACTTTGCTTAATGCAGCAGCAGCAGCAACAACCAAAATCTTCTATCTACTTAAATCCCATCCATGTCTTATCATCCCCTGCACCTTGTTTTTTTTCTCACTGTATTCCCTTGCGCAACCATGGCAGTCCTGCCTTACTCGGGGTGAAAGAATAAAAAAAAATAAAAATAATCAGCAAGGTACAACCAAAAGTCCCAGAAGTCGTAAAAGCCCTGACAGAACTTAATTTGGTCTCTACCTTTAATCCCAGCTCAAAGGGCTACACACAACCCTTGCTATGAAAGGGTTGTGTGTAGCTATTCCGTAAAACCAGGATTTTTATAAAAGTGAAGAAAGAAGTTGATTTTAATTCTTAATTTCCTATCCCACAAAGCTACCTCTTTATTTTCATCTCTTCTGACTTTAAATAACTTACAAAAAGTTGATAAACCATAGAAAAATGAATGAATCAATCAATTCACTACACATGTCTCTTGTCATGCATGCATATTTCTATCTACAGGTGAAATAATTAATGAGGCTTATCCCTTTGAATCTGAAGAGGACATTTCAAATGTGTTTCCATCATCTTCACTTGATATTAATCCAAGGTATGTTGATCTCTAAAGTGAACAAGTTAAATGCTTTAACAAGAAAAAAATACTTGTTACAAAATAAATTTAATATTTAGTATAATAGCCTTTTACTTTGATCACAGCCTTCATTCTGTCAGGCACTGACATCATGTGCTTCTTCAATGTATCTAATGGTATCTCCTGCCAAGCAGCTTGTATTTGTTCCCAAAGTGTGTCTTGCAAAGTAACATTAGATTTATCAATTCAAGAGGGGAGAATAAAAAAATTCAGTCATATCCAAGGATAATAGAATAATGAGTAATTTCAAAATAACTTGTTTAATAGAAAATAGGAAAAATTAAATATAACTTCTTTTTAATACATTTCTTTTACACCTAGTTTTAAATAATCAATATTTATTAGCAATTTACTTGGCTTTTCACCCTCGATTTGAATTTCAGTGAGGTTTTTAGGAAAATCACCCCTGTCCTCATACTTATGCACACTACCAGTAGTGTGCAAAAGTGTTAGGACAGGGGTGATTTTAAACTTTATTTTGATGCCTCATAAAAGATAAAATAGTTCTTGTCCTAATATTTTTGCACAATACTGTATGTTATTATAGATAATATTATATTATAATCCATATCAGCCAATCAATGGACACCTGATGATAACCAGAGGGAACTTGGTCGAAACATTGTATCTATAATAACATCTATATCAACCAAAATAAGAACAATAATTCAAAATAATGCCAAGATGATGAACATCTTGACAAATTAAATTTTTGCTAAATTTAATCCTTTTTTTCATATCTTTCCAGAAAGTTGTCCGTTTCATCCACAGAAATGTCACCTATATATGTGCACAAGAAGATTATTTTTCCAATACCAAACAAGGAGAAATCTCAGACTGATACCCTAAAGAAAAGTTCAAATCTTGCAAGGCTGACCGAAGACGAATATGCTGAAACTGGAAAAGTAAATATGCAGGATTTATTCTACTTTTTTTAATCATGGCCTCCAAAATTTCCTTACCTTTGTAGCCTTAAGCAATGTTTGTTACCTTACTTCTTCTTCTTCATGTGCTATGTCCCTTTAGGACGTAAGCAATCATAGACTTCCACTTGCCCCTATCTCTTGTCGCTCTTAATATATTTCCTCTTTGAATCTCTCCTGAACCCCACACCACCATCTATTTGCTCAAGCCTATCAAGTATGTCTTGCACTGCTTTCTCCTGTTTCTCTTTCCTTTTATCCATCCTGGGAGTATCAGATTCTCCAGACCCTCCTTACTCATTACGTGTCCCAGGAACATCAGCTGTCTTTTTCTGGTGTTTTCTCTTCTCATTCGCATCCTCTTTGACACTTTGTCATTGCTCATGTGCTCAGTCCATGGTATCCTCAGCATCCTTCTGTAGAACCATCCTTGAAGATATTGTCCAACATTTTCTGTCATGCAAAAGGTGAGATATCACATAATAATCTGGAACTCTTTTCTTTCCTTCTAATGAGATTTTCCAGTTTCTCAGTATTTTGGTTAGCTTTTGAAAATACCTCCTTGGCCATGCCAATGCGTCTTCAGATCTCAGTGGTGTACTTTCCATCCTCTGTCAGAATGCTTCCCAGATATTTAAATTTCTTTAATTGTTTTATTTTAGCTTCTCCAACCAGTAGTTGGCATTTTGGGGTCTTCTTTGTGCTGATGACCATACATTCAGTTTTCTTGAAGTTAATGCTTGGTCCTTTCTTCTTGCTTTCTATTACTACCTTCTGTAGGAGGTCCTGTATTTTCCTTTTTGTGTCTGCTATCAACACTGTGTCATCTGCATATCTTGTTGAGATTGTGGCTGATGATAATGAATCCTGGCAAGGACTTTATTTCTCTCAGAATTGTTTCGCTGTACAGTATGAATCGATCTGCTGTGAAAACACATCCTTGTTTTACACCCCTTTCTATCTCTGCTGAATTCATTTCCTCTTTGGAAGTGTTGTAATGGAAGAACCTGTCTCCCCCTAAAAATGGACTGTCACCCATTATAAATACACCACGCAGTAGGTTACGAGCAAGCTGATGACTGAAAGGCAACCAAGAACGGACGGAAGTACTCAACGCTCCATTTTTGTACATAGTGACTATTGTGTGAACTCTTAATATTTGTACAATAGACCTTGTTGGCAATTTAATCATGTGTTTCTTAGTCTTTACCACTCGGACTAACCACTCATTTGTTTGTATTGTATTTCATGACACAACAGGAAGCAAGTGGTTTGCTGTCAATATAGGTTCTTTGTTATCCTAATGTCTTTCCCAAAAATATCAAGGTTTTTGAGTATCACGAACAAGTCTTTGTGGCCTACTTTGTCAAACACCTTTGCATATGTTATATAGTCATTTCTGGGTATATATATATTTTCTGTCAAGGCCAAAACACTGTTGAGACCAATACTGATGAAGCTTAAACTGCTGCAATCATGAGGATGATGACAGAAATTAAATCTGGAACAAACTCAGAGTCTCTCACTATGGTTGCCTGCAAAAGGAATATTCCAATATGAGAATTACAAACTGGAGATGCCAAAATCAAACAAGTACAAAATTTTAAATATCTATAAAATGTTTTAACAGAGGGAGGAAGATGTGACACTAAAATCTGAAGGTGTATTGGAATAGCAAACAATGTCTTCCAAAAGCTAAGCAAGGTATTAAGAAAGAGGAAAATTAATTTAGAAACAGAAAAAATTGAACTGTTATGTGATGTAAATCCTCCTATATGGCAGTGAATGCTTGACAATCATGGACTGAACATGTAAATAATGAGGAAGTTTAAAGGAAGATGAAATAAAAAAAGATGCTTATACCTTGAATCAAAAAGAAACAATTGAAATTTCTATAACGCAATGAAGAAAGAAGTGTTTAATAACCGATGGTTCAGACTGACAAAGGTTCTCTAAACATGTGGTAGTTTCACTATTTATTTTGCATTATATAAAAAATGTGGCACAAGGTCAAAAGGGGAAATAGGGAAAGGCTGATATTCTTGTCTTATAATTAAACTTAGCTAGCCACAATCACTAACCCAAACAGACCACACTATTTCTTACTCCATAAAACATCTTCTTACTTACCATTCTTACTACATCCACCATAATACCTCAGAATATCTATGAAGTCCTAACTAGTTCTTCTGCTTTGTAAGACTGAACTCACCTATCAAATCATCTTGAATGGACTCCCTCACTAACAAGAGAAAATGTCTGGTCATCACAGAGGCCATCTGTCATCTATAAGTTATGTTTCATAGCAATCTGACATCCACAGTAGAAGAAGTACTCTCTTTGGGTTAAACAGGGGCCCTATTCCTTGCATGAGTACAAAACTTCTTAGGGATGTGAAGTTCTTGCTGGCATCTTTTTAGAATTCACCCTCACAATCCAATTGCTGACACATTTAATTTAGGAATGTGAAGCAAAATGTATATTGACAAATCTCAATGCTAGGCATACTCGGACCACCTTTAGAAGGGTTTCTATGGATACCTTTCTGCATTATTTTGATCATTAACTTCTTTCGTTTCCCTAAAATAAAATCAAAAAATAATCCACCTTAAGTCATAGGCACAAGATGTATAACCTCTGCCCTAAAAATGTTCTACCTATTAACTTAAATGTTAATTAATTTAAACTTTGCAATTTTACTTTTCAATTTCATGTTTTACTTCAAATAAAATTAAACTATACAATTAAAAAATAGCATCCCAGCATTATAATATTTAACTACCTTGAACAACATGGGTAACAAAACTCCAAATTCAGGAACGATCAGTTCATGATATGCACCTGATCACTGCGTAGTGCATGTAGCTCCAAGTCATGCTATAGAAGTAGAATAATGTGTATATTTATTAATATATACTAAATAGCTCAGTTATATCACATCAAACACCAGAAATATATTTATATATGTGCATGTACTTGTGTGTATATGTACACTACCAGCCATAATTATTAGGCCACCCCATTTTTTTAAAAGAAATGATGTATTTCATACTATTTTTAGTATTTATTGCCAAGTGGATGATTCTAAATGAAAATAGAATAGTTCTTTTTTTATTATTACTTTACAAGGCAAGAAAGCAAAGTAAACTCGTCCGAATCACCCAAAATCTTCTTCATTCTTTCATTGATGAAAATGCAATATAGGTAATTATTAAATATTTATAAATTCATTTGAGGTACATGTTATTGTGCAGTATTAACAAAAGAACCATTCTATTTTCATTTACAATTATTCACTTGGCAATAAATACTAAAAAATTGTATGAAATACATAATTTTTTAAAACACTGAGGTGGCCTAATAATTATGGCCAGTAGTGTATATATTTATATATATATATATATATATATATATATATATATAAGCACCAAAGAAACACTATGCTTAAAAAAGTGCTCAATACAAAGTAGAGCTAACAATATTTATTTAGAATTTATAACATAAATATGTTATAATATCACTACAAAAGTAGCCATTTTGTTTTGACACTATCTGTGTCTTGTTAAGTGATCTATTGATCAATTGATAAGAAACGGATAGTGTCAAAACAAAATGGCTACATCTGTAGTGATATTATAACATATTTATATGATAGATTTTTAAATAGATATATATATATATATACATATATATAACATTTTGCATTGATAAATCCATTAAGCAATTATGCATTAATATATTTTCTATATTGCAGGTTGAAACAATTGTATACCTGAAGTACCTTCGTTCAATGGGGCTCATTCCAGCATCTATGATGATAATATTCTGTGTTTGCCACCACCTTATTCGTATCTTTTCTTCAGTATGGTTAAAGGTGTGGACAGAAGACCCCCTTCTATTGAATATCACAAATATCAACACGACTGAATATACATCCAGAACCAATTACTATTTAGAAATATATGGTTTAATTGGTACTGTCCAAGGTAAGAAATTTCTAACAGCTAACACAGGTTATTACATGCAAGAGGGTAATCTTGCCTCATAGTTCAGTTTTTTCTCTATAAAGCCGTCTCCTATAAACACCAAAAGAATCTGCTGTCATCTGAAAGCTCCTGTGAAGAAATGACAAAGCCAGATGTCAAGTTCTCTTAGATGGGTTCAAGCTGGCATACTCCTAAACTTTCTGTTCAGTGACAAGATGAAATTTGAGCATTTTCACAGCTAAAATGATTCAACTGGAGACAGTTACTCAATGACAAGTGTTATACCACATACGTATATCAGAGCAATGTATACCGTATAATCTGGAAACTAAAATGACCCATGTTGTATCCCCTTTGATAACTGCATCTTCAACAACCAATATTGTATGGCCTGTACCAATTCAGTAACACATCACTAAATAAATCCAGGGCCTGACATATAGATGGCACCACTAATAAACAAATCTGTATGGTTTTTATGAAGTACTAACCTTCAAATGGCATGTGACAAATTTGGGCCCAATCAGATTATTAGTTTACAAATTACAGTTATTTAAGTTGTGGTGATACCGACTGAGCAAAAGCGATGGATCGGATGTTTGCACTCTCACGACAAAAAAGCAAATGACCAAAAGTCAGCGGTGCGCAGCCGGATTCGTGCAGGTGTTCCGGTTGAAAACTACAAATTAATTAAATATTAAATTCCAGTTTGTGAGCCGATGCAAATTTTATTTATCAGCCAATGGGAAGCCCAGAATCAAATACGAATATGAATTCCCAAATGATCTGCTGCAATCCAAAAAGTCGAAATAAAAAGCCAATACAGAAAGCATCGCCAGACAGACAGACCCACAGGGACTGACTTGAGAGAGAGGAATGTAATCAGTATCCCTCTTGATCTATGTCAATGGCTTACTATGCTAGCCTCCCTTCCCTCTCATCTTATCTTTCACTGTCTCAAAACTACTTACTGACCTAAGGAGCGAATACATCAAAGACATTCCTTACTTACAGCACTCCCACATTCCTGAGCATTAATTCTCTTTTTAGCATTTTATTGACATGAACATTTTAACATCTATACTTCAAGTATTACTTTAATTGTAAAAACCTTAATTGATATGGGTATATATAAAATGTTACTTTTCAACTCAATTTGCTTTTCTTGATTTCATGACTTATAGTGGGCTATCTACAACGAGGCCAAATTCCGTTAATCTGCAACAACATACTACTACCCTCCACTAGAACGGACTCCCACTATAAACTGGAAAACAATGAATAACCCACTATCAAGTGAAGCAACTGTTTCACATTTTCAAAACAATGGAAAAATCTGAATTTTGTGTGTGTTGATAAAGCATTAGTTTCTGATAAGAAAAAACTGTTCAAGCAAAGAAATGGCTTGATAAATGTTATTTGAACTCTGCTCCATTAGAAACAATGGTTAAGAGGTGGTATGCTGACTTTAAACGCAGTCATACAGACACAAATTATGCTGAATGCTCAGGTTGCCCAAGATCAGCAGTTGTCTTGGAAAACACCAAAATAATCCACAAACTCAGTTTGGCTGATCGTAAATTGAAGTTGCATGAGATAGAAGAAGAGTTGAACATATCCGAAGACAGTGTATTCACGATTTTTGCAAGAACATTTGTTAATGAGAAAGCTGTGTTCAAAGTGGGTGCCATGTTTGCTGACAGTCAGTCATAAACAACAACATGTTGACAATTCAGAGTGTTGTTTGCAACAAGGAATTTTTGCATAAATATGTGACAATGGATGAAATATGGATCCACCACTTTACTCCAGAGTCAAATTGACAGTCAACTGAGTGAACAGCAGCAGATGAAAGCCGTCCAAAGCGACCAAAGATGCAAATATGAGCAGGCAAGGCTTTGGCCTCTGTATTTTGAGATGTGCAAGGTATTTTTGTTCATCAATTACCTTGAGAAAGGAAGAAACATCAATAGCAAATATTATATAGCATTATTAGTATGTTTGAAGGAGGAATTTTCCAAAATATAGCCACAAATGAGGAAGAAAAAAGTGATCTTTCACCAAGACAATGCACTGTGTCACAAGTCGGTCGCAACGATGGCAAAACTACATGAATTGCACTTCAAATTGCTTCCACATTCACCTTATTCTCCAGAGTTGTCCTTCAGCGACTACCGGCTGTTTGTAAATCTCAAAAGTATGCTCCAGGGAAAGAGATTTGGCTCCAATGAAGAAGTGATATCAGAAACTGAGATATATTTTGAGCTCAAAGACAAATCATTCCACAAAAAAGGCATAAAATTGTTAGAGAAGCATTGGAATCAGTGTATTATCCTAAAAGAAGACTATGTTGATGAATAAAGTCGAATGTTGCCTAAAAGTTGTTGTTTTATTAGTTAGGCCCGGGATTTATTGAGTTATGTACTATATGTTCTTTTTTCTCAAAAAAGACATATGTCGCATACCCATTGATGAAACAACATATATTAATTCAACGAAGGCATCCAATAATTTGTTATCTTCTTTCTTATAAAATTGCTTGCCTTTTTCACACTGATAAAATAACGATATTCTAACTTAATAAAATGACGGCCGTAATACGTATATATAAACAAATGTTGACAGCATTTCATTTATTCTCTCTTTAGGTGATGTGGCGTAGAGCAGATGTGTCTTTCTTAGTCTGGGTTCCTATCTCAAATGCTCACGGACTTAGGGTTAGGGTTGGGGTTGATATTTTTGTGTTAACATCCTTGTAACCTCTCTGAAGATGGCTCATGTGAACCGAAAGCTTAGAACCAACTTAATAAAAAATTATCCAAATGTTAGAGAATTTTTGTCTTTATTTTCAACTGAAATTAAAGCCAAAATATGATGTTTAGAACAGCTCGTGATTAAACATAATAGACATTCATTGTCTCTTATATTTAACAGTATATATATTTATATATATATAACAAAACATGTCTAAAACAAAGATGAAAGAATACTGCCCATATATATATATATATATATATATATATATACATATATAGGTAGGTAGGTAGATAGTAACGAAGATCAGCTGGTTATGCTACCATGGTTTTGACCTTTTCAATTTTGTCAGCTGATTGTTTTGACTGATGGCATAATGGTTAATGTTTTTATAGGTACCTCCACTTTTTCGGCATAAATTTTCAATACCTAAGTTCAAAATGGAATTTTTAAAATGAAAAACATTCTTGAAGATTTCAATTTAGATTTAATTAAAAGCTTAATGATTAAATCTATTATTTCCATTAAGTAAAAAATTCTGGTTTATTTCAGATAGAAATTACATAGATTGGAAGGTCACATTTAATTTTGATTTCTTAAAATTTTCTTAAAAGCAGCCATTTTCTTAATTTTAAGAATTTTGTAAACAAACAGAAATTCATCAATTTTTAAAATATTTCAAAAGATTTTGGACATTTTATTTTAGTAAAATTAGAAAATTGAAAGTTAAATTAATCTTATTTTTAAGAAATATTACTTACTTATGGCATAAAAAAGTAACATACAACCAATTATTAACGATTGGAGTGATCATCTAATCAAATGTTTGACTGACGAGACGATGACGGCTTTCTACGCATGAACATAAAATCAATTTTCATAAATCTAAGGGAAGGGACAAAAATCTTAAATTACATAACCTTTTCATAATAATGGCAGTATTAGTCAACCATACATGAAAATAAGGAACGTGTTAAGTTATTAATAATTATTTTAAAAATAGTTTGGTACCTCTACATTTAATAATCTTTGCAATTTTGGACTTGTAAATTTCATTTTCACTTAATTATTATATAACCTCCAGGGAACAAACAAATACAGAATTTTACAAGATTTTAAACTATTAAATTATTATAATTAAAATGTCAAAAACCTTAAAAAAATTTCTTGTAAAAATTCATTATTCATCAAAACATTTTTATTTCTTCAGATAATAATGTCCTTAATATTACTTATTTACAAAAACAATTAGAAGCTTTTCTAATTAAGTAATGTCATAGTTTTATTGGATTTATTATTTTTCAATTCAAAGCAGATTTTCATTTTGTTAGGCATTAATTAGAAAAAAAAGTAGGTGATTTACAATCTCCAAAGACTCCTGCTTCTAACAAAAAAAATTTGTTAGGGAACAAAAAAGTCATGTGTGAAATTTCACAAAATTAAGTAAGTGGGGGAGCAATACATTTAAAAAAGATTTTTTACCAATATTTTGCAAAAAAGAATAATTTCATTCATTTGTGAATAAGTCCTGAAGATTTCATTAAAATCGAACAATTATTTGATTTTTACAAGAATTTTCAAATTAATGTGTTTTCTACAGAAAAAAACATGCAAAAAAAAATCAATGTTAATAGATTAGGTGATGACATGAACAAAACAAGATTTTAACCAAAATTTCGAACATGTTAGAAAGGATTAATAAATTTTCAAAAAATAATTAAAAAATACTTTGGTTTTTCTTCGTTTTTAAAATTTTTGGTATTTTGTCTCTTTATGTGATTTTCTAAATTAGAAGTACAGCTGTAACTTAATTTAACCATATTTCTATTAAATATTTTATGTAGCTCAGAGCTTTTAGGGTAAAGGTTGAAACAATGGTAGCATAAGCAGCTGATCTTCTCTACCTAAATATCTAAATGTTATACATTTTAAATCTTCATTTTTCTTCAAACACATATTGAGTACTTTCTAATACTATTGTTTACTGGTTTAATTTAAACCTGACCTATAACAGTTCTGTATATATATATATATATATATATATATATATATATATCCCAGTTGAATTCTTTGCATTCACTTACATGCAAATACCCTTGGGAAAGGTACTAATCCATCTCTTCCCTCTAGTTATGGGTTAAATAACAGGACAGACAGTTCTATAGCCTTGGTCAGCAACTAGTCTACCGCAGAAAATAATGGAAACCTACTGTGGGATAATCTCCTGCCCAGTCAGTCATGTCTCTTTCAGGACATGATCGCCTAAGCGTGTATCACATATGACATTTAACTGACTGAGATATATATATATATATATATATATATATATATATATATCAGTCAGTTTAATGTCATGTGTGATACACGCTTTCATGATACACGATTTTGTGTAAAATCCTTTGTAAAATAAAGATAGAAGCTGATGATGGCTCACCTGAAATAGTCCTACACTTCTGATTTACCATGAAAAAACGTGTCTGCCTTAATTTTTCTTATATATATATATTTTTTAAATCCTAAAAAAAGGAAAAGCATGTAGGTAAAATATCAAATCCACATCCTGTTAATATTTGTTAATATTCATTTTAATATTAAAAATGATCCCGGTAGAGGGCTTGCTTGATGTAAATAGTATTATCTAATTACAGAGCCAAATATTTTGGGAAATGAAGGAAGAAGGACTAAACCCCATAGTTAGTTGGAAACTGATAGCCAAGCCCACATCCCCCAAAAACTTTTATGATAGATGTAATTTATGTTTGGCTGGATAAATTAATTTAATAAATTATCCTAATCAAAAATTACTTTTAAATTTACATAAGGAATTCATAAGCAAATGCATCAATAAATCTAAATTTTTGAATTTCAAATTTTAAATTTTAAATTGTCACTTTTGAAATTTTTAGAATTTTTTAAATTTTTAATGTTAATTTTATAATTTATTTGAACTAATTTTAATTTTAAAACCTCCTATAAAATATTCAATACTAATCCCAGTATTATAGACACCTTTTCTTCTTTCTTCTTTCCAAAAATACAAACTTACATATAATGATCTATCGACCAACACTTTAACCTTAAATTTTTCATTCCATTTATATTTTTTTAGATTGTGATGAATCTTAATTTCTTTTTTTGTTTTTTTAACTTGTATACTTTCTCTGCCAAATTTCTAAATTTTTTATTTTTTTATAAAATGAGAATTTTATAGAGATCTACTTTAAAATTTATTTTATATTTTATATATGTTTATAAATTCCAATAGCAGTTTTTCTCAAATCCGGTAATTTTCTTAAAATGATGTGTGTAAAAAAAAAATATATATATATATATATATATATATATATATATACATAATTACACATTTGCATACATAGAAATACATAAATATATAAATAGTAACAAGCTCTATAACAATAGAAATCTTTAAATATATAAATAGTAACAAGCTCTTAAATCAGAGACACGAAACCACAGTAAACTGCAAGCACATTAGGGACCTTAACCCTACAATCATGCTAAGAAATACTAAGAGTTTGATTAGATATTCTCATTATAAAAGATAAAAAATGCTATAGAAAAAATCGATCCAATAAATCCTTAAAGGAAGGCCTATCACTAAAGCCTACACCAATAACCTTACTTAATGCAATAACCTTACTTAAATACAAAAATATTCCGTACTAGAAAAATCAAAATTAAACAATTGGCTCCCAAACTCGAAAAAGAATCAAAATTTATATATTCAAAATCAAGATTAAATATACTACTTCAGAATAATTATATCATACACAAAAATAAACTATAAGCACACGTAAGATCTAATCCTACAATCACACTAAAAAATACTGGAAATTTGAATAGATATTTTTATTATAAAAGATAAAAAATGCTATAGAAAAAATTGATGTAATAAATCCTTAAAGTAAGATCTCATGCCCGCAAAAATATCTAAATAAATAAAATATATAAAAACTTTAAAAAAATAAATAGGATTCCAAACGATAATTTATAGAAAAAAGAATATGAAAAAAATTAAAAGAAAAAACCGACCCTCTAAACTTAAAATTAAGATTAAACATACAACTTTATACAAAAAACTGATAAATCGCTAATTCACATTTACTTCCTAAAAAATACAACTTTAGATTTCTTGAAATAACTTTGCCTAAATACAATAATACTCCAAACTTGAATATAAAATAAAAAAATATATTTTTAAAAAAATCCTATGAAATAAAAAAATACTCCATCCCGAAGAAATCAAAATTGGAAAGAAAAAACACCCCACCCCTATCACGTCTATCTAAGAAACCCCAAAGTGAAAACCTAGCCACAGGATCAAAGTAAATACATGAATTAAGTCTGCTAACAACGGACATGAATCAATTAAACGATAGCCAACCATAAAAATGACCACTCAACATGCAGCCCTCTTAGAAATTCTAACCAAAAGATATACCCGACTGATAAAACGTACATTCCAACAGGTAATACCATTAATCAACAATTTCACACTTACACACTGGATTCTTCAAAAGTCTAACGGTCAAAATGAGAAATAATTAATTACCAATAACCCCAACCAGCCCTCACGACAACAACAAACCAAATATAAACAGAGAATGATTCCAAACTCTTACTTCTCCCGATGAAGTGTTTGAGTCCAAACACTGAAACAGCCATATTATTGTAGAGAAGAGGACATATATAGAAGAAATTATGTACATGTTCTTAAACATAATTTATAATAAATATATATATATATTTGTGTGCCTGTATATGTAATAGCTATTCAACAAATGTAGAATTAAGAATTTTTTTATATAATATATATATTTGTGTGTGTGTGTGTGTATTTATGTATATATTTTCATCTATTTTTCAGGTGTATCAGTCTTCTTATTTTCATTTATCTCCGCCATTGCTTTGGTGAGGGCTTCTCGGATTCTCCATCGAGATATGTTACAGTGTATCCTGAGAACGCCCATGTCATTTTTTGACACAAACCCAACTGGACGGATTCTGAATCGTTTTTCAAAGGACATTGAGATCATCGACTACTTACTGCCTGTAATATTCCGTTCAGCCATCGTGAATATGTTTATAATCCTTAGCACTATACTTGTTATTAGTGTCAACACACCCATATTTTTGGCGGCAGTATTTCCATTTGTCATTTTATATTTTTTCATTCAGGTAAAGTATTTTTAATTTTCCTTTAAGTTTTTTCATATACTACCCCCCTTCAGGACATAAGTAATTATGACCCTCCAAATCCCTTTTCTTTTAAATATTTATATTAATTATTTATACAGTTTTGGTTAAAGACCAATGAAAGATCTTTTTTCATTATTTTTTTTGCTTATTTTTATGATTATTTCTTTTGCTTATTTTTCTAGTTATTTCCTTTGCTTAAGATTTTTTTCTTTGCTTATTTTTCTAGTTATTTTCTTTGCTTATTTTTCTGGTTATTTCCTTTGCTTATTTTTTTAGTTATTTCCTTTGCTTATTTTTCTGGTTATTTTCTTTGCTTATTTTTAAAATTATTTTCTTTCCTTATTTTTCTAGTTATTTCTTTTGCTTATTCTTCTGGTTATTTCTTTTGCTTATTTTTCTGATTAATTTTTTTTTGTTTCCAGTGAAAGTTTAAATATAATTTGTCATGAGGTAGTTTATTCAAGTTTTCTCTCTGAACCTTTAATATGTTCCATGCTTGTTAAATTCTCTAAGCCTTTCTTCCCTAGATATCCCACAAATTTAGAACCTTTCTGATTTTAAGCATAAGTGTCCTTTCAGTTCCCATATTCTTTAAAGTTTCATTGTTGCTCACATTTTCGGTCTATGGTATTCTAAGCATCCTTCTGTTACCTTAGGTTTTCTATTCATCTGTTAAAAAATTATCTAGTATTCACTTTCATACACGAGGATAGATATTACTATCTTTGTTTTTAACAAAATTTTCTTTATATGTAACTATTTTTATTTCTTTTTTTTTTGTTTACAGCGGTACTATATACCAATTTCAAGACAGCTTAGACGAATTTCTTCCATTTCAGTCTCACATATTTACAGCCATTTCAGTGAGACACTGTCTGGCGTTACATGTATACGTGCTTTCAAGGTGATGTCTGAGTTCTATGCTGAACTTCTCAAAAGAGTAGACAAAACCCAAGCCATTAAGTTAGCTAATCTAGCATCAGCCCGGTGAGTTAAACTAAAAAACTTTTATTCCTTTTTAGTCTTGTATATCACTTGTCACAATATTAGTGTTTAGGGGATTTCAAACATACCATTTAAAATATTACACCCTTGTGCAAATTAATCGAAATAAAACGAATGTCTTCCTAAAATCTTTCACTTTCCGTGATCATGTATATATCATCTCTTGGCATTGATTTTCTCTACTGACCACATTTTTCTTTACATTTTCAACTCATGGATCCAGTTGTTTTTTTTTGCCTTGATGACACAACTGACAGTTGAAAAGGCTGACACCAACAATATCCACGATCTATTTTCCTTGAAGTAATGTCTATCATAGACAATGGTCTTAGATCAACTAATCAACAGTCGAGACAATAGTGTCTGATGCAATCACTGATGACACAATATTTTTCAAGGCCAAACGAATTTTATCATACACCCTAAAAATGGATTTATATTACTGCACACCACTGCAAATGACCTAATCTGAGAAAAAAAAAAAGAAATCTATTACACCCTGTCACTCTCATGGATCTAAAACTGAGTGTATAGTGAAAAAAGAAAACTAAAGTAGTTCTTTTAATTAATTGTCACAAGAGTCTATATATATATATATACAGTACTGTGCAAAAGTATCAGGACAAAAACTATTTTATCTTTTATGACGCATCAAAATAAAGTTTAAAATCACCCCTGTCCTAACACTTTTGCAGATTACTGGTAGTGTGCAAAAGTATAAGGACAGGAGTGATTTTCCTAAAAAAGTCACTGAAATTCAAATACAGGGTACAAAACCAAGTAAATTGCTAATAAATATTGATTATTTAAAACTAGGTGTAAAAGAAATGTATTATTAAAAAGAAGTTATATTTAATTTTTCCTATTTTCTATTAAACAAGTTATTTTGAAACTACTCATAATTCTATTATCATTGGATATGACTGACTTCTTTCTTATTCCCCCCACCTCTTGAATTGATAAATCTAATATTACTTTGCAAGACACACTTTGGGAACAAATACAAGCTGCTTGGCAGGAGATACCATTAGATACACTGTTCCTGCTACAAGGCAATATTTGATTTTTAAACTGTAATATAGTCCCCAATGATGAATGATGATGTTCGTAAGTACTAGGACAACCTTTGGACAATATTTATACAAATATAATTCGGAAATAAAAAGGTCTAATCAGAAAATATGAAAAAATTCAAAAGAAAATATATAAGACTATGTTGTCTATTGTTTAACCCAACTTGTTTAAAAGAAAAGATGCTGCCAAAAATATACGTACTTTATATATGTATATATATATATATATATATATATATATATATATATATATATATACTGTTAAATATAAGAGACAATGAATGTCTATTATGTTTAATCATGAGCTGTTCTAAACATTGTATTTTCACTTTAATTTCAGGTTAGAATAAAGACAAAAATTCTCCAACATTTGGATAATTCATAGAACCGCATTACAAATTTATGAACTGCGTTTGCTATTTTTGGTAACTGTCATTGTTGCTTAGCAAAGTTTTATGTCAGCACAAGATAAAATCGTTGCTGATGGTGGATGTTTTTATGTTCACGTCCTTGTTACCTCTCTGAAGATGGCTAATGTGAGCCGAAAGCTTAGAACCAACTTAATAAAAAAATTATCTAAATGTTGGAGAATTTTTGTCTTTATTTTCGCCTGAAATTAAAGCCAAAATACGATGTTTAGAACAGCTCATGATTAAACATAATAGACATTCATTGTCTCTTATATTTTACAGTATATATTTAGAAAATTATCTGCTGCCTCGATACATTATGTATATATATATATATCACCAGCAGGCAATGTATCTTTTCTAAAATATGCCCACTGCTGTGGAAGTTTTAATATTTTGTAAATTGATTTTTCCATGAATTTTTCAAGCGCAAATGAGTTGTTTTCTGTCTGAATTTCTTGGTTGAAGAGTTATCAGTATTTATGCTATTTATATATATTTATATATATTTATATATATTGTTAAGCTAAATTTAATGTTTCTTTGTTATTAGTTCTACAGAATTATCTTTTCATTACAGATTTTTTTACTTTATTTACACTGTTCAGATTGTTGTCCTCATCTTATTACTATGTTTACAATTCTTTGTCCGTTGTATACTCCAGTCCTCTTTAAGTGTGAGGAATTTTTTAATTTTGTTCACTAGGGTATATCATTCTCATTCCATGTGCGAGGCCACTTCCGGATGCCATGTAGTTATCTCCCTTTAAATCAACTCTTTAAGTTATGTGTTCACCACTGCTATAGCCAGCTATTGAACTCACAACTCTTTGGGTCAAGTCACTGGAACTAACCAATGCCTATATTCACTGGGCCATGTTTCTTCAAAAATTCCAAGCACCTGAAGAAAGATAGAGCGTACAACGGTCGAAACGTCGTAAACATGGCAATAAATATGAGGACAACAGTCCAAACAGTGTAAATAATATAAACACTACCTCATCTCAGAAGTATAGATAGATTTTTTTTCCAGTGGTCATTTATTTTAATTTTGTTTGTTTTTTTTGCAGATGGCTTAGTATCCGTCTTGAATTGATTGCAAATCTGGCTACTTTTGCTACCGTTATTCTCTGTGTCACTGGAAGAGATCACTTAAATGGTGGACAAGTTGGTCTCTCGGTGATGTATGCTCTTGATGTAAGCACAGAGATATTTTATTTCATTAGTAAATATTTATGCAGTGTGTGGGTGCACCTTTGAAAACCATAGATGACCAGGAGCCTGGCAGCTGATCTCTCATCTGACTGAGCTCTAACAGGTCAATGGCAGAAAAACTTGCTCATAGAAATGAATCAAATTCAAGCTGGTAATGTTTCATGATCACTAAACAGACTTTGAATTTTCCTCTAGTCCTGATGTGTGGTTATACTTTCAACACATCACCTTACTTTGAACACCTATTGAAACTCAAGGTCCCACCAAACTTCAATTGGAACTCATATATATATATTCATGTTCAAGTCTCCTAGATACCTTCAGGTAGAATGAGGCCACAGCTCCTAACAAGCTAGGCATCACTACTGTGGTTTTATGGCTCACAAAAAAATGATATTTCTCAAAACAAAGTTTAAGAGTTAGTCATTCTCAAAACCGAACAACTGGTTTTGGCCAACATAAAGAAGTGCCTCCACTAACTTTCATTGTTCTTGCCATTTTCACAGTTGTGCATCTTGATTTGTGTTGATTTGATGAATTTTCTTCAAATGCCAGATCAGACATGGCAGATCCTCCAGAAGACTTCATGGTCTACTCACACTTTTTGCATTTAGCTTCATCTTTGTTTTTCCAAACTGTTGTATCCCGGGAGGATAAACAGAGAAAGAATAGTGCAAGAAATAACTCTTAACACTGAGTATATATAAATAGAGATTTATTATACCTCAGTACAATAAACCAAATACAAGTACACCAACGAACAGTTAACACGAATAACAATTAAGAAGGCAATGTCTCTGTATAGGACGTATGCGTCCGTCTTGAGAAGTAGGCTTCAGTCTAGTGACGTCTAACTCTCATCTAAGGCCAATGGCTTTTGACTCTGGTATAATGATGAATAATCTCGATCACTCCTGTGTAATGACAAAGACTCTAGTATAGTCACGAACACACTCAATCTCGCTTGAGAGCTCTCTATAGTTTGTTCTCATCTAGGTCTTTTATGACCCGGGCCATACCCATTCCGGGGTAGGAACCAGGATATTCCTCTACAACAATATTCCTCCAGAACACAAACAAAAACTTCTTTTCATGTTAGGACTAATGAGAATGAAAAGAAAACCTATAAAACTTATTACTCTATAAAAGCTATTGAAAAAAAGGAAAAAAAAGTTAGTGTTGCTTCCTTGAAATAAATCTGGAACTGGTTAATACATATATGCAACAGGGAGTATCAGCTGACTTAACAATAACAGCATTCCCTTGGCTTGCTATGAATAAACTCTGTAACCTTCAAATTCTAGGAGTCAGTGAAGAGTTAGGGAAGGAAATGACTAGGTGCTTATCTAAGGTATCAGAAAGGTGAGAAATGATATGTTGCAATTTGTTTCAATGAAACAGACAGCACTCAGCAAGCTAAAGGCTGACAGACTGCAGTTACAATGATATTTCTTCAAAGGAAAACAACAGAGAAATGTTTCATGGAAAGTGAAAACTACAAACATTGAAATCAGTTTCAGGAAATCAGGGTTTAGTTTTAGTGATCATCATATGAAAACCCATTTTAACTGGTTTTATAAAATCAGTTTTGAGCCCTATGTGGTTTGCATAGCAAGTAAGCAGGGTTTTTATATGATCAAGTTGCTAGCCCCACGCCAAACAACTTTTGAATTCAGACTGTTCTTATTCCATAAGTCATGCCACTTCCAGATGTCTCAGTTATCTCCATTTAACTCAAGTTTTTGTTCACTACTACTGTTACCAGGTCTTGTACTCACAACTCTTTGAGTCAAGTCACCAGATCCAACCAATGCTTTTATCTATTGTACCATATGTCTTTGAGGAGATGGAGTGTACAACAACCAAAATATTGTGAATATGGCAATGAATATGAGAAAAACAGTCCGAACAATGTAATCAATGTAAATACCTTATCTCAGAAATATAGATTAATATTTTGAATTTTAAATTCTTTGGTAAGTGTTCTAACAGAATTGGCAGAATTGACCATATCTAAAGATGAGCACTACTAAGATTTCAATGATTTCAGTGTCCCTTGGTCTTAGGGGTAGGTTTTTGATTGATTGATTTGTTTTTCATGCCTTATCAACCCATTGCTGGTTATTTAAAACCAAAAAGTATGTTTCAAGTGTAAGGATTTTCTTTGCAATTATAATGATTTTAATATATATATTTCTGAGAAAAGGTATTTTACGCTATTTACTTTATTTGGACTATTGTCCTCATCTTTGTTGCCATATTCACAACGTTTCCACCCAGTGGATAAAAGCATTGATTGAAGTAATCCAAAAAAGGAATTGACCCAAAAAAGTTGCGAGTTTCATATCTGGTCACAGCAGAACAAACAAATACGTAGAGAGCTGAGTTACTAAAGGGAATTAGTCAATATTTCTGAGATGAGGTAGTATTTACATTATTTGGACTATTGTCCTCATCTTTGTTGCCATTTGTACGATATTTCGGCCGTTGTATGCTCCAGCCTTCTTCAAGTGCTAGGAATTTCAAACCAAACCCTTTATTACAATCACTGGGGTATATCATCCTCATTCCTTGCGTAAAGCCTTGATTTGAAGTCATGAGTTATCTCCCTCTAACCCTGCAAGTTACTTGTTCACCACTGCTGTAGCCTGGTATTGAAATCACAACTCTAAGAGTCAAGTCAGGAACTAACCAATATCCAAGGACACATGACCCAGTGGATATAGACATTGGTTAGTTCTACAGCAGTGATGAACAAATAACTTGCAGGGTTAGAGGGATATAACTCATGACTTCCAATCGAGGCTTTATGAAAGGAATGAAGATGATATACCCTAGTGATTGTAATAAATGGTTGAGTTTGAAATTCCTAGCACCTGAGAAAGGCCAGAGCATACAACGGCCAAAACGTTGCCCGAATGGCAACAAAGAAGAGGACAATAGATAATAGTCCGAATAATGTAAATACTGTAAGGGGAATTAAGTGAAACTGAGATCTTCAGAAAAGGTATGGCATATGGAATTAGAACAATAAGGGATATTGCATGTGGAGTTTTTTGAGTTTGAGTTTTGTTTAATGGCCTATCAATCTCTGTGGGTTATTTAATGCCAAAAAGGTGGGGTTTTAAGGTATTTTTTTAATGTTCAGTTATAGTGAAAAGGTTGATTTAGTCAGATTTTGATGAAAATATTTTAGTTTTTTTTTGTTTTTTATTTTAGAAAACTGAAAATGTCTTCTCGTGGTTTGTATTCAAAAATGTTTTACTGAGAATTTTTTTCAACTTCAAAAATGTGTTATGGTAATAATTTTTTTCTTCAAAAATGTATTGTTGGTAATATTTTTCCTTCAAAAATCTATATTTTTCTATAAAAGTCTATTTTTATGTATATATTTCTATAAAAGTGTATTTTGACCCTAGTTTATGAGGTTAACTATTTGCCCATAGCTGGGACCCTAACAAGTGCTACTACTCCAGGTCAGGGTGGACCTGAGAACAACCGCAATTAAGAGGTGGTTTCATACTCCTCACAACCTCCCAATCAGAGGCCTTGGTGCTAGATGCAGTTTACAGTCATGTCCTATTGCATGTGGAATTATAACAAAAAAAGAATGACAGGTGGAATTAGAGAAATTTAAGAAACTTTCTGATTGGTTAATAGACATTGTGCTTACACAGTTCTACTTCATACCTGCAACCTCCCAATTTCGGCACACATGCAATTTGGGGATTCTCTAATTTCCTGTACACTCACATATACCCTGTCTTCATTGTAGTCCCATGTCATGATTTGGGCAATTCTCAACATTTTACTCTGTTAGCCACCTCGGCCAAAATACCTATCATTTCAAATTGCTGCTATCATCTTGCATTCACAAATGTGAAGAGATACACCTCTCTAGCCTGTGGGAATTGATATTTTTCATTTAACCCTTCCAGCAGCAGAGCTTTAACATCTTCCAAAATATGCAATATTCTCTGGGTCCATATTGTTACACTGATAATGGTGATAATATTTTTGACAAATATACTTAATGTTTATTAATTAAAATTGGTTTTATTCCATGTCCAAAAATGCTACCTTAATTTACAATTTATAAATTTGAGAATTATCTCTATGTTGGTCTTAAATAAATGTTTCTTCTCATCTCACAGATTGCAAACTATCTTAACATGTTGATTGTAAGAATCTGTTCGCTGCAAACAAATGCTATCTCTGTTGAAAGGGTCAAAGAGTACTCCCATGTTGAACCAGAGGTAAGATAATTGCATTCTACTGAATGTGAAGGCATATAGAAATCCCTTACTTTATTTTCACTTAATGGTGTTAGTATTATGGGGTCAGGATGCATAGTGATGTAAATGAGTTAGTATTATGGGATAGGATGTGCAGCACTGTAATGGACAATTAATATTATGAGGTTAGGATGCACAGTAGTGTAATGGACAGTTAGTATTTTGGTGTTAGGATGCTCAGTGGAGTAATAGATTGTATTATGGTTTAGGATGCACAAACGTGTAACAGACAGTATTATTGGGTTAGGATGCACAGTGGCTTATTAAGCAGTCAGTGGGTTTAGGATGAACAGTGGTGCAACAGAGAAATAGTATTATGGGGTCAGGATGCGCAGTGATGTAAATGGGAGTTAGTATTCTGTAAAAGAATTATTTCTTTTACCAAAAAAACAAGTTCAACTCTAGTAGAATAAGAATTTATTCCCCTGGGTGGTATAATTTAACCTCCTTAAATTTTTCCCCCACATTCAAGGGGAGCAACTTTTCTCTCTTACCATATTACCACGTGTTCACAGCAGCAAAGCAAATGAGATTAGCATGCATGTGTCTCAATTACAGAACTATTTATGACAACATATAAAATTAAAGTACATAATGGTTTTTACATTTAACATGTACAGTTCAATAAATGATTAGCATTGGGAATATGTACAATAAAGACAAGAGAACTGCTAAAAATATAGGTATTTTAGCGTCAAAACTGATTGCAGAACATACAATAAAAATATTGTTACCAATTCACGAATTAGCCAAGAGAGAAAGAGGAAAGTGTCCTTTATGAACACAGACACAAAGTACTTATGAGAAGGTGGGAATACAAATGGCATTCTTTTACATTCAAATTTGCAAGTTGCAGACAAGTCAAGGTTCCTGTAGTCGAAAGCTTTTTTCTCTAGGGATTTGTTGGGCCAATGCTTTCTTTTCTTCTTCTTCTTCTTCTTTAGGGTAACGGCTCTGGTCAAACAACACTTGAAAGGTTTCTCAAACACAGCAACAATTCAATTAGGAGTCGAATATTTAAGGGACCCTGAAATTCACAGTTAGGTGATTTGATTTGGTTAGCCAGGTGAGTGTAGGTTCTCCACACTGCAAAAAATACTTCAACATTTATATCCCCTTAATATGGGGATAAAAAAGGGACTCTGGAAGCCTCAAGGCGATTCAATTTGGTTAATAGGAAAACCAATGACTAGCCAGGCGAGTGTAGGTTCTCCACACTGCAAAAATACTTCAACCATTCAGTCAGTTAAGTGCCATACGTAATACACGCTTGGGCGATCATGTCTCGAAAGAGACATAACTGACTGGGCAGAAGATTATCCCGCAGTAGGTTGCCATTGCTTTCTGCGGTAAACTGGTTGCCGACCAAGGCTATAGAACCCAATCTGTCCTGTTATTTAACCTATAACTGGAAGGAATAGATGGATTAATACCTTT
Source organism: Ascarosepion bandense (assembly GCA_037127315.1). Lineage (NCBI taxonomy): Eukaryota > Metazoa > Mollusca > Cephalopoda > Sepiida > Sepiidae > Ascarosepion > Ascarosepion bandense. The sequence continues at coordinate 5,013,830 of JBBBDQ010000946.1, read as the reverse complement.
CCTAAGGGTATTTGCACATAAGTGAATGCAATGAATTTGGCTGGAATTCGAACTCAACTCCCCGATTTCTCGTTCTGAGCTGATATCCAATGCAACCATTATATCCCCTTAATATGGGGATAAAAAAGGGACTCCAGAAGCCACAATTAGGCGATTTGATTTGGTTAATGGGAAAACCAATGACTAGCCAGGTAAGTGTAGGTTCTCTACACCGCAAAATATACTTCAACCATTATATCCTGTTATTAAGAGGATAAAACACTCACTTCCGGGTTAGGATGCACAGTGGTGTAATGGACAGCAGCATGGAACAAGAGACTGGTGAGCTGCGTTCATATTCCAGCAATGTTCATGACATTCACTTACATGCAAATGCCTTTGGAGACAGGTATGAATCTATCTCTTTTTCCTATTAGCTATAGCCTGGATTGGTAGCTTGGATTGGTAACCTGTCTCTGAGAATGAAAATCTGGATTTAAACCAGCCTTAAAAGAGTTGAGCTTCATCAGACTATCCTACCCAAGACATATCACTGCTGCTACAGGTGCAGTACAACTCTAATCTTTTATGGAACTCATGATAATGATTATGATGTCCGGTTAGATGCAAGTCTTAGTTGTCGTCTGTGTTTAGGTAAATGGTAATTGCCTGAAATAGCCATTTCCATATAGAAAACATAAAGGATTAATGACTGAACAGTTGGTGTTATGGTCAGTTGAAACTTATAAAATATTATAAAAACAATTTTACATATATATATTGTGTGTATTTAGGCAGCATTTTTTCATTGATGCATGTTTCATTAAATAATATAGACAACTTTTGTCAATTTATTTTATGTAAATGTTTTTCATATCATCTGATAAGCTTAATAACATTATCGTTGAAAGAAGAAAGAAAATCACAATATTGATACATGTTTTTATTTAATCCTTTCTGAGCTTTTGGCTTACATCAACCATTATCAAAGATGACAATTGTGCTGGTTATATTAAGCAGTTTGTGGACAAACAATAGTAGTAGTTGTCTATTTAGTTTGTATGGAAGATTGGCTAACACGTGCATGTGTGCTGGAAGCAAAAATCGCATTACATCTGCTTCCAAAATGGTTGCACCTTAGTAGAGAGTAAGATATACTCAAGCAGGCATTTCACAAGCCATAGTAGGAATAAACACAGGATCAGTGCATTCCATTTTAATGGAGGATTTGTGCAGAGTGCCAGCAAAATTTATTCTCAAGATGACCGAACCTATAGAGCAGGAATATTGCATTACGATTTGCCAAAAGCTGAACAATAGTGTGGCAGATATGAGATAGAACCTGGGATGAGCACAACTGTTTGCGACTTGCCTTGTCCCCGCCAAAAAAAGCCCATATTTGCTTAGCATGTAAAGCTACTGCAGTTAAAATGAAGGAGAAAAAAATGCACTTACCGCTCTGCCGTAATCCATCCTCAGCCAGATAACGTAAAAGAATAAGGGGGATTTGCATTGCATTTTTATACAATAAAAGATGCAATGCATTATGGGATCACAGGAAGACGCAAAGGATTATGGATATATGGACAGATATAAAACCAACTAATTTTTCCCAGTGCGGGGCACGTGGAGTGACATTCACAGTCGGTAGCTGAAACATCTGTTTGTGTGATTTTGAGACAGAACTTGAGAAGGAACGACTCTGGATTGAAATACTAGCTGGGAAAGCCACAATTCACTCGCTGGTTGCTGTTTTCAATATTTATTTTGCCACAAATAGTCAATCTCAAACCATTGAGAAGAGTCAGCATCTCTTTGGCAATAATGCCATAGGTTAAAATCAGATCTAGAAATTTGCTCACAAGTGGGAATAAGCACAAGATTCTGTTTTAATGGCGGATTTGTGGAAAGTGTCATCAAAATTTGTTCTCAAGGTGTTGGTGGAGCAGCAGAAGCAATTTTGCATGGAAATCATGTGGTTTTCAGATTAGGGAAGTCCCAGAAGTTAGACAGTGCCATGTCGGGAAAGTAGAGAGACTATTAAACAAGTGGAGTGTGCTGTTCTTGATCAGAATAACTTGGGGCAATATCTTTGCTTGACGTGTTCATTTATCTTGTGTGAAAACATAAATCCAACGAATGTGCCTTACACATTTGTACTCTAAGCGTAATAGCCGGGAACTGATGCAGCATAAATTTTCATGAATGAAAGGTACAAGAAAGGTGGCATCACCACTCAACCAAAAGATTCTGCCCTGTTGGCATGAGCTTTGTTGAGAAAAAATAATGTCGGATATTTCTCCTTAACATACCTTGTTTATATACAGTAACAAGTGTAACTAGTAACATAAGTTTGAAAAAAGATAAAAAATCCATTGTTCGACAAACAATTAGATTGTTACAAAAATAATGGCCACTTGAAGTGTTGTATTTTGAAAGCCATTTTCACATATTATTCACGGTATATTACAAAAATAATGGCCCCTCGAAGTGTTGTATTTTGAAAAGCTATTTTAACATAGTATTCACGGTATATATTAGGTTGTTACAAAAATAATGGCCGCTCGAAGTGTTGTATTTTGAAAAGCTATTTTAACATAGTATTCACGGTATATATTAGGTTGTTACAAAAATAATGGCCACTTGAAGTGTTGCATTTTGAAAGCCATTTTCACATATTATTCACGGTATATTACAAAAATAATGGCCGCTCGAAGTGTTGTATTTTGAAAAGCTATTTTAACATAGTATTCACGGTATATATTAGGTTGTTACAAAAATAATGGCCACTTGAAGTGTTGTATTTTGAAAGCCATTTTCACATATTATTCACGGTATATTACAAAAATAATGGCCCCTCGAAGTGTTGTATTTTGAAAAGCTATTTTAACATAGTATTCACGGTATATATTAGGTTGTTACAAAAATAATGGCCGCTCGAAGTGTTGTATTTTGAAAAGCTATTTTAACATAGTATTCACGGTATATATTAGGTTGTTACAAAAATAATGGCCACTTGAAGTGTTGCATTTTGAAAGCCATTTTCACATATTATTCACGGTATATTACAAAAATAATGGCCGCTCGAAGTGTTGTATTTTGAAAAGCTATTTTAACATAGTATTCACGGTATATATTAGGTTGTTACAAAAATAATGGCCACTTGAAGTGTTGTATTTTGAAAGCCATTTTCACATATTATTCACGGTATATTACAAAAATAATGGCCGCTCGAAGTGTTGTATTTTGAAAAGCTATTTTAACATAGTATTCACGGTATATATTAGGTTGTTACAAAAATAATGGCCACTTGAAGTGTTGTATTTTGAAAGCCATTTTCACATATTATTCACGGTATATTACAAAAATAATGGCCCCTCGAAGTGTTGTATTTTGAAAAGCTATTTTAACATAGTATTCACGGTATATATTAGGTTGTTACAAAAATAATGGCCGCTCGAAGTGTTGTATTCTGAAAAGCTATTTTAACATAGTATTCATGGTATATATTAGGTTGTTACAAAAATAATGGCCACTTGAAGTGTTGCATTTTGGAAAGCCATTTTAACATAGTATTCACGGTATATATTAGGTTGTTACAAAAATAATGGTTGCAACGAAGTGTTGTATTTTGAAAGCCATTTTCACATAGTAATCACAGTATATAGTAGATGAATTTTGGTATACATAATTAATGTGTTCTCTTTAATAGTTTTTAAATTATTTTCAGATAGGAATATTCTTGAAGCATAGAATCCTTTAATTATGAACACGACTAAAGGATAGGTATATGTAAATAGGATGTGCGTTGTGGTGCAGTGGATATCCGAGTTCAAATTCCAGTTGAATTCCTTGCATTCACTTACACACAAATACTCTTAGGAAAGGTATTAATCCATCTCTTCCCTCAAGTTATGGGTTAAAAAACCGGACAGATTGGGTTCTATAGCCTTGGCTGACAACCTGTCTATCACAGAAAGTAATGGCAACCTACTGCAGGATTATCTTCTGCTCAGTCAGTCATGTCTCTAAAGAGACATGATCGCCCAAAGCGTGTATCATGTATGGCACTAAACTGATTGATATGTAAATATAAAAGTTTACACTGAGATCAACACCAATCTTTAGGCCATGAAGATTTTGCTCAAACAGGAAACAGACTGATAGTGCCCAGTGCTTACCTCAGTGTTTACTTATATGATAAAAATATAGTTTTAAGTTATTCCATATTTATGGGTTAAAGTGCTCAAAAGCAGCTGGACCAGCTGACATTATAACAGAAATGCTAGAAGCCTTAGATAATTTTGGCATAAACAAAATCACAGAAATTACAAATGAAATCTACAACAGTGGTGAAATCCTGGAAGACCTAAGCAGATCAATTTTCATAGCACTGCCTAAGAAGCCAGGTGCGAATGAATGTGAACTCCACTGAACAGTCAGCTTAATGAGTCACATAACACAGTGTTGTGGAGTAGTTTTTATACTGAAGGTTATAATCGTGCTATGTCGGTTGCTAATCGACTTAATGCACCCAAAATGTTAGGAACTTGGTAATCTGTCACTGAAAGCTGACTCCTTAGTATTCGGCTAACTGCCGACTAATATCAACTGCCTAGTAGTTCTACTGAACTCCAATAGAAGTCTAAAGAACTCCCATGAACTTCCCAAGTACTTCCTGTTAGCTCTTATTAATATAGGAGGGAGAGTCCATTATCTGAGGAATAGATGTGTTTCCCCCATAACACAGAACACGCAATTTAATCAGACCAGAAATAGGACAAGAACAGTGCGATTTTGTCAAGGACACTGGAACAAGGAATGCAATATTTATGCTGAGAGAGTTATCAGACCTTAGAGTAATCAAGAGCATTTACTGACAGAAAACTACCTACATACAGACAAGAAATGAGTTCAGCAGGTACAGATTGAAAGGGATGTAAAACAAAGATGTTTATTCTCATCAGATTTATTCAACTTATACAGCGAGAGCTCAAGAAGTCCTGCCAGAATTTATCATTGCTGAAACACAATCTGAACAATATAAGATATGCAGATGATATAGTGCTGATAGCAGAGACGGGAAAGAAACTACAAGACTTCTTACAAGAATTAGTTAAAGAAAGCAGAAAGAAAGGACTACAAATAAACGACAAGAAAACTAAATGTGTGATAATCAGTGAAAAGAGGAGTCCAAAATGACAACTATAAGTTGGTGATACAAAAATCAAACTTGTGCAGAAATTTAAATACCTGGGAAGTATCCTAATAATTTAATCCTGAGCCGTTCAAAACATTGAAAGCTTAGAACCAACTTAATAAAAACATATCCAAATCTTGGAGAATTTTTGTCTTGATTTTCACTTGAAATTAAAGCCAAAATACGACGTTTAGAACGGCTCATGATTAAACATAATAGACATTCATTGTCTATTATACATAACTGTATATGTTTAGAAAAATATATATATATATGTGTGTCAGAAATGTCCCCATGGCTTAGTGGATAAAACTGTTGATTGAAGTAATCCCAAATTATGTTAGTTCTAATGTCCGCGAAGAGAAGGAAAATGTGAGAGATAAAGAAAGAGAAAATGGGAAGAGTGAAAGAATGAGAGAGAAAAAGTGATAATAAAAAAAGAGAATAAAAAAAAGAGAAAGCCGAGAAAGAAACGGGGAGCGTTAAACAAAAAGAAAAAGTGAACTGAAATAAAGGGAGAGTGACAATGATAAAAAGGAAAAGAAAGAAAACAGAAAGAAAGAAAGAAAGAAAGAAAAAAGAAAGAAAGAAAGAGAAAAGAAAAAAGAAAGAAAGAAAGAAAGAAAAAAAGAAAGAAAGAAAGAGAAATCGGTGAAAAAAGAAACACAGGAGGTAAAGAAAAAGAAAGCAAAGTGTAGGAAAGAGAAAAAAAGTAAGTGAGAAAAAGAAATTTAAAAAGTAAGACAGAAAAAAAGAAAAGAGGAAACAGAAAGAGAGGGCGAGGGCGAGGGAAAGAAAGTGGAAGTCATAAAAAGAAAAAGATGTGAGGGAAAACAAAAATGTTTAAAAGAAAGAAAAATAAAGACAAGAAAACAAAAAAAAAGATAAAAAGAAAGCTAGAGAAAGAAAAAAATGGGAGAAGAATGAAAAGAATAAAATCATTAAAAGAGAGCAATAATTAAACATAGAAAGAACGAGAAAGATAGAGAGAGTTTGAGAAATGCGAGATGGACAGCCATGAACGACAGTGTTTCAAATGCTGGAAACCCGGTATTTCTTGATAGGGGATTTGTTTGGAGCAATATCAGAAGAGTCAGTTGTAGTAGACTGCAATATGGAGTTCCAAAGGCATAAATTTGTGGCCAAGAATGCATTCCAAAAGCTGAGTTGGTTGGTTGTTTTGTTTTACAGCTTATCACCCCATCTTGGATCATTTAACGCCAAATCGAATTATTAAAAATCGAACAAAAAGTTAAGAACAATTTCAAGAAGTTTATATATTTAACAAATTACCATATATAACAGACCTATATATTTAAACAAATTCATACATTTAACTAATTTATATATTTAACACATTTTGAATTAATAAAATATTTTTAAAAAATGTATATATTTAATTTGGCTGTTTAGATTTTATGGCATACCAATCACCACAGGTTATCTAAAGCCAAATCCAGCCTACATACATTGTATATATATATATATATATATATATATATATATATATATATATTACACATACAAGATTTGCAAACACACATTTGATAGAACCAAGTTTTGGAATATATAGCAAGTTGGTAGAAATACATATATCTATATGCATGTGAAATAGTATTCAACCAGTCATATTTTTGAGTACATTCCGATTTCTTTTAAGAATTTGAATATCCTGCTTGGTCTGGTTTTCATAAATAGTAGAGTAGAGTAGTAAAGCTGAGTAGAGACAAGAGAATTTCCCTAGAAACAAAGAAGAGAGTACTGGATTGTTATGTGATGTCTGTCTTTCAATATGGCAGTGAATGCTGGACAATATAAAAAATGAAGGAAAGACTTGAAGCAAGCGAAATGTGGTTCTACAGAAGGATTCTGAGGATACCAGGGACAGAGCACATGAGCAATGACGAGGCTTTGGAGAGGAAGGGTACAGAAAGGAAAATGATCCTTAACATCAGGAAAAGACAACCGAAGTTTTTGGTGCATGTAATGAGGAAAGAGGGCTTGGAGAACCTGATGCCCACAGGATAGATAGAGGGGAAGAGGGACAAGGGAATGCAACACATGACATACTTGATGGACTTGAGCAGATGGATGGTGGAGCAGGGATTGAGTGGAATAACAGAAAAAAAGGATATTCAGAGCAACAAGGGATAGGATGATGTGGAGGGCCATGATCGCCTACATCCTGAAGGGATACAGCATATAGGTGATGATGATTAGTCTATATTTCTGAGATGAGGTATTGCAATTATTTACACTATTTACATTTTTTGGACTGTTGTCCTCATCTTTGTTGCCATGTTCGTGAGGTTTCAGCTTTTGCATTCTTTAACCTTCTTCAGGTGGTTGGAATTTTGAACTGAACCCTTATTTCATTCATTAGGGTAGATTGTCCTAAAATACATATGACTAAGTGGATAAAAGCATTGGCTGGATCCAGTGACTTCACCCAATGAGTTGTGAGTTTAATATCTGGCTACAGCAGTGGGGACCTAAAACATATAGGGAGTTGAGTTAAATAGGGATAACTACAACATCTGGAAGTGGCATGTTTCATGGAATGCAAACAATCTACTTTCTTTTCAGTTTCTTGCTTTCCAATCAACTTTGATCCACAAAAAATCTAAATACAATGTCAACCATTATATTTTGCCTTCTTAATTTCTGTTCTTTTTTGTTCTCTTTTCTTAATGTTTTCTTTTTCTCATATTCTTTCACGCCCAGTAAACTCTTGTATCTTAGTGGCTTTATTGCCTTGTTTTTGGGAAAATGATAAAAGCAACGTTGAAAATGGAGAAGTGAAGTTGGATATCTGAGTTAAAATCTTTTAATTACATATCCACATTTCAAGGAGCAGTCATAGTTACAACTTAAATAAACCCATTTGTAATATTTTGTGCACTGTGTAAAATGCGTTACTCATGCACACACCCAAACGCACATATGCTTCCTTTTTCTATAACTATAGCTCTCTTCATTTTTTTATTAATAGTACTCGTAAATAAGATAAAATGCATAAATAAGTTTTTTAAATTAATGTATTTAATTGTAATTAAGGTTTTTACTTGTAAAATGCGTTACTCATGCACACACCCAAACGCACATATGCTTCCTTTTTCTATAACTATAGCTCTCTTCATTTTTTTATTAATAGTACTCGTAAATAAGATAAAATGCATAAATAAGTTTTTTAAATTAATGTATTTAATTGTAATTAAGGTTTTTACTTGTAAATAATTTATTATATATTTATGTGTGTTTTAAAAGGATTTTAAAGTACTTTTGTATATATATATATAAATATATTTATATTTTTTTGGTGGGGAACGATTTTAAATTTATACATATTTGTAGATACTTGTATTTATAAACAGAATTTTTTTCTTTTGATAAATTCTTAGACGAGTTTTTATCCTCATATTTTTTTTTTAGAAACGAATTAAAATTATATATATTTGTAGATATTTATTTATTTTTAAATGAATCATGATTAATTCTTAGTCGAAGGTTTATTTTTTTAATAACAGCCATATGACAAGTAAATTGCTTAATATATTTTAGGACGAGTTCATGTTCTGTTCACCAATTGATATAAATTATCTCTGTCTGTCGCCAATCATCAATCGAAAGCGTCTGTAAGATTTCATACAGGGCCCAAACATTATAAATTTTTTCCAGTGTCTGAAAGCACTTATTGAGGATGGACCAGAAACTGATCATCTCTGGGCGGGTCTGCGTGGTTAGGGGAGGTATGATGTTGAGAGACCTGAAACCCCCTAGTGATCCATGCAAAGACATCATTGACAACACCTTCTAGCACCCCCACTATGGTGTGTATGTTTAAAAAAAAAATACAATGCACGATCTGTGCATTTCAACACGACAAAACTTGAAAAAAAAAAAGTGAAAAGGAAGGGAAAAGATAGGGATAAGGAAAGACGAAGGGGTAAATATGAAAGCTAGAAAAATGAGAAGAAAAGGAAGTGAAATGCAATCTGGGAAATAAAGCACTGAAATAAAAAGAAAGTTTGCTACCTTAAATAGCCATTAAATATTTTTAAGTGAGTGAAGCTACATTTTTTATTTTTGGGGGCAATGCATGACTTTTATGCATCGGAAGATAAAATAAGTCATAATTAGGTTTAAAACAAAATGAGATCATCAGTTATAAAATACTAGCAGTATAGCCCGGCGTTGCTTGGGTGTAATGAAAGCTTTAAAACTAATCCATGGTCCTGGAGCTCAGACTCTTTGGATGGTGGCATGAAAGACTAAAAAGCAATAGTTGCTTCCAGTTAAAGCGAAACTGTAGACTGAAAGAAAAATGAATGGATGTAAGTCAAATTTTGATTTCCTTGTATCAATATCAAATAGGTTTTTTTCGTCGTAAACTGAATTTTTTAAGGTTAAATAAGTCCTCTGAGTAAATGGTATCATGGCTGAGATTAAGAACTACAATTATACCTACTTAGAGCCAAACCCAAAGCAAAAACTAAAATAAAAGGGCTGAAAAAAAATACAGACATACAGGTAGATAAACAGACACACACACAAACATCTTGCCTTTTATATATATATATATTATCGATTTTCTGCAATATTGTAAGAAGTGCAACCTTGAAACTTCTGAATATCATTTCTTATGTCTTTGTCTATGAGTGTATCAAATTTGATTAAAATCGGACCACTCTTTCTATAACCTGATTTTTTCGATTATTGATTTTCAATTTTTATCAGGGGTACCTCGACACAAAACCTAGCTAAGAACACTCGCAGAGGCTTATAGTACAACCGTGTAAATTTTCAAGAAAATCGGTTCAGCCATTTCGGAGTCTATAGGTAATGGACGCACACACACACAGACACACAGACACACAGACAAAGTTCCATTTATAAATAAGTTTACATTTAGATAGATATCAGGTATGAGCAAATGATTCTAGGTTTTTAATTAACCAGAAAGTCACTCCTCTAACCTCCATTTTTGAATGCTACTGATATACAAAAAAGTGGTTTTAACTACATTGCTGTAATCTGTCAATGTTTCTATTAACAACACTTTAAAATCTTTAACCGGAGAGGAATGGAACAATTGGATGTAGGTTGATTTTGCTACAACCCCTGATGGGCAAATGAAACAACCATCACTTGCTTAGGTCTGCAAATGAATGAAGAATTTGTTGGAAAAGTAAGAAGTTATATAGGGATTAAGTTGTAGGGGGGGATCTGTGATGCTTGGTAAGTTACTCTCGTGCCAAACACGTCCAAAGTCCCCACAATTTAAATATCAGAATGTTGAAGGTTGGATGTTGAAGTGTGAAAGGATAAAATATTTTGTGTGTACATTAAAGTAAAATTTACAGAATGACAAAAGTGTAAGAAGGAAAATATAAGTGAAATCTTGTGATCTGAATACTATAATATATGTGTGAAAAGAAAAAATGTTCATTGAGAAAATGCATGCAGTTTTGTAGTTAAAATTGTTCCTAGAGAAATGTAAGTATTTAAAATGTTGCAGAAGTTTAGAGTTGTGTAGTAGCGGAATGTAAAGGCTTTGTTTCTTCCTCTTTTTAGTAGGTCCTGACAGGTTGAGAAAAAGAAGGCAAAACAAATAAAGGAGTAGTACTTAACACATACATTTGGTTGTTGCTGCTATCCTCTTTAGTGTGAAAATGAAGAAAAGGACATTGGAAGAAGAGGTTTTACTGTGGCATGCCCTATGTCTGGTTTATGTGGAGTGAAAAAGAAGCAAAGAAAATTGGAAGAAGAGGTCAAATGAAACTGTGATGTGCCCTGCTTCTTGAATTTTCTTTTGTTACATTGCCATGAGATTGTCAGCTAAGATTGTCCCCTGACTACCTTTTGATGTGAAGTGACTGGTTTAAATAGTGAAACTTCTCATGATGCCAGCTCCAGCAAAGCTTTTTACATCTAGATTTATGAATTTGCTGTTTTTAATCCAATCAGGATTCAGGATTTGCTTTTTGCACTGACTTGTGAATTTTTCTTGATTGGGTTTTTCCAAAGTCATTTTGGCAATTTATTTTGTGTATTTTAGTTGGATTATATAGGATTTGTATCCTACAAAATCATTAAAGAAATGTGGTATCAATAGTACAATGGATAGAACCAGGATAACATTCTCTTTTATTGCAATATTAGTTCCATTAATAAAAATTTCTGATTTCTTTCAATGTGATCGGGGGTGGGGGGAACAATTTTGTATTTTGTAAGTTTGAACAAAACTAAATAAGAGTAAAAAAATTTTATTTACTGCATTTTCTTATTTCAATTTTTAAAATGTTGAGGCTGAAAACTTTTTCCCCACACCCTATATATTAAAACATAAAATTATTTTATTTATGCTCATCAAAAATCAATTTCTATCTACAATTTCATACTTTCAGGATTGCCACTTACTTTCATGCATTAAAATGGATTTTGTAATAAAATGTGTTTCAACTTATTTGATTCTATCGTAAAGAAATTCTGATAAATATTATCAATTATTTTCTTCTTTATTCTCTATTAATTTTCTAATTTTTTCTGCAAGGCACCATGGAACATCGAAGAAACCAAACCAGACAAAGAATGGCCGGATTCTGGTCAGATTGAATTCAAGAAATTTAAGATGAGATATCGAGAAGGGCATCAACTCATTCTTAAGGGAATCTCTTGTTTAATAAAAGCCAAAGAAAAGGTAAGTACATACATTTGATATGAGAACTTAAATTTCAATTCTCCAAAATCTGACTGAGATCATTTTTTCAATTCTCTGACATTTAACTGAAATCATTCATTTATTTTCTCCAAAATTTGATTGAGATCATTTTTTCAATTCTCTGACATTTGACTGAAATCATCCCTTCAATTCTTCAACATTTGACTCAGATCATTCCTTCAATGCTTCAACATTCGACTGAGATCATACCTTCAATTCTTCAATATTCGACTGAGATCATTCATTCAATTCTTCAACATTCGACTGAGATCATTCATTCAATTCTTCAACATTCAACTGAGATCATTCATTCAATTCTTCAACATTTACATTTACATTTTTTCTGTAAAAAACGGTTTAATTTCTATTTTTGTCTTCAGAAATTGAATTAAATCAACTTTACAGTGTTAGCTGCTTGTGGTAAGTCAACTGGGATTCAGTCCATTTTTCAGTCTGTTTTTGTGAAATTTCTTGGAAATTATTTTTATTTATTTATTTATTTATTTATTTTTTTTACGTCTTTTGGCCGTCTTTGTTTTTTTTTTTCGTCACTTAATTTGTGTAAATAATTTTGCTATTCAAGGGTATTTTCGACTAATGATAAATAGCATCACGGTTCAATTATTTCCATTAGTTTTGTCTTGTAGAAGATTTAAATTTCTGTCTTCGAGAGATTGAATTCTTAACGGTTTGGCAAGCGAACGCAAGCAACATAACTCGACTATATTCTGTAAAAAACGGTTTAATTTCTATTTTTTGTCTTCAGAAATTGAATTAAATCAACTTTACAGTGTTAGCTGCTTGTGGTAAGTCAACTGGGATTCAGTCCATTTTTCAGTCTGTTTTTGTGAAATTTCTTGGAAATTATTTTTATTTATTTATTTTTTTACGTCTTTTGGCCGTCTTTGTTTTTTTTTTTTCGTCACTTAATTTGTGTAAATAATTTTGCTATTCAAGGGTATTTTCGACTAATGATAAATAGCATCACGGTTCAATTATTTCCATTAGTTTTGTCTTGTAGAAGATTTAAATTTCTGTCTTCGAGAGATTGAATTCTTAACGGTTTGGCAAGCGAACGCAAGCAACATAACTCGACTATATTCTGTAAAAAACGGTTTAATTTCTATTTTTGTCTTCAGAAATTGAATTAAATCAACTTTACAGTGTTAGCTGCTTGTGGTAAGTCAACTGGGATTCAGTCCATTTTTCAGTCTGTTTTTGTGAAATTTCTTGGAAATTATTTTTATTTATTTATTTTTTTACGTCTTTTGGCCGTCTTTGTTTTTTTTTTTTCGTCACTTAATTTGTGTAAATAATTTTGCTATTCAAGGGTATTTTCGACTTTTACTAAGTTAAAACTTTGTAAGCCTCAGTCACTTTTTACTTGTTTTTTTTTTGTTTTTTTTTTTTTTAATTGGAGTAGATAGTTTCTACTATCGCCCGGTCTCACACTCCACCCCCTTCTTTTGAATGAGTTTAGAGGTGATCACCTTGTTTCTTGTTTAGGAAGGGGTTCCCGGTTCATCCCCTTTCTCTGGTCTTGGTGTTAGTTCAGCTGGAAGCTCTTTGCAGTTACGGAGTATGGTGGCAACGTCTTTACATTCTGAGGGTACCGGGTTGGCAGTTTCCTGGTTGCTGCTTCCGACTGGTAGTTAGGAGCCCGAACTCTTGCGTAGCGTCTTGAGAGGCTGCTCTGATCAACAGTTGAATAATACCGGGGTTCTTGTAGTGCCATATCGCGCATGGACGGGCGTCCCTGCATGAACGTTCGGTGGGCAACCCCGAGGCCACATTATGTTGTAGGTCGCGCCAGTCTCCATCCTTCACAAGTTGCAAATGATTGACCGACTGATTCTATTCTAAGACCACTCCTTAACTGAATTACTATGGAAAAAAGCAAACATAATAACAAAACTAAACCAGCTCATTTGAAAACGCCCAAACCTGTCTGCATCTCTTTCACTAACATACGCGGCATCCGCACCAACTTCCCCAGCGTAGATTCTTTCCTCCATAATAACTCACCTGATATATTAGCCCTATGTGAAACTAATCTTAACCCTTTTATCCCCTCATCTGAGTTCTGCGTTCCTGGCTACCTTCCCCTCTTCAGGAAGGACTCCAATGTTCATATGCATGGGCTTGGTGTCTATGTCAGCGAACACCTTCCCTTAGCTAGGGTGTCATCTTTTGAATCCCCAGATCATTCTTTCATGTGCTTCCGCCTCTCACTTCTCAGCTCGATTAGCTATCTCTTCTTTCTGTACCGCTCTCCTTCCTCCCCTGACTGTTCGTTACTTGACATCATTTCTGACAATATTGACAAAGCCATTTCTACCCATCCCTCTGCCCATGTATTCGTGTTTGGTGACTTTAACGCCCACCACACCAAGTGGCTGAAGAACGCTGTCACTGACCCTGCTGGTGTCCACACCATGAACTTTTCAATCACCCAATCCCTTACGCAAGTAGTGGACTTCCCCACGCGTTTCTCCGACAACCCTAACGGAAGGAACTCACTTCTAGACCTCTGCTTCACTTCCATCCCAGACTCTTGCACTACCAGACAACTCTGCCCACTTGGAAACTCTGACCACACTGTAGTGTCCGTCAATATTTCACTCCACTCCCGCCCGACCCATGAAACACAGATAAGTAGAATATCATACTGCTATCAAAGAGCAGACTGGGATTCGTTCCGAGACTTCCTCTGTGACATCCCTTGGAACAACGTCTTTAGTCTTCCCATCGAAGAATGTGCATCCGAGGTCTCCTCCTGGGTTAAGGCTGGCATTGATGCCTTCATCCCTGCTAGGAAATTCCAGCTTAAATCTCATTCGTCTCCATGGTTCTCAGCCGCTTGTTCGGCTGCCATTGCCCACCGGAATCATTTCTTCCGACTTTATCGTAACTATGCGTCGGAACAAAACAGGCGCCTTTTCACTTCAGCTCGTAATAAGTGTAAAAGGGTACTTAACGAAGCTAAGATGTTGTTTGCTGCCAGAATGAAGCAACGCATAGCATGTTCTAAATTCGGCTCTAAAGACTACTGGCGACTCTGTAAAAGAGTACTTAACAAGAGCAAGTCCACAATACCCCCGCTAATCAACAAATTTGAGGTCCTCACCTCCCCAGCAGATAAGGCTGAATGTTTTGCCCTGCAGATTCTCGAACAATTCGAGTCTGGACTCGTCTGGAGTTTTTACACCCGACTTCTCACCTAGAACCGAGGCACAACTGAATGATGTCCACATTACACCTTCGCTTGTCTCTAAGATTATCTTAAAACTTGACCCTCACAAAGTGACGGAATCCCAACCATAGTCTTAAAGAAATGTGCCCCTGAACTCTCCTCTATCCTTTCTAAGCTCTACAACCTCTGCCTATCTGCTTCCTGCTTTCCTGCCTGTTGGAAATCTTCCTCTATAGTTCCTATATTTAAAAACACTGGAGAACCCTCTGACCCTGCAAATTACCGCCCTATCAGCCTTCTTCCGATCTTTGGCAAAGTGTTCGAAGCCATTATCAACGCCGAGGTGGTTCAGCATCTCACAGCACACAGGCTCCTCTCGGACAAGCAATATGGTTTCCGCTTCACCAGGTCTACTGCTGATATGCTAACGACCATCACCGAGTACATATACCAGGCACTCGACAGGAATGGCGAAGCTCGAACCGTTGCATTGGATATATCTAAGGCGTTCGACAGAGTTTGGCATGCTGGCCTTCTATGTAAACTGCGGAGCTATGGTATAACTGGACATTTGTTTGAACTAATCCAGTCATTCCTCTCTAACCGCACAATGAAAGTGGTATTAAACGGACATGCCTCTCAGAACTACCATACAAACGCAGGTGTCCCCCAAGGCTCCATCTTAGGTCCTACACTCTTCCTGATATATATTAATGATCTCCCTGATTCCATAAGAACCCAAATAGGTTTGTACGCCGATGACACCACAGTTTACTCTCGCCTCCAACAAAAATCTGGTGTAGGCTTCAAAGCTAAACTTGCAGCCGAGATTGAAAAAGACCTCCAATCCATATTGGACTGGGGTAAGAAATGGCTAGTAAATTTTAATGCTTCTAAAACGAAGCTACTGTCAATTAACCATCATCGACAATCTCACCTACCTCCCATTAGCATGGACCAGGCTTGCCTCCCAGAGAGTAAAACACTACGCCTCCTTGGTCTCACACTTTCAGCGGACCTCAAATGGAATGACTATATCAAATCCATTGCTAAATCCGCTGCTATGAAAGTCGGTTCTCTGTGTAGGGCCCGGAAGTTTTTTCCATCTAAATCTATCCTGCACATTTACAAATCTACCATCCGCCCGTGCATTGAATACTGCTGCCATATCTGGTCGGGTGCCCCTGCTGTTCTCCTCGGGCTTCTCGATAAGGTTCAGAGGAGGGTCTGTAATGTGATAGATACCGACTTGGCAGACCGCCTGCAGTCTCTCTCCCACCGGCGAGACGTGGCTTCGCTGTGTCTCTTCTATAAATACTTTCACGGCTTCTGCTCCAATGAACTTAGATCACTGGTGCCCCCTAAATACGAATTTGCACGAGATACTAGATTAGCAACTAGATCCCACCCTTTTACAGTGAAATCGATAAAATGCAGCCGTAACTTCTACTCCAACAGTTTCTTTCCTCGCACTTCCCGACTGTGGAATTCTCTTCCAAAAGATTGCTTCCCCGACGGCTACAATCTCCAGGAGTTTAAATGTAAGGTCAATAGACACCTCCTAACACACTAACCTGCTTCCATTCTATCAAACACTCTTCCCATCTGCCCGACACTCATCCTCGCTATCCTTACTCATCTATCACCTTTCTCCTGACATTCCCTATGTCTATCCACTCCTTCTCTTTACCTTCCCCTATGTAGCCCCATGCGCAATAGTGGCAGTGGAATGCCTTGCTTGGGGTGAGATGATTAAAAAAAAAAAAAAAAAAAAAAAGATCATTCATACAATTCTTTAACATTTTACAGAGATTATTAATTAATTTCTCCACCATTTCAGAGAGATCATGCTTCAACTCACCAGCATTTGGCAAAAATCATTCTTTAATCCTTCAACATTTAACTGAGATCATTCTTTCAATTCTTCAAAATTCAACTGAAATCATTCATTTTTATTTGCTAAAATTTGACAGAGCTCATTTATTAAATTCTTCAAAATTTGACTGAGATCTTTCTTAGAATTTTTCAAAATTGGACTGAGTTCATTCTTTCAATTGACAAACATTTGATTAAGATCCTTTTTTTAAATTTCCGGCAGTTGTCTGAGATCATTCATTCAATTCTCTGGCATTTAACTGAGATCATTCTTTCAATTAACCAACATTTGATTGATATCAATAAAGAAAGGTAGAGTGTACGTATGAAAGCTAAAGAAAAATACATTTTTGTACTATAAAAAATTAAAAATTACTTACAATACATTTCTGGAAAAACAATAAATTACCAGAGCTCATAAGAAAATAGAATTTCGACATTAAATAACTCATATGCCATTAAATAAACCAAGTCAAACCAAAAATATCTCACAGATGAAGAAGAGAGTTGAGGTAACAGAAATTTGGTTCTACAGGAGGTTGATTAAAATACCATTGACTGAACATGTAAACAATAACAAAATTTTATAGAAAATTGTAACAAAAAGGACACTAGTACATAGCATCAGAAAGAAAGAGTTGAAATTTCTAAGGGCACATAATGAGGAAAGAGGGTTTGGAAAATCTGATACTCACAGCACATTGAAGGTAAGAGAAACAGGGGAAAACAGTGCATAACCTATGTAACAAACTTGTTACAATGGTTGGTATGAACAATGATTAGGAGATATAGCAACAAAATAATTTAGTAAAGTCTACAAAGGAAAGGAAATTGTTGAGAGCCATGATGGCCACGGCCCGAAGAGACATGGCACATAAAAGATGAAGAAAGATGTTTAACCTTTTCACTGTTGCATTGTTGCCTGGCTATGCTTATCTTTTGGAGGGCATCTTTCAACTTTTTTATAATAATATGACCAAACAAACAGATGTTAGTTTCACATCTATGTAATGGGTAGCCTGAAAAGTTCCATATTTAGGTATCATTATGAACATTTAATTTTAACTGAGTTCAATCAAGTGGATTTTTTTCATTGTATTATGGAAGCTGTCATATCGGTATCAGTCACTTAAGTGATACATGCTTATGTGGCAATATGCTTTATCCCAAAATGTCCAGAATGTCTGCATTCTTCAGCATTCAAATACAAAGAGAGAGAAAGTCTTCATTTTTGTTTCAATTGGCAGTAAAAAGATTGTTCTGATGTATTATGGGAATATTCTATATTTTATTTAATTTTTTCTTTCTTTATTGTTAATTACCATTTTATTTTAAAGTATATTTATTACTTAACTTTTAATTTTTCCTTTTATTATTAACTATTTTGATTCTACATGGTCAAGTAGTAAAGTTTGCGGGTTATTTAGTTATTTATTTGTTGATATTATTACAATCTCTTTCGTATTCATATAATTTTTTATTTAAAATCATTGAATCTCTCTAATTTGTTCAAATGTAATCAATTTATTTAATAGTACAGCGGGGTATCTATTATTTTCCTGTTTATAGTGGGAGTCCGTTCTAGTGAAGGGTAGTTGTATATTGTTGAAGATTAACGGAATTTGGCCTTGTTGTAGATAGCCCACTATAAGTCATAAAATGATTATAAAATCAAGAAAAGCAAATTGAGTTGAAAATAGCATTTTATATATACACATATCAATTAATGTTTTTACAATTGAAGTAATACTTGAAGTTTAGGTCCAACTGAGGTTAAAATGTTCATGGCAATAAAATGCTGAAAGAGAATTAATGCTTAGGAATATGGGAAGCGTGTAAGTGAGGAATGTCTTTGATGTAGTCACTCCTTAGGTCAGTAAGTAGTTTTTGAGGCAGGGAAGAAGGAAAGAGGTAAGGGAGGTGAGCATAGTAAGCCGCCTGACTTGGGTCAAGGGAGATACTAATTACTCTCTTCTCCTCGAGTCGGTCTGCCTGGCAATGCTTTCTGTATCCGCTTTTTATATCTTCTTTTTGGATCACAGCAGATCATTTGGGATTTCACACTTGTATTTGGTTCTGGGTTTCCCATTGGCTGATAAATAAAATTCGCGTAGGCTCGCGAACTGGAAATTTAATATTTAATTAATTTTTATTTTTCAACCAGAACATCTGCATGAATCCAGATGCGCACGGACGACTTTTGGTCATTTGCTTTTTGGTCGTGAAAGCGCAAACATCCGGTCCATCGCTTTTGCTCGGTATCACCACAATAGCATAATCATCATAATCAGAATAAAATCTTTTGTTATTGTTTCATATTTTTACAATAATGATTTGCACATTCTACAATGTTTGTTTATCTTGAATTCAAACATTCCTTTTTCAGGTTGGAATTGTGGGACGCACAGGAGCAGGCAAATCTTCATTATCACTTTCTCTTTTCCGACTGATTGAAGCTGCCTCTGGGGAGATTGTCATTGATGGTCACTGTATAGCTGATCTGGGACTCCACAATGTTAGATCAAAACTTACCATTCTACCACAGGTAAAAAGAAGAAATACAACTATTTTTATCTGACATTTTGAGATTAATTGTTCTGTCATCACAATGTTCACTAACTGCCAATAATATTCAGTCATATCTCACAGATGAAGAAGAGAGTTGAGGCAACAGAAATTTGGTTCTACAGGAGGATGATTAGAATGCCACTGACATTGTAGAAAAGCCTAATTAGCTGTTCTGCAGTTAACAGATCTTGCATTATTCAGATGCAGAAGAAAAAAAGAGAAGTTGAACACCGTACAAGGTTTCCTTATTTCAAATTTGCTGACCACTTCCAACCTTGTGGTTCACAGCATCCTTCTCTCTGAATCAGATGCTCAAAAAGCAAAAACAAAGGATTCTATTTTCTATTTGATTTTTGAGATAGCATCATCAGAGCTTCTAGCATCAATGAACTTGCTGTGGCTTTGCTCAATAGACATTTTGAATATAAGTTATCTACCATGATCTCAAATTCTTACTGGCTGCTAAAATAAATCTTATTATTAGGTTGTTACAAAAATAATTTCAGAAACATAATTTTATTTTTAAAAAATGAACTGTAGAAATGTTGAAATTAGTCAAGATACTAACAATGAGCATCTATGCACTTCTGCCATCACTCGACAAGATTATTTATTCCTTGTTAATAAAAGGTTATTAGCTGTGATGCAACAAAATCTTTGAAAGCTGATTCTACCTCTGGTTTGTTCCTAAAAGTTTTACCATTTAGAAATGTGCTTAAGTGCTTAAAAAATGATAGTCAGTGGGTGAAACGTCAAGAGAATATGGAGAACGTGGTAAACTCTCATCTTCAAAGTCTGTGAGTTTATGTAACATCATTCTTACAACATGTGGCCGTGCATTATCGTGGAGCAGAATTGGACCACATCAATTCACCAATGCAGGTCTCATTTTTTGCAATCATGCATGCATTTCAGCAAGCTGATTGCAGTAAAGCTCCCCATTAATACTCTGATTGGCTTACAGGAAGCTGTAGTGGATAACACCAACGGCAGACCACCAGACAGTCACCATAATCTTTTGCTGGTGTAACTTTGGCTTTTGGAAATGTTTGGGAGACTCATCATGAACAAATCATTGACCTAATTGTTTGTGGTTATTATAAATGATCCACTTTTCATCACAAGTGACTAGAAAGGGATCATTGATGTTACGCAGAAAGATCATCGTGCACACTTCAAAACGCCTAAGTTTTTGATTTGCATTGAGATCATAGGGAACCTGTTTATCAAGCTTTTTCACCTTGCCAATACTCTGCAAATGGTGTAAGACTGTTTCAATGCTAATACCAAGCTTCTGAGACATTTCTCTGACACTTTGACGTGGGTTTTGCTCAACAACTGTTTGCAATTGTTTGTTGTCCAGACTGCATGATCGTCCTTTATCTTCTTAATCTTCAAGGCTCTCATCATCAGTACAGAATTTCTGGAGCCACCTTCGTATTGTCCAATCACTTGTGGGCTCATCTCCCCCCGGGCTCTGTTGATATTGGCAGAAGTTTGGGAGGCACTGTACCCAAGTTTTAATTCGTGCAAGAAAAGTAAACGAAGATCATATTTTGTCATGTTCATAATTAACGGCTTCTCTGCTTCAAGAATATTTCTATCCGAAAATAAGTTTACAATTATTAAAGAGCACACATTAATTATTATTTATACCAAAATTTGCCTAATGTATACCGTGAATACTATGTTAAAATGGCTATCAAAAATACAAAACTTCTAGCAACCATTATTTTGGTAACAACCTAATAATTCCATGTCAACAAACACAAGATTTGTTAAATTGGTGACGGAGACACTGTATGTATTTCACAAATTTAGTACAAATTTTACCACTGTTTTTGCCATTGGATAACTAATCTATAAACTTCCTTTCTGTAATGTTGGAAAAAACTTGAAATAAAAAAATATACGCAAAGTTTAACACAGTACCCTAAAACATGGGGTGTTAAAAGGACGGACATTCTTTTGATAATATCCAAATGTATCAAATTGGATTCATGCCTTTCCTTTTTTGTTCCCCTATTTATTTATTTAAAGGAATCATTCTGTTTGATATAATCAATTTTTTAGCCTCTTTTTTTTTTTTTTATAATCATACCGCCTCAAGCAAGGCATTTTATTGCCACTGTTTTGCAGGGGGTTACATAGGAGGAAAGTTACGAGAAAGAGTGATAGGTTATAGGGGGTGTCAGGAAGTGGGTAAGAGAAGGATGAGGATACTGATGAGAGTGGATGGACGGAGAAAGGATCATGAGAGAGAGGATGCAGGTTAGTGAGATAGGAGATGTCTATTGACTTTACATTTAAATTCTAGGAGATTGTAGCTATCGGGGAAGCAAGTAAATGGAAGGGAATTCTACAGGTGGGAAGTGTGAGAAAAGAAGCTGCTGGAGTAGAATTTGCATTTATATTTTATTGGTTTCACAGTAAAAGGGTGGGACCTAGTTGCTAATCTTGTGGCTCGAGTAAATTCATATATAGGGGGCACCAGTGAGCTAAATTCATCAGAGCAAAAGCCGTGAAAGTATTTGTAGAAGAGACACAGGGAAGCTTAATTACTCATCATTTTTCCTCATTTTTAGGATCCAGTACTGTTTTCTGGTTCCATTCGAATGAATCTTGATCCATTCGATTGTCATTCCGACGCCGAAATCTGGCTGGCTTTGGAACAGTCTCACATGAAAGAAGCAATTCAAGCTCTTGAGAATGGCATCTACTATTGCTGTGATGAAGGGGGAAGGAATTTCAGGTAAGTTAGTCTCATTTCAAATGAACAGTACACAAAACAAAACTTAAATTGGATTGGACTTACTCTCAAGTGTTCAAGAGAAGTGGAAATGCCTAGTGGGTGAGGTTTGTTACTGTTATTCACAGTAAAGAAAAACTTTTTTTACATGTTGTGACCAGTATTTTTAGTCATGATTTGATAAATTTTTTATGAATAACTTTTGAACCAGAGAACCAAGAAATTTCAAATTTACATAACCTATTTAAAATTTGACAGATTTTATCTATTGTCATGTAGGATTGATATTAGGTTAACCTAAAAGTAAATTTTCTACTTAATAAATGAACTGAAAAAGCTATATATAGCAGTGTAGCACTCTTTTCTTTGTTTTGAATGAAATTTTTCTGTTTCTTAATACTTTGCTTAGCTTTCTTATTTTGGTGTCATATTTTCTGTCTTCTGTTAAAACACTTCCTAGATTTATCAGTTTTTGTATTTGCTTAATTTTCATGTCTCCAATTCATAGATCACAAGTTAAGCTCTTCCTCTTGCTGGCAGCTATACCTTCTGTCTGCTTGCAATTGAAAAATAGTCCTTTCTTCTAACTTTCCTTTATTACGCTCTCTAGAGGTTCCTGCAATTTACTATCTTTGCCTGCTACCAACATTGTGCTATCTTTATATGGATATTTACCTTGTCTTCCCACTGAGATGTGATGTGTACACTCAGGCCAGGGCCAAAAATAGCCCGGCCCCCACAACTGTTGGTTACACTAGCCTCATTGACAACCACCAATCCACCCATCTCATGTAATGGGGTCGTATAGCCTCAAGCATTAGTTTCCCAGGGCTAGGCACCTCTCAGCATTTATTTTTCTTAGAAGCGTATCTGTCCTTGGACAGAGATGCAACCAAGCTGCACTCTGCCAAAAGACAGAGACATAACTGAGGGATGATGATCACTACCTGGCAGCATATAAGTATTATATGATGTTATTAAGATTGTGGTTGCCAATAATAAATCCTGGTAGAACTTCTCTTAGGATCACATAAGTGTAACAGTTGAATAAGTCTGGTGAGACGATGCATCCTTGTCTCATACTATTTTACTATTTTCTATTTTTGTATATTTACTTAGGTATGGTGGAGTAATGGATAATGACTCAGATTGAGGAATTGTAGAGCCAAGTTCAAATTCCAGTCAAATGCATTACATTCACTTACGTGCTAATATCCTTGGGATAGGAATGAATCCATCTCTTCTTTCCCTAGTTATGGGAAAATAGCAGGACAAATCGGGTTTTATAGCCTTGGGTAGCAACAAACCTAGGAGAAGGAAACTCAATTCAAAACCAGCTTGGAGAGGGTTAAAAGCAGGACAGACTGGGTTGTATTGCTTTGGTTGGTAACCAGTCTACCACAGAGAGAACTCGAAATCTACTACAGAAAAAATCTCCAAGCAATCTCTTCCAGCATGCCTTGAGTCAGCATGGAAGAGTAGGCTCAAAAAATTAACATGAGAAAAACTTGAAGCAACTGAAATGTGGTTCTACAGAAGGATGCAGCGAATATCATGGTTCGAGCATGTGAGCAATGATGAGGTCTTGGAAATGATGGAAACAAAAAGGAAATTAATACTGATCAGGTGGATGACGGAACAAGGATTGCATGGTGTAACAGGAGAAGGCGTGCTCAGAGCCACCAGGGATAGGGAAAAGTGGAAGGCCATGATCGCCTACGTCCTGAAGGGACAAGGCACATAGAAGAAGAATAATATCTCATGTTGATGTGCACTCTGCAACAATGCAGAGTAAGCAACTGATGATGCATTCATTTCCTGTCTGTATGCAAACGATTTGCTCTCAGTATAATTTCTTGATTACATCTTTCCCAAATAAATCAAGCTTACCTAGTAGTTCAAATAGTTCTTTGTGCCATGCAATATTAAATGCTTTTGCATAATCTATAACAAATGTAGGTATATATCTTTCTGATTTTGTATTGCTTTTCTTAATATCATACTCAACATTAACACCTTAAGACAATGGAAGGTAGGACTAGAATCCAATGATGAGTTATACATGAAAACATTTTATATACAATATGGAATGACATAAATATAAATCATACTAAGATGTAATACATAAATATACATCACAGACTGTTCCACACAAAGAAAGTTCAGGCATGATACAGACCGAGTGATATGTTTTTGGTTCTTATTTAGAGCTAATAGGTTTTGTGGCATCTATCTCTGTCCTGAGCTAAGCAGCAACTGATTATTCTCACTGTCATGTGACTCTTGAAGGCCCCTTAAGACACCAATGAATTCATTGTGTCAAAAGGGAGATAATCACCTTTCATACCAATATAATATTATTGGTTTGCTTTAGCTTTTAAAGTTGTTAATTTAAGCCTCTCCTGTCACATAATGCCTCAGACTATAGCCAGCCGTGTGCAACCACTAAAAGAAAAATTTACTTTATCTTTTATACTAAAATGTCGTAGAGTCATGGAATTTAATCTGCATATTCAAAATTAGAATTCTCAGACAAAATATTTTCATTATCGATTTTCAACTTATTTTATCACAATATTCATGTCGTTTTATCACAATATTCATGTCATTATTTTTTATGACCATTAGCGTGGATCGGAAAATTAATAACAGGAATGCTGTCTAATTTAAGTCTTTTACTGTTGCTAGTAATGGTAAGTAAACAATTTTAACATGAACAAATGGATTAAGAATGTAAAATTTGTGGGCTTGCCCCACTTGTCTGCCAAGGAACTTTCAATGATTACTGCAAGATGGTGTTAATGTAAAGGGAGGAGACTTAAATGAGGAGACTGTCCAGAAGAGATTCTGAAGTGGTTTAGAGGCTGTGGTTGAAGCCAATGGCGATTTTATTGAATACATTTACTCTTTAGTATTTCAAGTTATTTTTGTGTAATTTTGGTAAATATATCTGTTAAAATGAAATGTCAGTGTTATTTTCATTTTTCTGTAATTTAAATGACAATTTATCCATCTGTTAAAATGAGACGTCAATCTTATTTTCACTTTTGTGTAATTTAGATGACAATTTATCCATCGCACACTGTATATCTGTTAAAATGAGATGTCTGTGTCCTTTTCATTTTTGTGTAATTTAGATGACAATTTATCCACCTCACCTTGTGTGCGTGTATAGATTATTAATGACATCACATTTAAACACTATTGTCAACAGTTTCAAAACTAACTTTGTTTTCTTTCCATTATTACAGTGTTGGGCAACGCCAATTGCTCTGTCTAGCAAGAACTCTGCTGCACAAGACAAAAATTTTAATTCTAGATGAAGCCACTGCTTCTGTAGATATGAAGACAGATGATTTGATACAGCAGACAATCAGGACACAATTCAATGACTGCACAATTATAACAATTGCGCACAGACTCAACACCATCCTGGATTATGATAGGTAAATACAAAACCATTTTCAAAAACATCTACTTTTGTTTCTTTCTTTTTTATTCAGAGATTGACATTTTTATGTTTGTTTGATAATCTACAATGAAGATGGCGTGATCATTTTTAATATTAATAAAATGAATATTAATAGGAACTTCCTGTGTATGAATAAGTTTTTTAGTATCTTCCAGCATGTAAATTTCTGTACCATATTTGAAATAAAAAATTTTATTTTTGATTGTTGCTGAAGACGCGAGATTTTTCTCACTTAAATAGCTATACAATGTATGTTGAATTTGGATTTTTATTTGATATGATATATATATATGTGTATATATGGGAAAGAATATTAATAAAAAGTTTTGAATTTAAAAATGTACATTTTTTGGATAGTATTTGTTTATTTTTATTATTGTATTTTATATTTCAGACCGCCCTCGGTCCTTCATCAGAAATGAGTGATATTTAAATTTGAATTAGAAACATATTTCACGATAGCGTCCGAATATTTTATATATATATATATATATATAAATATATATATATATATATAAATAATAATAATATTAACTATAGGAATAACAATACCAATAGTAACAGAACTAACTCTGCCAAAACTAGTACTAATTAAGCTATAATTTAAATCGTCTTGTCTATTGAACAGGTGAAGAGGCTCATCCCTTGTTTCCTGTTTAGGATGCGGTTTCCAGTTTTCTCTTTTCCAATCTTTTCACTTTTATTTTTTTTTCCAATTGGAGTAGATAGACTAAACTATCGCCCGGTTCACACTCCACCCACGTCTACTGAACAGGTGAAGAGGTGCATCCCTTGTTCCCTGTTTATGATGTGGTTTCCGGTTTTCTCTTTTCCATTCTTTTTACCCTTACGTAGCCCCCTGCACATCAGTGGCGTTATCGCCTTGCTTGGGGTGATATGATTAAAAAAAAAAAAAAAAAAAAAAAAAACAACCCACCGAGAATGAACTTGAAGGGTAAAGAAGGGGAAGTAAAAAAAGAAACAAACAAAGTACATGAACAAAAAGTCAAGCACTCGTAAGAAAGAAAAAAAACCCAAGACGAAAACCCTAACACTAAAGCACTCAATACGAAAGTAGAGCAAAGTAGTATATATATATATACTTTTCTCTCAGCTAATGGGAAGGCAACCCACAAATAAAAAGAAGGAAAGAATGAACCTGGTCAAAAAATGATGTAAGTTTGTGGGACGAGAGCCTACTTTTTTTTTTTTTTTAAATCATTTCACCCCAAGCAAGGCAGAAATGCCACTGATGAGCTGGGGGCTACATAACTGTAAAAAGATTAATTAGAAAAGAGTGAGGAGTAGTACAAACTAGTTAGAAAGGAGCAATAGAAAGCTGAGAATGCATGTGCGATGACAGATACATAGGTGGAGAGAAAGGGAAGGATATAGTGGTTAATGGTCCAGTGGTTAATAGATGAGTATTGACATTGCATTTAAATTTCTGGAGGTTGTAGCCGTCAGGAAAGCAAGAATATGGGAGCGAGTTCCACAGGTGGGAAGTGCGAGAGAAGAAGCTGCAGGAGTAGAATTGTCGTCTGCATTTGGCTAACCTAACTGTGAATGGGTGGGACCCAGTTGCCAATCTGGTTGCACGAGTAAACACCTGTTGAGGAGGCACCAGTGACTTAAGTTTGTCCGAGCAGAAGCCATAAATATTTATAGAACAGACAAAGGGAGGCCACATTTCGATGGTGGGAAAGTGGCTGCAGTCTAGCCACCAGATCAGTACCTATCACATTACAGACTCTCCTTTGGAGCCTGTCAAGAACACTGAGGGAATGGCAGGGGCGCCTGACCATAAATGGCAGCAGTACTCCATGCACGGACGGATGGTTGACTTGTATATATGCAGGATGGATTCAGGCGGAAAAAACATCCTGGATCAGCATAGTGACCCAACCTTCTTAGCAGTAGATTTAGCTATGGAATCAATATAGTGGTTCCATTTGAGGTCTGAGGAGAGGGTAAGGCTGAGGAGGCGTAGTGTGTTGCTCACAAGGAGAATCGCTTGGTCTATGCTTATGGGAGGCAGGAGAGGTTGCCTGTGATGGTTGACAGACAACAGCTTGGTCTTAGACGCATTGAAGTTGACAAGCCACTTCTTTCCCCAATTCACCACAGAGTGTAGATCCCATTCAAGGTCAGCAGCGAGATTATGTCTGTCTGCCACAACAGGTTTCTTACTGGTGCGGGAGTATATTGTGGTGTTGTCTGCGTAGATGCCCACTTGGGAACTGATCTCATCTGGGAGGTCGTTGATGAAAATAAGGAAGAGCGCCGGGCCCAGGATAGAGCCCTGTGGGACACCAGCATTTGTGCTGTAGGATGAAGAGGCACGCCTATTCAAAACGACCTTCATTTTGCGGTTATTTAAAAAAGATTGGATTAGGTCAAGCAGGCGACCGGTAATACCATAACCCCATAGCTTGCATAGGAGGCCAGAGTGCCAAACCCTGTCAAAAGCCTTGGAGATGTCCAGAGCAACCGTGCGAGCCTCGTCAGACTCAACAAGGGCCTGGAGCATGTACTCCATTACGGTTGTTAGCAAGTCGGCTGTGGACCTGGCAAAGCGGAAGCCATATTGCCTGTCAGAGAAGAGTTTGTGGGCAGTGAGATGATGAACTATTTCAGCATTGATTATGGCCTCGAATACTTTCCCGAATATTGGTAGAAGACGATAGTTGGATGGGTCCGAGGGTTCACCACAATTCTTAAATACAGGAACGACTGAGGAGAACTTCCAGCATGCAGGAAAACAGGAAGCAGAAAGGCAGTAGTTAAACATGGAATTTATTGTTAAAACATTCTAATAAATATATTTAGACTATCAGTCAGTTAAGTGCCATACGTGATACACGTTTAAGCGATCATGTCTCAAAAGTGACATGACTGAATGGACAGAAGATTTTCCCACAGTAGGTTACCATTACTATCTGCCTGCAGTAGAGTGGTTACCAACCAAGACTATAGGACTCAATCTTTCTACTATTTAACCCATAGCTGGAGGGAGAAGCGACGGATTGGTAGTTTTTCTATGTGTATTTGTGCATAAGCGAATACAACGCTTTCGACTGGAATTCTAACTCCGCTCTTCAATTTCTCATTCCAAGCCGATATCTACTGCACCACCCATGCACATTTAGACTATAAAGCTGTCAAAATAAAACAGACTTCACGCATAACTTCTGTTATATTAAATATATATATATATATATATATATATACATGAAGAAGAAAGGAAGGCCAGAAACTAAATTAATTTTGGCCAATCAAAAAAATTCACGTAAAGAGACAGATGCCAAAACTGAGCGTCGAGCCAATAAGTCTGGATCACCATCATAAGGGATATAAGCTAGCAACTCCCGGCATACCATGGAGAGTGTCGGCAAGAGATGCTGTCGCTAGAGAAACCAGCCACCAGTGAAGTAGTAAAGAAGTCATCTGGTAATGGTTATTTCTACCCTTTTTAGGGCTGAGAAAAACATAGTAGGTTGACACTGACCTATTTCTAAGATGACTACTACCACTAGAACTGTCTGTTCCCGAAACTATTACGTCTTCTTTATGTCCCATGTTCTTTCAGGATGTAGGTGATCATGGACTTTCACTTGCCCCTATCCCTTGTCGCGCTTAACACTTTTCCTCTTGGTATCTCTCCCAAACCCTGCTATGCCATTCACTTGCTCGAGACCAAAACGTTCATTTCTCCAGACTGCTATCAATATCCACCTTATGAATGAACATTTTGCTACAGAATACTAAAGGACTCACTCTAAATCAAATAAATAAAAAATATTTGATTATACCTTATACCAACTTTGTTTTATTCCCAGAATTTCTGCTAAGAACATTCTAGCATAACTATCCAGAAGGTAATTGTTTTGGCTTTTTGGGGTTTTTTTCTTTCAGCTCATGAAAGTAAGTTATGTGTACTTGCTTGTATATACAGCCTTTTTTTTATTTTACTTTTATACTTTTGTCTATTCACAGAATCATGGTACTTGATGCCGGAGAAATAAAAGAATTTGATTCACCTAAGAAACTACTTCAAGATGAAACCACCATATTCTTTAGCTTGGCAAAAGTCGCAGGTATTATCAGCAAATCTGATACTGGAGATTTCCAATAGAATTTGTTTTAGAATTCATTATTATTGCATTCTAGTAAATATATTTTGTTCAATTTCTGGCACAATCTGAATTTAAGATTCTCAAATAAACAAAAAAACGAAAAGAAAAACAAATTTTCAAATTACCATATCATAATTACATGATATGGCTTGTTTTTTTTTTAATTATTCTGTTTTAACTTTTTGTTCTCCCCCCCTCTCTCTCTCTATGATCTGAACGTCTAAAACACTTGCAGGTTCTAACAATATCAACGATTATCCAAGGATTTTTCTCCCTTTCTTTTCTTTTTCGTGTCTGTATATATTTCGGAACTGACGAGACAGATGCTTACCCACCTGTCGAAATAATAAAGGGATTTTTAATCACTTTAATTGTTGACTCTTCTTTTCTGTATATCATATTGCTCTGGATAACAGTCACTGAGCTTTATTTTATTTATTGAATACTTTATATTAATTAGATTAATGTTTTGGATTATCCTCTCCGTTTTATGGATCTTACATTATTTCATATATATATATATATATATATATATATATATATATATACAGTACTGTGCAAAAGTATTAGGACGAAAACTATTTTATCTTTTATGAGGTATATTAGCAGAAAATAAACAATTTAATTAAAGTAATTTTGATTTCCTCAACAAATGCTTTAACAAGAAAAAAATACTTGTTACAAAATAAATTTAATATTTAGTATAATAGCCTTTTGTTTTGATCACAGCCTTCATTCTGTCAGGCATTGACATCACAAGTTTCTTCAATGTATCTAATGGTATCTCCTGCCAAGCAGCTTTTATTTGTTCCCAAAGTGTGTCTTGCAAAGTAACATTAGATTTATTAATTTTTTTATCCAAAATATCCCATACATGTTCAATAGAATAGTTTCAAAATAACTTGTTTAATAGAAAATAGGAAAAATTAAATATAACTTCTTTTTAATACTTTTCTTTTACACCTAGTTTTAAATATTCAATATTTATTAGCCATTTACTTGGCTTTTCACCCTGTATTTGAGTTTCAGTTAGGTTTTTAGGAAAATCACCCCTGTCCTAATACTTTTGCACACTTCCAGAAGTGTACAAAAGTGTTAGGACAGGGGTGATTTTAAACTTTATTTTGATGCCTCATAAAAGATGAAATAGTTCTTGTCCTAATACTTTTGCACAGTACTGTATATTACAAAATTTTACGGAGTCACTAAATGGTATCCACTGACATATTTATTTAAATCTATTTGTTTGAAAATTATTTTAAATAGGTTCTCGTATTTGAGTGTATAGTCTGGTTTTCTATAATTAAACAGTACATTTATATATATCCACCGGTCTGAATATTCCAGAAATCTTGTTAGGAAAATATCTATATTTCTGCAAGATTTGATATATGAGACTTTCAGGTTCTAATCCTTTTCAGGCCAGTGTATATATATATATATATATATATATATATATATATATAAGAATTGATTTGTTTGAAAATTATTTTTTATCAATACTCGTATTTAAGTAGATATTCTGTTTTTAATCAAACAGTATTATGTATTTATATCTATTGGCCTGATTATTTATGATAAATTTTTATTCTATCCACATAGGGGAAGCTATGATTTGGCACGTCTTAGACCTCTTGACCACTAATTGCACACATTTTCATATTAAAAATTTATCGTAAATAGCCAGTCCAGTAGTAATAAATATATAATAGTGTTTAATTAAAAACAGAATATCTACTTAAATATGAGTATCGATAAAAAATAATGTTCAAACAAATCATTTCAAATTGTCAGTTGTTTATAACCAAGTTTCGTTAATCTTCGTTAATTTCCATAATAGATATATATATATATATATATATATATAAATATTTAATTATAGAAAAACAGACTATCCACTCAAATATGAGTATCCATTAAAAATAATGTTCAAAAACACACACACACACACACACACACACACATATATATAGCCAAATAGTGGCTGATTTGCCCAGTATACAGTAGTTTGAAAAATTGTCAATGGCTTGGTGCGTGAATCTCTGGCTGCTGATAAATCAGTCGCGTTTCGGTCCTGGCTTGAGGTGGGCATTTAATCTAGCTGCACTGATGAGCTGTGATACAACAAAACAGGCCTGTATTCAGATTATATTTATATCTTTTTCTTTTACTGTTCTTTTTCTCTTCAATCGTTCATGTTAAATAAATACAAAGTGCTTGAGATGATGTCAGACAGGAATCATCTACATATATATATTCAGGCCAGTAGATATAAGTAAATATAGTGTTTAATTATAAAAAAAAGAGTATCTGCTCAAATACAAGCATCCATTAAAATAATATTAAAACAAATAAATTAAAAATATGTTGGAGTTTGTAATGGATTTCGTAAAATTTTGTAAATTGTCTTTGTTTACAGTTGTTTATATTAAAGCAGACATGAATTATTAAAAAAAACAGGAAAATGTGTATTTAAAAGCATCGTTTTAGGCTTTGTTTTAGAGTAAGTCTTTAGTGGTCGAGTGGTCAAGACACGTCAGAACAACTAGCAGTTTCCCCTAAGAGACACATGTTCGAATACTGCCGGAGGACACATATTTTCTTAACAAGATTTATCAATTATTCAGGCCAGTAGATATAAATAAATATACTGTTTAATTATAAAAAAACAAAAAGAAACAGTATTCTACTCAAATAAGTGTAAGCAGCATACCAGAGCCTATGCTCGCTGTCCGTTTTAATCAGGATCGATCCTGGCCTGAGAACAAGCCGTCAGCCCACACTCCTCAGTCGTTGATGGCATTGACACAGCAGCTGGTCCTTGGGTTGATCTCTGCAATTTTAATCTCTCTTACCCACGTTGTGATTTTGATCTTAAGAGAGTTAAGCTGAATTATCACTGGGGTATCTCAGCCAAATTGAACCAAGTTAGATATGCATGCACAATTGTAGAAAAAAATGGCACTGATGTTAGAAATAAAACAGATGACGCCCGAATGAATCATTAAATGTTGTTTATATAAAAAAAATAATAATTACAATTCTTTTTCCCTACCCATTTCTAATAATTGGTGACGGAACAAAAATTTCAGCTAATTTCTCTAAGATGGGCTATACTTGGTAATTAGGTAACTGGTAAATTTAAGTACCGCTGTTTGTAGTTTGCTAAAATGTTCGTCGCAGTTTTCTCTTCTTATTATTATCATTAGGTTGGCGCAAGGATATTGTCGGAGTTTCTCAGAGGTTTTCTTCAGCAGATAACTTTGGTTATTATTGCTTCAAACTTCGGTTGGCAACTTCGGTGGCAACTTCAAACGCCAGGTCACTGGGATTCAAACTGAACTGCAGGTGGCAACAGCAACAGCAACTAACTCCGTCTCACTATCTCTGACTGCAACTGACTGGGAACTATCCTGTGGGCTCTTATATTTATGGGTGTCCCGTTTTACTGATGTGGTGAGGACGCATAAGGGGTTTTATGCAAATATCCTAAAATTCAACCAGTCCTCTTTCTCTATTTCACACTTCCAATCATGGAAGGTTCTTCCTCTTCTTGGGAGGAGCTATTACATGACGTCAACCTCTCTGACGCCTTACTTTTCTTTATCTCTATTTCACACTTTCAATTCTGGAAGATTTCTCCCTTCTCTTTGGGAGGAGCTATTACATGACTTCAATCTCTCTCAGGGAAATTTAGAATGATAATTTTCCCAGTAATTAACAATTGGTTTGTCTCTTCTCTCAACAAGATCAATTTAACATTTGACCTTCTAATCGTCCCGGCTGTTTCGCCAAATTTCCATCTGGGAAAATATGAATAAAACTCTTTTTCTTTAATAATTTTTTCTATGCCTTTCAACAAGGCTGCTTTGACATTTGACCTCCTAATCGTGTTAGCTGTGTTAGTCGATTTCCACCCGAGAATAAATAAAAAACAATTTTAAAAAATCTATGAAAAAATGAATGAATAAAAAAAAATGAATGAATAAAATAAAATAAAAATAAAATAAATAAAATAAGATAAAACAAATGAATAAAAAAATAAAAATGAATGAATAAAATTTTTTTTTAAATTTATGAAAAAATGAATGAATAAAAAAAATAAATGAATGAATAAAATAAAATAAAAATAAATAAATAGAATAAATAAAATAAGATAAAACAAATGAACAAAAAATAAAAATGAATAAAAAAAATTTAAAAAATTTTCCTCAATTGTTCTTCGTCTTTGTAATGCTGGTTTGTTATACTTATTTCAACAAAAGGTGCTTTTGACATTTGACTTCTAATTATCTCGACTGTATTTCGCCGAGTTCCACCTGAGAATTAAAAAAAAAATATTTCTCTTTCCAATTCTTTTTCGCCCGCAAGCAATGTTAATCTATTTCACTTCTTTCAACAAGACTGCTTGACATTTGACCTCCAATATCCCAAATATGTTTCACTGGATAATAACAAGCATGTTATGCGATTCTATCCCATTTCTATTTTTATCCAGTGCAAATCTTGGGAAAACGAATCTCTTTCCGACAAACAAAAAAAACATCGTGTTCTTTCACCCTTTCTCGTCCGAATAAAACAAAATTATTTTCTCTAGTCATTTTTCGTCCGTTAAATTTAAAACGGTTTCAGTTAACTCTTTTTCATCCATAAAAATAAAATTATTTTCTCTAATCCTTTTTCGTCCGTGCGCCATGTTAAATATTGTCATATCAGATAGTGCGTGTTGCATTCACTTACACGCAAATATCCTTGGGAAGTATATTAATCTGTCTCTTCCCTCCAATTATGGGTTAAATAACAGGACAGATTGGGTTCTGTAGCCGTAGTTGGCAACCAATCTACCGCAGAAAGCAATGGCAACCTACTGTGGGATAATCTTCTGACCAGTCAGCCATGTCTCGAAAGAGACATGATCAACCAAGCGTGTATCACGTATGGCATTTAATTGACTGACTGATCCACTCAAAATATGAGTATCCATTAAAAAGAATGTTTAAACAAATGAATTAGGCAGATTATCGGAAAAGTTTGTGCCCGATATTTAAATGTTAATGTAAAATAATTTTATCTTAACACTGGTGCCTGTTTTGGTGCCTATTTCTGCTCTGTTCCAAATTGAAATCTCGCATTGCTCATTTGAGAATCAGACTTTGTTTAAAGTCGACATTTTGTCCACGAATGAATGCCTATGGAGGACGAAAATGGCAATTTTGTTATTTTGTGCTCTACGAATTTCGGGAAGGAGCAAGCATTGAAACGGCGACAAAAAAATGAGGTTATATTTGAATCGTGCCCCAGTTTTTCAGGCGGTCAAAATGTGGTTTGGCAATTTCCGTCATGATGAATTTAACCTAATCTATCAACCACACTCCGAGCGATCTTCAAACATCGATGGAGACACACCGTTTGCCATCGCAGAAAACAAAATTTCAACGGAAAAGGTTTTTAAGAGTTTGAAAATCAATATCTCAACTGCTTTTTTAACTTTTGATTAGACTTGGGTTCAAGAAAAACGACGAATTTTGGCAAACCGAAAATGTATCATTTTCCACCAAGACAACGCAAGACCGACTTTGCAGAAGCTTAGAGAGTTGAAATGGTAAACCCTCCAGCATCAATTGTATTCTCCTGACTTTACTGCTTTGGATTTTCATTTGTTCTATTCTCTACAGATGAATTTAAATGACAAAAATATTTCTCTGTACAGTTAATAAAAAAACTACCACATAACCTTCTTCCAACAAATAACACGAAGATTCTACAAAAATGGCATCAACAGGCTTGTAGAACGATGGAAGACAGTTGTTAAAAACAATGGAGACTATTTAACTAATAAATGTTTCTCTGTGAGTCTGTAAATATTTTACTTCTCAATTTCAAGTGCATATTATCTTTCTCGTATGTTTTTGGCAGTCAGTCAATTAGCATACGTGATACACGCTTGAGCGATCTTGTCATTTTCGAGACATGACTGACAAGACAGATGATTTTCCCGCAGTAGGTTGTCATTACTTTCTGCGGTAGACTGATTTCCAACAAAGGCTATAGGACTCAATCTGTCCTGCTATTCAACCAATAGATAGAGGGAGAAGAGATAGAATTAATACCTTTCCCAAGGGTATTTATGTGTAAGTAACTGAAACAAATTTGACTGGAATTCGAACTCTGCTCTCTGATTTCTCATTCTCAGTCGATATCACAACGCACTTTTTTTTTATATAGATGTGTGTAATGAGTATCCAGATAATCTAGTTTGAAAAATACAAGAAGTGTATGTAGCGAATAAGAAATTAATTAAAATCAACCTTCTTCTTCACTTTTACAAAAATTCACAACGATGTGTGAAATCCTGGTTTTTCTCAAATAGCAAAAGAATTGACCATCTGCTTAACGAAAAAGTTGAAACCAGATTTTGCAAGTAGGTGTTAAAATGATTTTTGACCAATGGGAGCGACTTGTAAGACTTAGAAGGACTTGGCGATCCAGTGCGAAATTCAAAAGGACATAAATGTCTTCGCAGCGTTAGCGAAAGAGATGGGAGCAGCGAAAGCGAGACATACATCTAAAATGTAACTTCAAACTTCAAGCGATCCGGACATTGTCCTTTTTCTCTTTCTCCTTGTCTCTTTCAACGATTACTACTTGCTACGAACATTTTGTACGAACTCTACCCTTAACCTCTTAATGTTTCTAACTGAATATTGACTTCTGCAACTTAGGTTATTCCTCCTTTTAATAAATTTCTATTTTAACATTCAAAATGTATATTTTATTATTATTATTCTACTCTT
Organism: Ascarosepion bandense; assembly: GCA_037127315.1. Lineage (NCBI taxonomy): Eukaryota > Metazoa > Mollusca > Cephalopoda > Sepiida > Sepiidae > Ascarosepion > Ascarosepion bandense. The sequence goes on along the minus strand of JBBBDQ010000946.1, from coordinate 4,977,143 downwards.
CTACACTAATCCACACATTCCACCTGACTACCAAGCTTCTGATGATGAAAACTTGATGATTGTAACTCTGCATAAAACTTGTAAGCTGTAGGGAGTTCGGTTATGTCTGACACAGTGCTAAAACAGGGAAAAATTGACCAGCTTCCCTATGGCTTCATGTCTGAGGTATTCTTACGTTGAATTTTGTTAAGTGGTAAAATATAAATATTATTATTATGGCCTGAAAAAAAGAAAAGGAGAATAACTTTTTTTTTTACCCACGTGTTAATGCCCTGTCCGTGTGAACTGCTTGGTCAATAGTGAAAACGACGTGTGTGTGTGTGTGTGTATGTGTGTGTGTGTGTGAGAGAGAGAGAGAGAGAGAGAGAGAGAAGTGGGATCGATTCCTATTGCATTGGTCTAGAATAAGTTAATTAATAATGTACTCTGTGGTGCAATGGATAGTGGAATGAGAAATCAGAGAGCCGAGTTCGATTCCAGTTGAATTCGTTGTATTCACTTAAACGCAAATACCCTTGGGAAAGGTTCTGATTCATCTCTTCTTCCTACAGCTATTGGTTGAATATCAGAACAGATTGGGTGCTATGGCCTTGGTTGGCAACCAGTCTACTGCAGGAAAATCTTCTGCCTAGTTAGTCATGAATAGAAAGAGACATGATCGCCCAAGCATGTTATCACGTATGGCACTTAACTGACTGATCTGGATAAAAGGATACAATTGTTGTAATTTTTTTATTATAATTATTTCTTTTTACACTATAATTAATTTTTATTTACTCATTTTTTTCTGGACACAACATGCCAGATTCCGTTCGAGTGGGTGTTTAGTGAAATACTACCTGTAACTATGTTACAGGTAGTATTTATAATAATTTTATAACTAAGCAAAAGTAATCTATTTAAATTCAGGAACAGTTAAATATATGTGTGTTTGTTGGAGGAAATTGTGGTTATTACTTCTGCTGATGTGAAACGTCGGATATTCAAAGAAAATTTGGCGTTTTTTGCATTTTGGCGAATGGCAATGTTTGTCGTAATCATATTGTCGGGTGTCATTCAGTTTGTAATGACCAATTTAGAATCAGTCAATAAAAAGCCGTGCCAAAATAAATGATAAACAGTCTGTAACGAGCCAGGGACATAGTTCCTGGGTGCACATGCAAATCACTCAGGTCTAATAAAAGGAAAGAAAGACCGAGTGAGAAACAAAGAAAAATATTGAGCAAGAGAGAAAAAAAAAAAACATTTTAAGTTTTATACGTTCAGTGTTCGTTTCAAATCATCTTCCTTCTCAAATTTTGTCTGCCTGCCGTAGGATCAAACTTACATTAAGCATTTTACAAAAACGTTTAAATAATAATTTAAAAAATAATAATAATTAAAAAAAAAAAAGGAACAAAAGTTAAAGAAAGACTTTACCCAGGAATCTACTTTTCGACTTAAATATATAGAAGGACAATTGGAAGACATATTTTCTTTTCGTTTCGCCATAAAAAGAAGACATCTTCGCTAACTACGAAAACCTACAATGATATTTCTTTGGGATTAAATTTAGTGGTTCCTTTTAAATAAATGCTCAAACCATTTCCCAGAACTGTAAGTATTGTTAATCATTGAGTTTTTTTTTTTTTTCTTAAGGGGTAATTCGAGATGTGTCTTTGAATTGGTTGTGATACTTTTTTTTTTTTTAATGAAGCTTACTTCATGTAATAATGTCATTATTATAACGAAATTAAAAATGATCTAAGTGTTATGCACATATTTTTTCTCTTAAATCGTTATTTTAAATAATTGTTAAGTTTTTTGTTTTGTTCTATTTTGGATTTATGCTGAACTGACACATTTTGTCGCATGACTATGTATGCTTGCTTTCAATTTGGGAGAAAGATTTTTGTAAGCAACACCAACCATGGTTTAAAAAGGGTGTCCTTTCTTGTACGGGCTACGTCAGAAATACCTCTTCCCAACAAATGTCTTACCATTAAGTAAAGGTATTTATGAAATATAATTAAATGTATATTTAGGCAGCCATCTTTCTTTCAAACGTGTTTCATTAAAAACGACCAACAAGGAAGATTTCATTCAATTTTTATTTAATTTTTCCAGTATTTTTACATGTTTCCCTTTTTTTTTTTTTTTTTTTTTTAGAAAATTTTTTAAAAAACTTAAAATCTTTCTTGTCGGTCGTTTTTAATGAAACATGTTTATATATATATATATATATATATATATATATATAAAACATGGTCGGGGCAAAGATCTTGTGATAAACCCCCTCCTCCGCCTACGGTACTATATTTCAATTTCCATAAGGTAATATTATACAAGTTCTATTGTAGCCTAATTAAGTACAATAATGAATCGTATGCAATGTAGGTAAACAATTCAACAACAAAATTTTTTTAAAAAATACAATGTATCTAAATACAAATTATATATTAGTCCATTTTAATAGATTATTCCATCTTAAAAATTGCCGCAAAACATTGATTTCACATTAACTAGAAAATTCTCCAGTTGACAGATTTAAACACGTTCAACATTATGGTTAAAAAATAATGAATTCAGATTTGGATGTAAAAAAGAAGACCACAGAATGACATCAAAATCTAAAAACTCTTTCCTTTTTTAATGGTAAACTGTGTCTAATTTAATTTATACGCATATAAATGTAGGTGTGGGGGGGGGGAGAAAATATTGATAAGAGGGTCACAGACCACTGACCTGGTCCGCAATTTGAGTAAGACTAAGGTATTAAGAAACAGGACAATTTCGCTAGAAACAAAGAAGAGAGTACTGGATTGCTATGTGATGGCAGTGAATGCTGGACAATATCATCGAAAATGAAAGAAAAACTTGAAGCAACTGAAATGTGGTTCTACAGAAGGATGCTGTGAATATCATGGATCGAGAATGTGAGCAATGGTGAGGTTTTGGAAAGGATGGAAACAAAAATGAAATTAATACTGAGCATCAGCAAGAGACAGCTGAAGTTCCTGGGACATGCAATGGGGAAGGAGGGCTTGGAGAACCTGATACTAACAGGCCAGATGCAGGGATAAAGAGACTATGGAAAGCAGTGTATAATATATTTGAAGGACCTGATCAGGTGGATGACGGAACGAGGGTTACATGGTGTAACAGGAGAAAGCGTGCCAAGAGTCACCCGGGATAGGGAGAAGTGGAAAGCCATGATCGCCTGAAAGGACAGGGCACATAGAAAAAGATACAGTGGAATTGGAAAGGAATCCTGTACCATGAGTTTCTGTCAAGTCAGTCAGTTAATTGCCATATGTGATACACGTTTTGGGCGATCATGTCTCGAAAGAATCAGTTAAGTGCCATACGTGAAACACGCTTGGGTGATCATGTCTCGAAAGAAACATAACTGACTGGGCAGAAGATTATCCCGCAGTAGGTTGCCATTGCTTTCTGCGGCAGACTGGTTGCCGACCAAGGCTATAGAATACAATCTGTTCTATTACTTAGCCCATAACTGGAGGGAAGAGACAAATTAATACCTTTCCCAAGGGTATTTGTGCGTAAGTGAATGCAAGGAATTCAACTGGAATTCGAACTCGACTCCCCAATTTGTCGTTCCGAGTCGATATCCACTTCACTACAACGCACATCCTAACCAGTCAATTGATTCTGAAAAGTACTGTTCACAACTGGGTGAATTAAAGGCAGTAATTCAAGAAAAACACCCAGAATTAGCAAGCAGGAAACGTGTTTTCCATCAAGATAATGCCCGACCTTGCATTCCTTAAGCAAACTCTACACAAATTATTGCAGATTGGCTAGGTTGTGTTACCTCATCCGCCATATTCACGAAACATTACTCTTTCAGATTTTCATTTACTGCGGTCCTCACAAAATAATCTCAGTGGTAAAATTTTAAATTCTTTAGATGACGAAGAATTTTTAAGTTGAAGGCAAAATGAAGAAAGGTTGTACAACAAAATGGTTCATATGTAGTTGAATAAATATTTAATGGAATAATTGTTTTGTGTCTTAATTTCCTTTAAAAAGTGGCATGAACAACCCAACACAATGTTGCATCTCATAAATATAGACAGATGTTTTTTCAATCATCATGAGTGCTGTAAAAAATGGTGTTGAATAACAGAATCTGAATGAGTTATAGTGTTCAAGGTAAATGGTTTTGCAAAAACGTATTAATGGTTTTATATGGGGAAACAAAAGAAATTTCTGAAGGATCACTGGTAAGTTCTCAAACTGATCCACTCCCCAAAACAGGAGGAAACAAATGTTGGCGTTAGTATAACAATAGTTAACATGGCGTACGGACGAAAGAGTTAATTGGTTTGTTTTTTTTTTAATTACGAATGAAAGAAAGTGTTAACTATAACATTTTATTCCAGCAAGAAAAGGTTAAAAAGAAAGTGATGTTGTTTTTCTTTTCTTCGCTTTCCCAAGATTGCAAATTAGCTAAAAATAGGAATGAAATGTAATCATGTCATATGATTGTTGTTATCCAGCGAAACGCAGTGGGGAGGTCACCTTGTTGAGAGATATGAGACATTACTAACAATGTATAGACGAAAAGCAATTAAGGAATTTTTTTTTTTATTCATATACTCCCAGCTAGAATTCGGCAAAATATAGGCTGACATGATTGGAGGGCAGATGTCGATCGACCGTGTTGGAATAAGTGCAACAGGACCACTATCCGTAGACAAGAGAAACAATTAAAAGAAAAAAAATACCTAAACCTTCAGGCCAAATACGGTCGATAAAATTAGAAGTCAAATGTCAAAACCACCGTGTAGAAATAGGTGTGACAGACCCGAGAAACGTAGACGGAAAAACAATTGAAAAAAGTTTATTTTCTCTGTTCCCGGCGGAATACAGCCGATACACATGATTAGGAGGTCAGAATGTCAGGCTTGCCTTATTGAAAAGTATAAACAAAATGGTTTAAGAAAAGAATTTTTATTCATATTTAATTACGTTTTTTGCTTAGTCAATTTGCGGCATGGTTGTTTGAACATCCCTGGAAAATTTGTAATCGAAATCACCTTATTTCAGTAAAATCTGACATGTCTACACTCTAGACAAACACCGAAAATTATTTAAATATCTGCGGACAAGGTACTCATCTGATTTTAATTATAGAACTTAATTTTCTTAAATGAAGAAGGTTGGGGGTAGATATAAATTACTTGTTCCAACAGTTTTTAATTTTGGAGAAAATGAGTGTTTAATTGCAATCCTACAATGTAACTTCAGAAAAATAATTAAAATACACGTGAAAGTGTCAAGATGAGATTCACTTGGCAACAACAAAAAAAAAATACAAAAATGTCAATAGCTAACAATCTTGACACACGAAAGTAGCAATGAAATTTTGTCAACAACCTTCATCACACAAATGACTTCCTGTAAAAAGTTCGGTTTCACTTAATCTTACTCAATGTTTGACCAATTTGACGAATGCAGTTGGTTTTAATTTGATTCTTTCAACTCTATTTAATATTTTGCTGATTTTCTGTCCTTTTTATCTTAACTGACAAAATGTAATCGTTACTTTTTAGTGTGTCAAGATTGCGAAAATTTCATTAACATTCTTTTTGTTACGAAGTAAATGTAATGAAACCATTTATACATAACTAGCAGTATAGCCCGGCGTTGCTCGGGTGTAATGAAAGCTTTAAAACTAGTCCATGATCCTGGAGCTCAGACTCGGCCTAAAGAATATTTGCGTGAAGTTTGCTGAAACTCGAATCTAAATTGTGGATTTTTGTAAAGGACATACAGACAGATAAACAGACACACACACAAACATCTTGTCTTTTATTTATATATATATATATATAGAGAGAGAGAGAGGTAGATAGATATAATCGATTTTCTGCACCATTGTAAGAACTGCAACCTTGAAACTTCTGAATATCGTTTCTTATGTCTTTGTTTATGAGTGTATCAAATTTGATTAAAATCGGACCACTCCTTCTATAACCCGATTTTTTCGATTTTCGATATTTATCAGGGGTACCTCGACACAAAACCTAGCTAAGAACATTCTCAGACGCTTATAATACAACTGTGTAACTTTTCAAGAAAATCGGTTCAGCCGTTTCGGAGTATATAGATAACGAACACACACACATAGACAATGTTCCATTTATAAATAAGTTTAATCAAAATCGCCATAGAATTTAAGTTAGTGTAATTCATTTAAAACAAAGCATTTACCTTCGATCATCATGGCTGATACTAATCTCCAGAAGAGTGATATATATATATTTCACTTTTTAGCGCTAAAGTTTTCCGCTGAACTGAAGTAGAAAAATTATATTGAATCTATTGCTAAGTCTGCTTCTAGGAAATTGGTTCGCTGTCGCCAATCTGTTAAATGAAAATACCTTGCCTAGTCTTGGTACCACAGAAAAAAGCTCTGCAAAAAAATTACCATGAAAATATTTATAGAAAAGAAACAAGGTAGCTACATTACGGCGGTGGGAAAGTGACTGAAGCCGAGATACTAGATCAAGACCATTAACACTGCAGATTTTTCTTTGGTTTTTATTAAGAATCTCTAAGTAAATTTCAGGAGCATCAGACCAGACGTGGCAATAATATTCAAAGCAAGGTCGAATGGTAGACTTAAAATATGTAAGATAGTGTTAAGGTGAACTTACCTGTCTAGGGATAGTGGACTCTCCCTCCTAATATAAGTAACAGTGTAGCGAGTAGTCAGGGAGAAAAATACGAGTCACCGACCTGGCAAGTTATTCTGCGTTACTACGTGATAATACAAAGTTCTCACCAGTACGTCGAACCTAAGGAACCGATATTTGCGATTCGACGTACAATAATATATAATAATTGTGCTTGTTCCTTCCTTAGTTACATAGTTCCTCCGTCCGTTACGCCACTGAAGAAAGATAACACTTACTCTCTACAGGAGCTTTTCCTTCCCATTGTAGGAATGAACCAAAATGACCTCAGGTCAGATACTACTACCATGCTGAGAATACATTGTTTCTTTTACCCTCTCTGTCTCTAAATAACTCCCAAGAACTAAGATACCCAAATCTATTCCCTTTTCTTTCTCTGCTACTATTTCTCTTTCCCCTACTCTCTCTATCTCCCTGACCCATGCTTGACCTAAAGGATTGGCCAGTCCCTCTCTGGCTTCTAAGCAGGCAACATGTGTTCTGTTGCCAGCAGACACTTAACACGAAAGTATGTAAAAATAAGAAAATAAAACATTCCTCTCAACGCTAATATTTGTATCCACTTCTTTGTCAATTATACCCACAAAGATACCAAATATTACACCCTCTATCCTTTTAAAATCTATAAACGCTACTCTCCTCAGCCTTTCTCTTACCTTTGCCAAAAGGAAGGGTATTAAAGAGTGAGAGAGTAGGAGGAGAGAGCATATAGAATTGCAGTAGCAGTAGCAGCTTAAGCTGGTGGTTGTAGAGTAATTGTGTGTGTGTACTGTACAATATAGTAAAAATAGGTAGGTTTGTTGTCGTATCCTGCGACCTAATAACGAAATTTCTAGCCTCTACACCCTTGGCCATTACTCAGTTGGTCTTTTCTGTTTCCAATGGCCACAGGAGCCATGATTTTTCAGTAATAAAAAAAACATTTTTCTCTTTCAAAATCTCTCACAAAATAGCGTACAGTATTTTGGTTATGGTCTGTGCATACGCCGCTTAATATAAGATTATAGTAAAGTAGCTTCTATGGACATTACTTTTATAGATATTTTAATAAAATTACACTTTGTGTTATCGTTATTTTATTATCAAATACCTTTGTTTGAAGACGTTACTACCATTTGTAGTATGACAAAGTAAAATTTTTCCAGGAAATCATAATTACCCTTCCGTGGAAATTCCACGTATTCTGCTAGTAACTATAATTTTTAATAGCTGAACATGAACATGTAGCTAAAAATAGTTTTGCCTTATATGGTAGACTGATGTAAATGCTTGTGTAGTGAATTTGCAATGTTAAAACACTTAGGCTGGATTATGAGTACATATTTTAAATCTTCCTTTTGGATAAGGTTTCGATAGAACATTCATACCCTTCATCATATGTGGTGGGGGAGTCTCACGATTAAAAAAGAAAGTTGTCCCATCCCATCTTCACCAATGTTTACTCAACGGTGGCATTTACAGGACGACCAGACTTTTGGTCACCTTCAAGACTAGGTCGTGGGTGGCGACCCGTAATGTCTGGGGACGTGATCCTGGTGGTTGAGCAGACCATGGCCCGGATGCATAGAGGCCATGGTCATGCAACACACCACTTTGGCCCTAATCTGAGTTAAGCGGGCGGTCGGAGAGGCCCGATCCGATCAATCTGCTTGTCACGTCAAGCCCTAACACTTAGACCACATATAAGTGTTAGAAGACAGTGGAAAGGGTCAATCTGTTGGTGGGATAAAGCTGCTACATGACTGGAACCTACCTGAAGTTCTCGCCAAATTGGGGTGGAGAAATTAAGGAAACCACAAATGCTGGCAGACGCTCCTTTCCTGTATCCCTTGGATTACTGGGGGAATGGGTCCCCCCCCCCCAACATCTTCCACTGTTGGGCCTCGAGAAAGATGGAGAGCAAGGAAGGTGAAGAACTAAGCACAAATCCATGGAAAACTAAACAAAAAAAAAACCATACTAAACCTAGATCAGACACTGATGCTCGACTATCCAAAATTTATTGTAATTGAATCCTCAGAGGAAACTAAACTAGATCAGATATCACCTTTTTTATCAGAAAAGGTGATATCTAACCTATCAAAGCCAAAAAACGTTAAAAAGCTAAGAAATGGTAATTTGTTAAGTTTAAAACCAAAAGCATGCAAAAAAAACTACTAAAAATGGAGAAATTTCACAATATTAAATGTCACGTGTATGCACATACAACATTAAATTCCTCCAAAGGTGTCATAAGAAGCAGAAATCTTTCGCTTGCTACACCAGAAGAAATTGAGACAGCACGACTAAAACAGGGAGCAAAAGAATACAAAAGAATCACCATTCGAAAAAATCATACAAACTCGCACGTATATACTGACCTTCGATAGACCTTCTTCTATGTGCCCTATCCCTTCAGGACGTAGGCGATCATGGCCTTCCATGTTTCCCTATTCCTGGTGGCTCTGAGCACGCCTTCTCCTGTTACACCATGCAACCCTCGTTCCGTCATTCACCTGATCAGGTCCTTTAAATATGTTATCCGTTGCTTTCCCTTGTCTCTTTTTCCCTCTATCTGGCCTGTTAGTATCAGGTTCTCCAAGCCCTCCTTCCTCATTGCATGTCCAAGGAACTTTAGTTGTCTTTTCTTGATGCTCAGTAATAATTTCCTTTTTCGTCTCCATCCTTTCCAAAACCTCATCATTGCTCACATGCTCGATCCATGATATTCGCAGCATCCTTCTGTATAACCACATTTTAGTTGCTTCAAGTTTTTCCTTCATCTTTGATGGTATTATCCAGCATTCACTGGCATATTGAAGGACGGACAGCACGTAGCAATTCAGTACTCTCTTCCTAGTTTTTAGCTAAATTGTCCTGTTTCTTAATACCTTACTCAACTTCTGGAATGCTTCCTTCGCCATGCCAATTCGCCTTCGGATCTCTGTGTCGCACTTTCCGTATTCTGTTATAACGCTTCCTAGGTATTTAAATTTTTGTACCTGCTTGATTGGTTATAAAAATTGGTTATACATTAGAACGGGTAGAGCATTATATACCTACCCCCACTACGTTGCTTTAAATGTCATAAATTTGGGCATCACAAAGACGTCTGCAGAGGAAGACCTGTATGTGGGGAACGTAACCCAAATCATACAGAATATGAATGCAAAAATATAGGATGTGCCATGAAGAACCTCTTACCTATTCAAAGATTTGCGCTATATACAAGAAAGAAAAAGAAACAATAACAGTAAAAAGCACAAAGAACATATCTTTCCCAGAAGCAAGGAAAATAGTAGAAAACTGTATGGGAACAAAACATTTACTAATGCAGTTCAAAAAATAAACCAAACAACCCTCCAAGCGACAAATATCAAAAACTCACCAAAAAATTATTAAAGCTAAAAACAAATGAATGGCCAACATTCAAGAGAAATTTTAAAAAAACATATTCAAAAGAAACCGAATTTTATACAAAAACAAAAGTAAATACTGGAACCAACACTGGAATATCTCAAGAAAAAAACAACACTGAACAATCAAGGAAAAAGCGACAGATCACCTACCCTATCTCCTGAATACCACAAAGATACATATGAAACGAGAAATACTTAAAAAAAAAAATAAAAATAAAAAATACAGATTCTAACCAAAAATAATTACTCCAAAGCAGCCCACTCCGTTGCCAACGCCAAACAGATTTGAGGAACTCAAAGAAATGAAGATTGAAAACAAAATACTAAAAAACAAATCTAAAAAAAAAAAACAAAAAAACAAATCACAAGATCAATGCCAACAAACCGAACAAAAACTACTAAAAACCAAAACCTAAAATCAAATTCTCAAACATAGATCGAAAAATAATCCAACGGAACTGTCGTGGATTAAAATCAAATACGAATGAATTGTTCCTATTATAAACACAAGATCCTACAATTATCTGCCTCCAAGAAACCTTCTTGAGACAAAATAACATCAATATTAGGAACTATCACATGTTAATTTTAACCCATAATTCCGAAGGCAGGGCTTCGGGGTGGGGGGGGTATTGGTTCTGGTCCGAAACGATACACTCCACAGTAAAATAAATATAACAACATCCAAGCAGTTACCATTAAGGCCACACTACATAAAACAATGACTATATGTTCAATATATATCCCACCAAATGATGACATTGTATAACCTTGTGACCAATGAACAACCGTGATCAATTAAAAATTAGAAGGCAAACAATCTGAAAGCAATTAATTTTGAGGGCGAACAACCTCGAAAGCAACCAAGAGGTTGAAGGCAAACAACCTCGAAAGCAATTAAAAACTTGAAGACAAACTTAAAAATAAACTATTTTCAGCATGAAATGATTCAAAGAAGGTCGATATGCTGGTTAAACAAACCAACCAACCATTTTCTACCGGTACTTGGTAACAACGCGATGCCAAATAACGCTGGAAAATAAACTGTTAGCTTAAAACTTATGGTTACATCTAACCATTTCAACTGTGACTTGATGAGACCTAACTGCCAATCTAGTACTTAGCATGAATTTATAGAAAAAACACAGGAAAGCTACATTACTGCGTCGAAAAAGTGACTAAAGCCGAAATGCCAGATCAGGATCAATAATATTGCTGTTTCTTTCTTTTTGGGGGGCGGGGGTTATCAAGAATTTCTAAATAAGCATCAGTAGCACAGGACCATATGTGGCAACATAGGCGAATGGTAGACTTATAAATGTGTAAGATATTCAGGATAAAAAAATGTCTAACACGGCATGTTGAACCAACTTTATCAGCAGTTGACCTAGCAATGGATTCAGTATAGTCTTTCCACTTCATGTCAACCGAGAAAGCGCAATGGGTCATTGGTGGTTAGCATCAGCCATACTGATGGGAGGCGGAAAGGCGTCGTATCTTGAATTTTTTCCAAATATCGATTGGTCAATAGGAATTTTTTAAAATACATTGACTTTCATAATAAAATTTGACATACAATTTAGGTACATGTAATTAATAACAATTTAGAAGGTGTGAATGAAATTATTTAAGATCTCTTGAAAATTCATGATTGCTTGAAATCTGCATAGTAGCGGGCTTAGATTTTATTAATGTCACGAATCATCTCAGAATTTTCCGAGATTTCTAACCAGTTTGATTTCGGTTTAATCCTCGTCATAATCTCGAAAGACGATTCAAGTTTCAGTGAAGGTCTTATGCATATCTACTAGTCAAGTTCGATTCCTAGAAATCTTTTAAAAATTAATTACAATGACTAATTGCATGGGTTATTTGACTTGGACAATATTATTAATCATTTTAAATGTTGAAATGACCAAATGTAAGCGTAAGCTCTATGCTAACAGTTTTTACTCTCGCGAATGTCAAATTCAAATTTACACATTTACATTTATTGACCAACCAGCGACGTTTTCTCTCAAATCCCTATTCATGCTTTGAAAAGCAGATAACCGTTTGTGTCGTATGCTAAAAAACAAAAACGAAACTTACATCCAGAAAATGATTAACAATCTTTTCTATCCTAAAAATCGATATTAAAAACTGGGAAATATATTTATTTATTCAATAAAATCCCGAGATTAATAAATCTAATTTTTAACTTCCTGTGATCCGATTTTTTTTCTTGCAAATAGCGTAACGCAAATTAGGTTTTCAGTATACCTTCGACCGGGATGTAAATAATACTGAGTGCTCATATTTTTGCATACTTAAATTAACTTGAGTATTAAAGTTCATTTTCGTTGGTTATTTCTCCCTTTTAAGTATTTCATAAACTAGTTTGAACAGTTTGCATTATGAAAATATCCAAGCGACTTGTAAACAAAGTGTAATTCTAAAAGCTGTAGTAGTGTAGTGAATAAGAAATTAAGAATTAAAATCAACCTTCTTCATTTTTACAAAAATTCACAATGCCGTGTGAAATCCTGTTTTTTCCCAAATAGAAAAAGGATTGACCGTGTGCTTAAAGAAAAAGTCGAAACCAGAATTCGCAAGTAGGTATTAAATTGATTTTTGACTAATGGTAGCGACTTGCACAAATTAAGGACTTCGCGAGCAAGTGTGAAAAATCTGGATATTATGAAAGGCCCTGGTCAACGTCACTGAGCCAGGGGATGGAAGCAGCGAGACAATAAGCTAAAATGTCATAGGAGAAACTTTAACCATGACCGACTCAGACGTAAGGTCATGTCGCACCTTGTTCTCTTTGTCTTCTTTCTCGTGTGCTGATTCATTCTACCTCTTCTTCTCCATACATACGTACACATTCCTATCAAACAAACGCTAATACATACATACGTACGTATGCACGCATACACTCTTTCAGCAATTACTACTTTTTCAACTTTTGATACCTTTAACTTTCTCATTGAACACGAACTCTACCCTTAACTTCTTAATGTTTCTAGTTGCACTTTAACTCCTACAACTTGTTGTTAATCTTTCCTTCTATTTTAAAATGCAAAATGTATATTTTATTCTTACACTATTCCACACATTCCAACCGGCCGACAACCAACTTTCTGATGATAACAGTCCGACATAAAACTTGTATGGAGTTCGGTTAAATATCACACAAGGCCGAATTTTTAAACATTAACTAGCTCCCTATTGCTAAACAAAAGAACAAAACAAAATCGAGATTTAAAAATTAAAATGTTAACCACTGATTCATTGATCTTGTTAAAAATAAACGAATTCACTCGAATTTAAAAACTTTACTTAGCACCCATGTAAAAACGAATTCAAAACAAAATTCGTTAAATTTCACACCTCGATGCGAAATGCTTTTCGGCCAATAGAAAACTAGGAAACATCTAAAAAAAAAAAAAATCAAATAATCTTCAATTATCAGAAACAAATTCTTTTACGGACCTTTTCGCGAGCCGATGCGAAGTTTGTTCATCGTTCAATGGAAAGGCTAGAATCACACCCGGGAGTGAATTTCCAAATGACCTTTTCGAGCTCAACAAACGAAATAAAAGACGGACCACGTTCGATTGTCGCCAGAGAGAAGATGACGAACGTAATTAACACGTCCCTTGACAAACGTCAAGCGATCACTATTATTGCCTATCTTTCTCCCTCAACTCTCACCTCTTTTTATATTTGATAACCGAACGAAACCCTTTAAGACTGAGCGAATACTTCAGACATCCCTACCCAACGGTAACGCTCATACATACATACATACATACAAGTTACTACTACGAACTCTTGATACCCTTAACTTCTTAATACTGTTTCTCATTGAACATTAACTTCTACCAATTCATGTTATTCTTTTCTATTAATAAATTTCTATTTAAACATACAAAAAGGTATACTTTTATTCTTCCACAAATCCACCTTTTGATAATCTTCTAATGATTCTGGATAAAACCTGTAAGTTGTGGGAAGTTTGGTTATGTTTGACACAAGGCCAATTTAATAAACTTTAACCATCTCCCTACGTCTTCAGTAGTACTGGTATTATCAGCTGACAGCCTACAGCTGCTAATTTTACGCTACACATACCGAATTTTTTTTCTGGGAGTTGTTATCCTCTTGCACCTTTCTAGCTCAGTTTGTTGAAGCTGTTGGTATGTACCCAATGTAGTTGTTACGTTTTGGGGCACTGCTTATCCTGACCATTTCTTGTTCATATAAATCTGGGTCGCCACTTATGACTTTTGATCGATTTTGAAAAAACAGCGGACGGTCCATTTCTTTACACTGTATGGGTGGTGGAAGTTGAAGTTTCTTGTCAGTCTTGTTCAATAAAATATGCACGAAAGAGGGATTGCTGCCCAAGTACAGTCAATCAGTTAAGTGCCATACGTGATAAATGCTTTGGGCGATCGTGTCTCGAAAGAGACATGACTGCCTGGGCAGAAGATTATCCCGCAGTAGGTTGCCATTGCTTTCTGTGGTAGACTGTTTGACACCCAATCTGTCCTGTTATTTCCTCTATAATTGGAGGGAAGAGACGAATTAATACCTTTCCCAAGGGTATTTGTGTATAAGTGAATGCAAGAAAATCAACTGGAATTCGAACTCGACTCCCTAATTTATCGTTTCGAGTCGATATCCACTGCACTACAACGCACATCCTAACCAGTCAATTGATTCTGAAAAGTACTGCTCACAACTGGGCGAATTAAAGGCAGTTATTCAAGAAAAATACCCAGAATTAGCAAGCAAGAAACGTGTTTTCCATCAAGATAATGCCAGACCTTGCAGACAGACAGATTAGTACCTTTTCAAAGTGTATTTGCGCGTAAGTGAATGCAAGGATTTCAACTGGAACTCGAACTCGGCTCCCTGAGTTCTTGTTCCGAGCAAGAACACACGCACAATAAGTATAAACACGATTCAGTAAGTTTAATATGGTAAACAGGCACTGAAAGCGGCGAGACCTGTCAAGTTTTGTCGTTTCAAATATGGTTGCAGCAACAAAAACTGCTTGCTGAACAATTTCATGTTCTGTTCATCCGTCCGTGCACAGAATACTGTTGGCATATCTGGCCAGGTGCTCCCGCTGTTCATCTCAGTGTCCTCGGCAGGCTCCAAAGGAGAATCTGTAAGGTGACTGGTCCCGACTTGGCAGCTCGACTCCAGCTATCCGGCAGGATGTGACTTCCTTCTGTCTCTTCTACAAATATTTTCATGGTTTCTGCGCAGACGAACTTAGGTCACTGGTGCCCCTTCCACAAGAACTTACTCGTGCCAACCAGACTGGCAACAGGGTCCCACACTTTTACAGTTAAGTCAACCAAATGCAGCCGACAATTCTACTCCATCAGCTTCTTTTCTCGCACTTCCTGCCAGTGGACCTCCCTTCCGTATACTTGCTTTCCTGGCGGCAACAACCTCCAGAAATTTAAATGCAATGTCAATTCCCATCTCTTATCCACTTGACTCCAGTCCTTCCTACATCACCCCGTGTATTTTGTTCTTTTCCTTTCTCTCTACCTTCGCAACTGTCTTCACACCTGTATTCCCATCCTTCTCTTGCCCTTTCCCTGAAACCCTTTATAACTGATTTGTCTTTCTCTTCATTCGCCTCCTGCCTAAACTTTTACTCTCTTATGCAGCCCCCTGCACATCAGTGGCGGTACCGCCTTGCTTGGGGTGAAACGATTAAAAAGATAATGCTCAAATTAAGACATAAAATAACCGCGGCTTTATTATTAGAAAGGTTCGTGAAACTTTCACGGTTTTCCCATTTAAATATTATGAATCTTAATTCTTTATGTTAAAGATTATAAAGGCGAAACGCGAGTTCTCTGACACTAAAATATCCGTATAAATTCTATCACATTGTTAAATATTTCAGCTTAACAACATTAACAAAATATCGCATTCTTTTTTCTATGTGCCCTGTCCCTTCAAGACGTAGGCGATCATGGTTCTCCACGTCTCCTTATCTCTGGTGGCTCTTAGTATGTTTGCTCCTGTTACACTATGCAATCCTCGTTCTGTCATCCACCTGATCAGGCCCTTTAAATATGTTATCCGCTGCCTTCCTCTGTCTCTTTTTCCTTCTATCTGGCCTGTCAGTATCAGCTTCCTCATTGCATGTCCCAGGAACTTCAGTTGTCTCTTCCTGATGACCACTATTAATTTCCTTTTCGTTGCCATTCTTTCCAACGCCTCATCGTTGCTTGCATGCTCATTCCACGATATCCGCAGCTTCCTTCTGTAGAAATCGCATTAACAATCATAAATAGGAATGCTGATTGTTATTTTAAAAACAAAGAGAGGATAGAAATGAAAAGATTTTAAATTAATTTTCTTCATTTCACTGAAACTACCGGTAAGCACTTTCTTCTCTTCATTTTCTCACTGAAACCAAGTAGCGTCTTTGATAGTTTTTGTTTTTCCATGTCAGTTCAGTTAAGTGCCATACGTGATACACGCTTTGGGCAACCATGTCTCGAAAGAGACATTTCTAACTGGGCAGAATATTATCCCGCAGTAGGTTGCCATTGCTTTCTGCGGTAGACTGGTTGCCAGCCAAGGTTATAGAACCCAATCTGTCCTATTATTTAACCCATAATTGGAGAGAAGTGACGGATTAATACGTTTCCCAAGGGTATTTGTGTGTAAGTGAATGCAAGGAATTCAACTGGAATTCGAATTCGACTCCCCTAGTCGATATCCATTGCACCACAAATGAATGCCGATCGTTATTTTAAAAAGTTGGTAGAAATGAAAAGATTTTAAATTAATTTTCTTCATCTCACTAAAACTGTCGGTAAGCACTTTCTTCTCTTTATTTTCTCACTGAAACCAAGTAGGGTCTTTGATAGTTTTTTTCTTTTTTCACGTAATAGTCCATTATTCATGTCGTATGACAGGAAACATTAAATCTATCTTTTCTTCTGACTGAAACCAAAACCAGATAGTCTTTTCCTCACCTTCCACGTGATCAAAACGACATAGTCCATTATTTATTAGGCATTGGCAGAGTGTAACGGTCGTGCGAAGTAAAAAATTAACGAAGGGCGAGACAAACACAATTAGGATGATTTCGCCTAAATAGTAACTGCCTTTAGTTTGTTTTCCCAACCAGAAGATCATTCTGGGTATGATGACAAATTACATCTGGCAGCAAGGCCTCTGACCAGCTGATTGGAGGTTTTGAAGTGCGTGGAATCAGCTCTTAACTGGTGCTGTTCCCAGGTCCACTTGACTCTGGGTGGTAACAACTGTTAGGGTCTCGGCCATAGGCAAATAATGAATTTCCAAACAGAAATCAACAATTTTATAACAAAACTACTAACAATATATTTTTTATAGCAAAATGACAATCTATACAACATTAAAAAATATAAAAGTACACTTTTATAGTAAATTTGCTGGAAATATATATATATATATATATATATATATATATATATATATATATATATATATAATCTGTGTCTCTGTGTGTGTCCGTTACCTATAGACTCCGAAACGGCTGAACCGATTTTCTTGAAAATTTACACAGTTGTACTATAAGCGTCTGCGAGTGTTCTTAGCTAGGTTTTGTGTCGAGGTACCACCGATAAATATTGCAAATCGATAATCGAAAAAATCGTGTTATAGAAGGAATGATTCGATTTTAATCAAATTTGATACACTCATAGACAAAGACATAAGAAACAATATTCAGAAGTTTCAAGGTTGCAGTTCTTACAATAATGCAGAAAATCGATAATATATAAAAGGCAATGTGTGTGTGTCTGTGTCTGTTTATCTGTCTGCATGTTCTTTATATAAATCCACAATTTTTATCCGATTCTCATCAAACTTCATACAAATTTTCTTTAGGCTGAGTCTGAGCTCCAGGACCATGGATTAGTTTTAAAGCTTTCATTACACCCGAGCAACGCCGGGCTATACTGCTAGTGTATATATATATATATATATATATATATATATATATAATTATAAAAAGTGAAATTATCAGCAATACGTTAAAAAAATTACCAACAATACATTTTATGATCTACAAACTGTAAAGAACATATATTTCATATATTTATTCTGAAAGTAAATATTTAGATTTCGATATTAAATAACCCATAGAAGTGTTGATATGCGGTTAAATAAAATCAACTAATCAACAATACATATTTATAGTAACATAAACAACAATGCATATACATTTTATGCCTTCAGCATATAATTGAGTTTAAAATATATTTAGTCGACGGCAAAAATTGTTTAAAAACAAATAATGTGTGTCGATATGCCGCTAAACAAAATTGACCAAAGAATGAACAGACAAATTTATTGAATAAAATATATGCGATATTAATAAAAGATAAACACATAAATATCTATAAGCATATTTGACGTCTGGTTTATCATTGACTTAATTAGATATACAAATTTAAGAAATTCTATGGCACATTCTCCGTAGTTGAATTGTAGGGACCTCAATTATGTTTATCGAATTGTCTTTGTGCCAAACATATCCGAAGTCACCAGAATGTAAAATTATTAAAAAGTTGAAAAGATAAAACTGTTTCGTTTGTATAAAAAAGTGAAAAATTATCTATCGAGCAGATTAACATCCAATTTGTATGTATGAAATTATTAAACTATGAAAATGTTCTAAGAGAAAGTTATAGTAAAGAGTTCAAAGAATCAAAAGTTTGTTTGTTATAGTGAAATGTGATTTGTACAGAAAAAGATAAATCCATGTTTTGCTGTGTGTATCAACAAAGAGTAGTAACGTTTTTGTTCTTATCTTTCTTTTTGTGGGCGGCGAGTAGGGGAAGAGCAAGAAGTGGGATAAAAAGCAGTACGAGAGAGAGAAAAAGTGAGAGGGTGCGAATGCAGGTCACCGGACAGATGTGTCCGATCGGCAGCCTGACAATTTTCTGCTACATTGTGACTGGTGTTCTCTCTGATCTCTACTTCCTTGTCTGTTTGATTTAACTTTCTTCATTTATTTATATCAAAAAGCGATTTGACATCGGCCCGTTACTTTCTCTCTGTAAGTCGCTCTCTTTTCTATTGATAAGAATAATTTTTACACGGGTTCACGAAACTTAGACTTGGTCTTTTTTCAGCTGGGAATCAATTCCTTTTTCGATTGGTCAAAAATAGATTTTCACCCCGACTCACGAATTTGAAAATAATGAAGCAAAATCATTTTTATTGTATATTCAACACAGAAACATTATTGTAAATATTATGATGAAACACACCTATTCATCAGATAATGAACTCTCCCTACTATATTGAAAAGATTTAACGGGAAGTTCTTGGGAAGTTCTTGGGAAGTTCTTGGGAAGTTCTTGGGAAGTTCTTGGGAAGTTCTTGGGAAGTTCTATTGGAGTTCAGTACAGCTACTAGGCAGTTGACATTAGTCGGCAGTTAACCAAATACTAAGGAGTCAGCTTTCAGTGGAAGATTACCAAGTTCCTAACATTTCTTCTTCTATGTACCTTGTCCCTTCAGGACGTAGGTGATCATGACCTTCCACTTTTCCCTATTCCTGGTGGCTCTGAGCACGCCTTCTCCTGTTACACCATGCAATCCTCGTTCTGTCATCCACCTGATTAGGTCCTTCAAATGTTATCCGTTGCTTTCCCCTGTCTCTTTTTCCCTCTATCTGGTCTGTTAGTATCAGATTCTCCAAGCCCTCCTTCCTCATTGCGTGTCCCAGGAACTTCAGCTGTCGCTTCCTGATGTTAATTTCCTTTTTGTTTCCATCATTTCCAAGACCTCATCATTGCTCACATGCTCGATCCATGATATTCGCAGCATCCTTCTGAAGAACCATATTTCAGTTGCTTCAAGTTTTTCCTTCATCTTTGATGGTATTGTAGGGTGCGTTAAGTCGACTAGCAACCGACATAGCACGATTATAACTTTCAGTACGAAAATTACTCCACAACAGTAAAATTGTCAGCTTTATGCGCTAAATCGCGACATTTTTATATCTTAATTCGAATTTATATCTTAATGCTTGTGAGAATAAGACTCATTAAATCTTATTTTAATTTGGCCACTGCTTGATCAAAATCTTTGATTCTAATTATCGTTTGCTTATCCGTCATCGTACTTAGAAATATGGTAGTGTTACGTGTTATCAGTAAGTCAGTTAAGTGCCATACGTGATACACGCTTGGGCGATCATGTCTCGAAAGAGACATGACTGACTGGGCAGAGGATTATCCCGCAGAAGGTTGCCATCGCTTTGCCATTGCGGTAGACTGGTTGCCGACCAAGGCTTTAGAACCCAATCTGTCCTGTTATTTAACCCATAACTGGAAGGAATAGACGGATTAATACCTTTCCCAAGGGTATTTACGCGTAAGTGAAAGCAATGAATTCAGCGGGAATTCGAACTCAGCTTCCCGATTTCTCGTTCCGAGCCGATATCCAATGCACCACAACGCGCATCTCGTATTATAAGTTGTAAAAAAAGAAAAATGATTGACCAAAACATAGAGCTTAATCACAAACAAATATTTAATTTACGATAACACAAAATAAAAATATTTTACACATATACAATTTTTACAGTCAAATAGAAAAAAACAGGTTACCTCTGGCAGAGTGACGGGTAAGTGTTACGAAGGGGGAGGAAGGTGTTCAAGTATCTTTACCCAGTTAGACTAGCGAAATAGTTTAAGTGCTATACTTTTGAAAACCCTCAAATGTGTATATAAAGAATAGTTTTTGTTTGGTCAATGAAAGAGCCAAAACTTTCTATTTATCCATTTAGTTCTATGAGGTTCTCTTTTAGGTTTTAGTTGGTCTGCAACTTTTCGTCGAGATTCTTTCGACTGGATATACAAATCCTGAACCGGGCCGGAAGAGATAATGTCAGCAAATCTTTTTGACAACTAACTCCTCTCTTCCCAAAACCTATTTTTATAGGGGCTAACATCTAATTTGTATATTTCTCGAATCATTTCGAATTCTCTAGATTTTTTTCGAATATTCTAAGATCTTCCAAACGTTCTATTTCTATTTTCCCTATTTTTACTACTACTTCATGACTAACAACTTTTTTGTACTAACAAGTAGGACTCTGTAGAATCCCTTACTATAGACATTATTAATATTATTTTTTTAGACATTATTAATATTATTTTTTTTTTTAGACATTATTAATATTATTTTTTTTTAGACATTATTAATATTGTTTGTTTTTTTTTAGACATTATTAATATTGTTTGTTTTTTTTTTTAGACATTATTAATATTGTTTGTTTTTTTTTTAGACATTATTAATATTGTTTGTTTGTTTTTTTTAGACATTATTAATATTGTTTGTTTTTTTTTTAGACATTATTAATATTGTTTGTTTTTTTTTTAGACATTATTAATATTGTTTGTTTTTTTAGACATTATTAATATTGTTTGTTTTTTTAGACATTATTAATATTGTTTGTTTTTTTAGACATTATTAATATTGTTTTTTTTTTAGACATTATTAATATTGTTTTTTTTTTAGACATTATTAATATTGTTTTTTTTTTAGACATTATTAATATTGTTTTTTTTTTAGACATTATTAATATTGTTTTTTTTTAGACATTATTAATATTGTTTTTTTTTAGACATTATTAATATTGTTTTTTTTTTAGACATTATTAATATTGTTTTTTTTTTTAGACATTATTAATATTGTTTTGTCTTGTTTTTTAGACATTATTGATATTGTTTTGTCTTGTTTTTTAGACATTATTGATATTGTTTGTTTTTTTTTAGACATTATTAATATTATTATTATTTTTTTTTTTTTTTTTTTTTTTTTTTTAGACGTTATTAATATTGTTTTTTTAGAAATATAAATGCATCCTCGTAACAGTAGGTACATAAATATTTTGTTCAGCTGTTGTTGATCAATCTAATCTCGTCACGAACACGTGCTTACGGCTATATCACGTTGAAACACCGAACGATAACCGAAGTTAAGCAACGTCGAGCCTGGTCAGATGAGTGACCGCTTGGGAATACCAGGTGCTGTATGTTTGGATGTGCTGGTAGTGTAATGGATAATGGCTGTTGATCGCAGAACAGAGTTCCAATTCCAGTTGGGTTCGTTATATTCATTTACGCGCAAATTACCCTTTGGAAAGGTATGAATCAACCTCTTCTCTCTCTAGCTATGGATTAATAAGCCTCGTGTCAGTAAATTCTCATTTTAAACGAGTTTCAACGTTTTGATAAACCGGTGAAAACGAATCCACCAATCATCACGAATCCTATAATCCTGCCAATTTTCCAATCCGAGTCGGAACTGAAAGAACAGTCATCGGAATTGGATCTAAGCAGTCGTTTCGAAATAAGTATACAAAAAATAGTTGGGTTGAATGAAAATTAATTATTGGGCTTCGTAAATAAAATAACTCGAAATTGTATTTTAATTTACTAAAATAAAAATAAAATGTAATCTAGCATATTATTTGGAAAAAAAAAATAATTGCGAACAAATATTTAAATTATTTTGTTTTTTCCTCTTTTTTGCGTGAAAGAAAGAAAACGTGCTTGTTCTTTCTTTTGTGCTAAATAAGCTGACATTGTTTCAGCTTTGGTCATTGTACCGGAAATGACGTATTTTCATTCATATCTAACTTCCTGCCACTGGACTCTATCACAGACTTTGTGAGACTTTTGGGACAGAAAAAATTACCATTCTGGTTAAGAGGATTTTTTTTTCTAATTTTAAAGAGACATTTATGTATTTATTTTAATTTAATTTTTTTTTTTTTTTTTTTTTTTTTTTTTGTGAGATTTTTAATCTTTCACACGCTAATTCCCTTAACAGCTGGCATTTTGTCACGAAGTGTTTCCAAAAAAGTTTTCATCTCTTGTTATACTTATTGAGCACACGGCAAATTTCCAGCAATTTGCTTACGTCATGTCGGAGCATGAAATCTTCTCCAAAATCTTTTATTTTTATTTATTTATTTTTTTATAATCATATCGCCCCGAGCAAGGCATTTTATTGCCACTGTTTTGCAGGGGGTGACAAAGGAGGAAAGTTACGAGAAAAAGTGAATGGTTATAGGGGGTGTCAGGAAGTGGCTAAGAGAAGGATGATTGTGGCTATAAATTGAGGGATCAATTTATTTATTTATTGCAATATAAAATTGATCCTCCACTTTATATTTACATAATAATTTCTTGTCTGTTGATAAACTGTAGAAAACGAATCAGTCAATAAAATACTGATTAGCTACACATGCATGTCTTAGATTTATTTACATTCTCTGGAATATAAATGTATAGAATTTTTTTTATAATCATATCGCCCAACGCAAGGCATTTTACTGCCACTGTTTTGCAGGGGGTTACATAGGAGGAAAGTTATGAGAAAGAGTGAATGGTTATAGGGGGGTGTCAGGAAGTGGGTGAGAGAGAGAGAGAGGATGAAGGTAGTGAGATAGATGACCATCGACTTTACATTTAAATTCTTGGAGATTATAGCTATCGGGAAAGCAAGTAAATGGAAGGGAATTCCACGGGCGGGAAGTGCGAGAAAAGAAGCTGATGGAGTAAAATTTGCGTTTACAATTTGTTGGTTTCACAGTAAATAGGTTGGACCTAGTTGCTAATCTTGTGGCTCGAGTTAATTTATATATAATCTGTTGTTCTTTCTTCTTCTTTCTTCAATTTTTATATCATTTTTTTTAATCATATCACCCTATGCATTGTGTCTTAGTGGCTTTAAAGCCACTATTGTGGAAGAATAAGAAAAATGAAGCATTAAAGAGTAAGAATATTAGAAGAAATCAAGAAGACAGTAGAAAACGCTTGACATTGCATTAAAATTTTTGAAGATCAAAATTGACTTGAAAGCAAATGAAGAATTTGTTAGCATAGAACTTACGGTTACGCTTATCAATTTACTTCAATTGATGAAATCTTGCTGCAAGTTTACCAGCGCATAGCGCTTAAATTCATAAAATCTAGGTACAATAGCGAAGAATTCACCCAAATATTTATCATGAAAGTATTTTTAGAAAAGACACGGGGAAGCTACGTTACTGCGGTGGGGAACTGACTAAAACCGAGGTGCCAGGTCAGGATTATTATATCTTCATTTTTTTTTTTTGTTCACTTCCTCTTACTCTTTCACGCTTTCCAAATCCTTTTTCTGTTCTCGTATTCTTGTCAACTATCTCAGCCACGTGGTAAACCTTTTCAGTTTCTTTGAATTATTTGCGTTTCAATTGTTAAGAAAACTTCCAAAATTTAATTAACTAAATTTAATATAGCCGAAAGCTAACTAGCAGCGAATAAATGCGCTGAGGAGGATTTTAATGCACCAAGCTTCTAAATGGATAAGATTTTCCTAACTTGAAAATCAGTATTTAGAGGTGTAACATTTTAAATTTACAACGGAGTTCAGGGTATCAAGGCAGAACTTATCGATGTTTTTTTAAGGACAGTTAGATTATATTGAATAATATATTTTTTTAAAAATAAAAAGAATATTTCCAATCGTCTTCATAAATTATATGGTACGCTCCATTTTTTTCCAATTTAAAGGTACAGTGAGGAATATTTTATCACTCAACCGCGACCAACACCAAAAAAAATAATCTTCGATATTGCAGAACGCTGATAATTTAAATCTAAGAAAAACCGTCAACTTTACGATTTAAAAAGGAAATAAAATCGTCGTATGCTAAAATCTGCGATTAGGACGAATTTCAATATTTTAGAGAAAGATATTAACTATTTACAAAGCCCAGCCAGTGCAATGGCCTCGCCACTGATACGCCTCTCCGATTCCACGGCATCTCAATTTTCATAAGGAAGTATTCACATACAATAGAAACTTTATTGCAATCTAATTATGTACAATTTGGTGATACCGACCATGCAAAAGCGAGGTACCGGATGTTTGCACCCTTACAACCAAAAAGCAAATGACCAAAACTCGACGGTGCGCAGCTGGCCTCGCGCAGATGTTCCGGTTGAAAACTAAAAATTAATTAAATATTAAATTTCTAGTTCGTGAGCCTACGCGAGTTTTATTTATCGGCCAATGGGAAGCCCAGAATCAAATACGGATGTGAATTCCCAAATGATCACCTGCGATCCAAAAAGTCGAAATAAAAAGCCGATACAGAAAGCATCGCCAGACAGACCGACGCAGGCCGACACACACGGACTGACTCGAGAGAGAGGAGTGTAATCTGTATCCCCTTGACTTACGTCAAGCGGCTTACTATCCTAGCCTCCTTTCCCTCTCCTCTTATCTTTCGCTGTCTCAAAACTACTTACTGACCTAAGGAGCGAATACATCAAAGACATTCCTTACTTACAACGCTCTCACATTCCTAAGTATTCATTCTCTTTTCAGCATTTTATTGCCATAAACATTTTAACGTCCGTTGGACCGATACTTCAAATATTGCTTTGATTGTAAAAACCTTAATTGATATGTGTATATATAAAGTTATTTTTCAACTCAATTTGCTTTTCTTGATTTATAATCATTTTATGACTTATAGTGGGCTATCTACAGCACGGCCAAATTCCGTTAATCTGCAACAATATACAACTATCCTTCACTAGAACGGACTCCCACTATAAACTTGAAAAGAATGGATAACCCGCTATAACAATAATGGATCATATGCAATCTAGGTTACCAATTTAACTAGGAAAATTGAAAATAAATGCAATGTATCTAAATACAAATTAGAGACATGTCATAAAAAGATAAGTCGTTTCCTCTTAAATCAATGCTTGCAGCAATTTTTAACATAACCTTGAGATTTTTATTTTTAAAAAGTTGAATAATTTTAATACATTCAACATTATGGATGAAAAATAATGAATTTTAATATCGTGTTTTTCTTTTCTTTTTCTTTTTTTTTTTTTTTTTAACTCGAAACTTAGCATGTCCAAATCGAATTCACGGATATGGCCGAAAAGAAATCCGTCATCTTTTAATAGTCAGTTGTGTATAATTTAATTTGTAACGCATATGAATGCAGGTAGAAAAAAGCAAATGTTAATAAGATAGCGAACGTCATGAAACACTGCCCAGGACTATAAATCATATACCCGCCTGGTCGGGGTGTTTGGGATTAGTATGCATCGGCCCTGCTGGGAGCAACACTAAGTAGAGGCTTATGGGAAGATAACGGTTAACTCAAGACTTGAACAGTTTAAGTGATCGAAGAAGCATCCTCTTGAAAGTCGGATCCACAAGCAGTGGTTTGTGGAAAGACACGTCTCAAGTGAAATCTCATCAATGGAATAGCAAGAGAATAAAGGTGGCCCGTTAAAATGTGCGTGGCATGGCGGCTTTTAACCGTGAAGGGTTAGAACTGGTAGTAGTAAGGAATGTAGTTCGTCTGAACACCTTCCATGGAAAAAGAAATTAAGCAATGGGAGTCTTGCAGCGGTTCGTCTATGAGAAAGGGTTTTGTAGGATGGAAAATAATTCATCACCCACAAGGACGTGGGGACGCTTTTGTACTTTATCAAAATCAGAAAGTGAAGATTAGATAGCTGTTGCCCATATATGGCAATAGTACTCCAATGCGGATGAGCATTGTGGTCCAGTTGATGTCGGCTCGGAACGAGTAATAAAGTTCGAATTCTAATCGAGTTCGTTGCATTCACTTACATACTAATACCCTTAGAAAAGGTATGAATCTGTCGCTTCTCCATCTAGCTATGAGTGGAATAACATTGGGCTCTATAGCCTTGGTTTGCAACCAGTCTACCACAGAAAGTAATAGCAACCTACTGCGGGAAAATCTACCCAGTTATGTTTCTTTAGAGACATGATCGCCCGAGTGTGTATTCCGTATGGCACTTTACTGTTTCTTTAGGGGTTTTTATTGCCTCTTGTAGGGGATAACAAGAAGTGGGGAACAGGTACTTACTGGAGCGGTACAAGGAATCGACCATTTCTCCAGCACCTTTAGCGATGGATCGTATAAACGAGTTTCACTTGATGTTAAGAGACAGTAGTCAGTCAAGTCATGGGGCCTACCTGAGGAAGCATCAATTCATAGTGACTGATGGTGGTTCAGGGTTCGATCAGTGATGATGGAATATAAGTAGTTTTGTTTCCGATGTAATGTAATCAATCAATTTTCTCCCCTGAAATGTTACATTTTATTGCAGCATATTATTCTATTTTATTAAAAACGAGTGGATCCTTTTCGTAAAATATGACAGCTATATATATATATATATATATAGTCATCCGCAGACAGATCTGTTTCACAGCTCATCAGTACGGTTAGACAGCCGATTGCTTTTTACCCAGGATTGAAACCCGACTGAATTGGCGTCAGTCGGCGATTCTACTTCTGTGCTACGGGCGCTCGGTAGAAGGAGGCAGACTTTTAGCGTGTATAATCATTATACACGCCCAATAGCTGAGAGTGTTTTAATTCATTGCTGAATGAACGATGCGTAGATGCCAGAGTAGCTACTGTTTTTCAAAGTCTACCATTCTTCCAGAGTGCTCAATCAGGGTGTGAGAGCGTAGTCATCCGCAGACAGATCTGTTTCGCTGTACATTTAGTGTATCGAGGCAGCAGATAATTTTCTAGACATATACTGTTAAATATAAGAGACAATGAATGTCTATTATGTTTAGTCATGAGCCGTTCTAAACATCGTATTTTCGCTTTAATTTCAGGTGAAAATAAAGACAAAAATTCTCCAACATTTGGATAATTTTTTAAGTTGGTTCTAAGCTTTCGGCTCACATGAGCCATCACCAGAGAGGTTACAAGGACGTTAACACAAAAACATCCACCATCAGCGACGATTTTATCTTGTGTTGACATAAAACTCCGCTTAGTCAACAATACAATAATCCTCACTCATACACACAGTAAAAAGCACCTTCAGATATTAGAGGCCATCTACATTAAATCTAAACAACCCACACTTAATAAAATCACGTTTAAATCTAGTCATAACACATTACATTGCATTTTAAAATATAGTTCTGTTATCATTTCAAGCTCTCACGCGGTGTGACGTCATAGAACCGCATTACAAATTTGCGAACTGAGTTTGCTATTTTTGGTAACTGTTGCCGTTGCTTAGGAGTTTTATGTCAACAGCATATGTTTAGAAAAAAAAAATATATATATATATATATATATGAGTGAATAAGGAACGAAGAAAAATTTTTACAACATTCAAAACAGTGCTCGATATATAATATAGAGATGTGAATATTTTGTGAAATAGAAAATCCTCAAGCAAGAACATCTAAATCAATAAAGAAACCATGTTTCCTTTGACTTCAAGAAAAAATTGAAATTATTAAATACATGGATAGCAACAAACTTTTAAACCAGAGGCCTGAAACCACAGTAAACTACAAACACATGAAAGAACTCACCTTACAATTATGCTAAAAAATACTACAAAAGCCAAAGCTAGGGCCCCTTATAGAGGATAAACCTTTATAGTATTAACAACACTCTTACATCAAATTTTACCTATTACACACCACAAACTGTGATCTAATTTAAAGTTTTATAGAAAAAAGTTATTTCCTAAATTTAAAATTAAGGTTAAATAAAAATTAGATTAATTATAAAAAATGTGTTTAAATACAAAAATATTCTACAGTTGTACAAATAAACATTAAAGATAGGTCCAATCCTATTCCTCCCCGCCCTTACCCTTCCTTACTCTCCCCCTCTACTAAACTCAAATAATAAAGTCCAGCCATGAGGCCATAAATCTATACCCCATCTTCTAATGTTAAATCTGTCTACAAAATTCCAGACACTTTCATTAATCAATTATATTTCATACCCATCCCTCATTTTAAAATTCTAACGGACAATTTACAAGACTTATTTCCTTATCGCTAAGCCCCACCAACATCCCACACACAACTCGCCAAATATAAGAAAAGAGGCTTTCTATTCCTTTCCACACAACCTGATGAGACATTGTAATTTGTGACTGTTCGCTATGCACGCCTACATTTTTTTTAAAGCTACGCTATTCAGACTCTCTAGGGACGCATATCTACAGGGAAGCCAGGTCCACACATACTTTTTGAGTTTTAAGTTCAGCAATTTTCCCTTTCGCACATTTTGGCTAATGGACACGATTGCTTACATTTGCTCCTCAAAACATCTAAGATGGTTGCTGAATTACGTCACAGAAATCAAATCGCACGTGTCAAACGCGACTAAAATATTTTCATTAAAATAAAAATAAGCCTTTATATTTAATTTTTATTCCGACGTTTAAAAATTCATTTGGTCAACAACAAAAAAATGTGAATATTTTCCCCGTAATTTTGAAACAAAAGAAATATTTTCTTTTAAAAGTGTTTTTTCAAACAAAAACAAAATATGTAAAATAAAAAATGGCATCTTCTCTTACTACTAAAATGTTCTGAGTTGCACGGGCTATGGTGCTAGTATATATATATATATATATATATATATATGTGTGTGTGTGTATATATATATATATATATATATATATATATATATATATAGTCATCTGCAGACAGATCTGTTTCGCTGTATCACGGTTCATCAGTACGGATAAACTCCGATTGCTTTTAACCCAGGATTGAAACCCGACCGAATTGGCGTCAGTCGGCGATTCTACCTCTGGGCTATGGGCGTTTGGTAGAATAAGGCAGACTTTTTAGCGTGTATATTGTCATTATACCCGCCCAATAGCCAGAGTGACCTAATCCATTACTGAATGAGCGATGCGTAGATGCCAGAGTAGCTACTGTTTTTCAAAGTCTACCATTCTTCCAGAGTGCTCAATTATAAAATATAAACTCGGACCTCAGTAGTGTCCGATTTCTTGCGTCAGATTAAACTTAAAAAATGCACGATGGATCATGCAGCCAACAGATCTAAAAAATGTATTAGTAATATCAATATCGCGAAAAAGATTTTTTACTTATCCGAATGAAGTTTGATAGGTTAACAAAACTTGTCGGAGCGGGAGCTATCCTGTCATACGAACGCGGGTGTCCCTCAAAGCTCTATACTAAGTCTTACGCTTTTTCTAATCATCATAAAAAATCTCCCTGATGTAATTAGATCCCGCGTAGACATCTACGCTGACGGCACTATTTACTCTCGCATCATTGTGAAATTTGACAAAGGAAACCCCGTTGCTGATCTAGAAAAGGACCTCCAATCTGTGGTGGATTGGGGTAAGAAATGGCTCGTAAATTTCAATGCTTCCAAAGTGAAGCTATCCTTCAACCACCATAGGCAATCTCTCCTATCTCGCATCAGTATGGATCACACAAGTCTCTCTGAAAGCAAAGTCAATTGTTCTTGACTCCCATCCATCTTCTCACTTTACACTTTCCTCTCACGCAACTCTCTTCATACCAGTGTTCCAAGAAATTAAATTTTGTTTTCTTAGTTAAACGCAAAAATGGGGAATGCAAGTCATCTATAATTTTTTTAAAACATTTTGTCTTTATTTCCGAAAATGTTCCTGAATAGTAAAATAAAAAAATGCAATAAAACTATGACCTTATTCAATTTGATAAACTTTTAATTGCTTTTATAAATATATATTAAGGACATTATAGTCGGAAGAAAATTTCTTTCTTTTTAATGAATAATGAAATTTTAAAAAGAATTGTTTTAAATTTTTTCTTTTTTAATGATCATAATTTACAAAATTATTGATTAAATAATAATAGTTTTAAAATTCTACAAAGTCTTGTGACAGTCAGGTTATTAGGAGAAGACTATATTTACTAATCGAAATTCGAAAAGTTTAATACAAATTGTCGAGCCATATTATTTTTAAGTAATTTTTAGTTTTTGGGGCGGGTGTATTTGAAGTTATTTTTTTTTTATGGTAATTTCTGTGTTACATTAAAAGGTCATATGTTTCACGGTTTCTTTCCCTTACTGGAAAAAATTTGGACAATTAGCATTTTTATTTTTTAAAAATTCGATTTAAAACTTAGGTGTCGAAAATGAGTAGAAGTACCTATTTCAAGACAATAAATATTTGATTTAGAAAAAAAGTAATTTAACAAAAATAATATTGTAACTTTAATTTCTATCATCTGTGTTCGTGAAATTTAATGATGCTGTATCTAAAAAAGATGAACAAATATTCTAAATCATCAAAAACAAAAAAAACATTTCATCAATAAATAAATAAAAATAATTGGAGATTTTTCAGCAAGTACCCAGTCATTGTGAAAGCGACCACGTCCCAATCATCTACAAAATAAGGGTGAAACTCCGGAGAATGAAGAAGGCGAGTGCAGCAATAGGAAGCGATAATGGCATCAGCAAACAACATTGCCCCAAAAGAAATCAGGCGCAGAAGAAAAAAAAACGAGTAGATGACTGAAGAGATTCTCGACATGATGCAAAGGAGACAGAAAATAACGCCAAGACATGGAATGGAATACAGGAAACTACACAAGGTAATAAGGAGCAAATGCAGACGGGCTAAAGAGGAATGGCTCAAGGACAAATGTGCAGAAGTAGAGAGATTGAGCAGGACTTATAAAGCAAACATGCATAAAATATAAGAACTGGCAGGACAAAAAACCTGCTACTCAACAGGATGTATAAAATCCAAGGATGGAATGAATATATCGGAGATAGAGGAAATACTCCAGCGATGGGAAGAATATATAAAAGATCTTTTCCACGACAAGAAGGACAACCAATAATACACAAAGATGAGGACGAACCGGAAATATTAAAGTCCGAAGTAGAAGCTGCAATGGCCAAACTAAATAGAAACAAAGTTGGACCAGACGGCATTGTAATAGAGCTGCTGATAGCCCTGGAAGAATTTGGCATAGAGAAAATTACAGAAATAATAAATGAAATTTATAATGGTGGTATAAAACCGGACGACCTAAGCAAGGCGATCTTCATAGCACTGTCTAAGAAGCCAGGTGCAAACGAGTGCGAACTCCACCGAACAATCAGTTTAATAAGCCACATTACAAAACTGATCGTCCGAATCCTGATGAATAGAGCGAGAAGCAGAATTAGGCCAGAGATAGGACAAGAACAGTGCGGGTTCGTCAAAGACACTGGAAGAAGGTACGCCATATTTATGATTAGGATGCTCTCCGAAAGGGCAATAAAAATGAAGGACTTGTACCAATGTTTTATCGATTATACAAAGGCGTTCGACAAAATACGCCACAAAAAATTGGAGATGCTCAGCAGCCTCGACATGTTTGGGAAAGACGTAAGAGTAATCAAGAATCTCTACTGG
The DNA here is from genome assembly GCA_037127315.1 of Ascarosepion bandense. NCBI lineage: Eukaryota > Metazoa > Mollusca > Cephalopoda > Sepiida > Sepiidae > Ascarosepion > Ascarosepion bandense. The sequence goes on along the minus strand of JBBBDQ010000946.1, from coordinate 4,944,743 downwards.
CAACAAACTGCCTGCATACGGACAGGTAACGAATTCAGCAGATATACAAAGATGGAATGGGGCGTAAGACAAGGATGTGTCTTTTTATCGGATCTATTCAACTTGCACAGCGAGACTATTCTGAAGACCCTAGATGTTATATCATGATTTGTCATCGTAGGCCACAATTTGAACAACATAAGGTACTCAGATGATACAGTGCTGATAGCAGACACGGAAAGGAAACTACAAGAAGGTACCTGAAGAGAGTGATAAGAAAGGACTATAAATAAACTACAAGAAAACCGAATGCATGGACATTAGCAAAAAGAGCAGCCCAAAATGCCAAATACAAGTGGGGGAGGTACAAAGATTTAAATACCTGGCAAGTGTTCTAAGAGAAGACGGAAAGTGCGACACAGGGATCCGAAGGCGAATTGGCATGGCGAATGACGCGTTCCAGAAGTTGAGTAAGGTATTAAGAAACAGGAAAATTTCGCTAGAAACAAAGAAAAGAGTACAGGATTGCTATGTGATGTCAGTTCTTCAATATGGCAGTGAATGCTGGACAATATCATCAAAGATGAAGGAAAAACTTGAAGCAATTGAAATGTGGTTCTACAGACGGATGCTGTGGATATCATGGATCGAGTATGTGGGCAATGATGAGGGTTTGGAAAGGATGGAAACGAAAAGGAAATTAATACTAAGCACCAGGAAAAACAACTAAAGTTCCTTGGACATGCAATGAGGAAGTAGGGCTTGGAGAAGCTGATACTAACAGGCCAGATAGAAGGGAAAAGGAGACAAGGGAAAGTAGCGGATAACATATTTGAAGGACCTGATCAGGTGGATGACGGAACGAGTGTTGCGTGGTGTAACAGGGGAAAGCGTGCAAAGAGCCACCAGGGATAGGGAGATGTGGAAAGCCATGATTGCCTACGCCCTGAAATGACAAGGCACATAGAAGAAGACCCAGTCATTCAGTAGATAAAAAATACCCTCCTCCCCAAAACAACACGATTTGTAAGTTGATACTGAGAGAAACACAAGAGAGAATAGAAGTGAAAGATAGGAAAGTTTCGAAAATGAAATTAATGATTTGCTGGCATCGCGAGTTCAAACCCTGGGCCGGAAGTCCAGACCCAGTTGCGGCTTACGATCCCATCACGTTGAAACATCGGTTCACGTATTATCACCGAGGTTAAGCAACGTCGAGCCTCGTCAGTACATAGATGAATGATCGTTTTGAAATACTAGGTATTGTAAGCTTGGATGTGTGGGTGCGTAGTGGTTAATGGCTCGGAATTGTTAACCGAACAGTAGAGTTCGAATTCCAGTCAAGTTTGTTACATACATTTACGTGCAAATAATCTTGGGAAAGGTATGACTCCACCTCTTCTATCCCTATGGGTTAATTAGTAAGATTTGTTTACTAGAAACATTATAATTAAAAAAATTAATATAATTGCGTAATTTAAATAACCTATTGAGGTTGATATACAAAACAACAAACAACCAGACTAAGTGGAAATAGCGCGAGCAATGACTGGTCTGTAACAACAATAATAGTATGAGATCTTCCTCAAACTGGACAGCGAAGTGAAAATAATCTTTTTGAAAAAAATGAACAAATCCTCAGATTTTGTTAGTATATTTCAGATAAGATATTTTTTTTACTATTGTTTAGCCAGTAATATGCCCAAGAACCACTCAATATTTTTTTATAATCATATCGCCCCAAGCAAGGCATTTTACTGCCACTGTTTTGCAGGGGGTTACATAGGAGGAAAGTTATGAGAAAGAGTGGCAGGTTATAGGGGGTGTCAGGAAGTGGGTAAGAGAAGGATAATTGTGGCCATAAAGTGAGGGACCAATTTATATATTAATTGTAATATAAAATTGACCCCCACTTTTTTATAATCATATCGCCCCAAGCAAGGCATTTTACTGCCACTGTTTTGCAGGGGGTTACATAGGAGGAAAGTTATGAGAAAGAGTGGCAGGTTATAGGGGGTGTCAGGAAGTGGGTAAGAAAAGGATGAGAATACTGATGAGAGTGGAGTGGACGGAGAAAGGAGCATGAGAGAGAGGATGCAAGTTAGTGAGATAGGAGATGACCATTGACTTTACATTTAAATTCTTGGAGATAGTAGTTGACGGCGAAGCAAGGGAATTCTACAGGCATGAAGTGCGAGAAAAGAAACTGATGGAGTAAAATTTGCGTTTACAATTTATTGGTTTCACAGTAAAAGAGTGAATCTAATTTAACTTAAAATAATTTAAATGTATTCAATATACACATATTGAATGAATTTAAAAGGAGACGGTAAGATTATCAGATTATGAGGGTTTGTTGGAAATGTAGCGGTTGACTAGAAACTTGAATAGGTTAAAATTGTAGAGATTGGAAAAGCACCCTCTTAGGAGTGTTCCTGAAAATAAGTTTTTTGGAAGATGCTACTCGAAACTTTCTTACGAAGGGAATGATAATGATGTGCTCCTATGTACACGGCATGGTGAGTCTGAACCAGTTGAATTAAAGAATGTAGCTAGTCGGAATATCTAAACTTATAAATGAAACTTTGTGTGTGTCCGTTACTTATAGACTCCGAAACGGCTGAACCGATTTTCTTGAAAATTTACACAGTTGTACTATAAGCGTCTGCGAGTGTTCTTAGCTAGGTTTTGTGTCGAGGTACCCCCCGATGAATATCAAAAATCAATAATCGAAAAAATCGGGTTATAGAAGGAGTGGTCCGATTTTAATCAAATTTGATACACTCATAAACAAAGACATAAGAAACAATATTCAGAAGTTTCAAGGTTGCAGTTCTTACAATAGTGCAGAAAATCGATTATATATATATATATATATATATATATATATATATATGTGTGTGTGTGTTTGTGTGTCTGTTTATCTGCCTGTATGTCTGTATTTTTATTTTTATTTTTTTTTCAGCCCTTTTATTTTCGTTTTTGCTTCGGGTTTGGCTCTAAGTAGGTATAACTGTAGTTCTTAGTCTCAGCCATGATACCATTTACTCAGAGAACTTATTTAGCCTTCAAAATTCAGTTTACAACGAAAAAAACTTATTTGATATCGATACCAGGAAATCAAAATTTGACTTACATCCATTCATTTTTCTTTCAGTCTACGGTTTCGCTTTAACTGGAAACAACTATTGCTTTTTAGTCTTTCGTGCCAACGTCCAAAGAGTCTGAGCTCCAGGACCCTGGATTAGTTTTAAAGCTTTCATTACATTCGAGCAACGCCGGGCTATACTGCTAGTTTTCCAATAAGACAGAATGGAGGAGTGTGACTGTGTCTCCAGGAAAAGAGGTGTAGGTCGGAAAATAGTTCGTCGACCACAAGGTCGCATAAAAGCTCGTGAACTCTGAGGTTGGAAGGAAGATTGGGTAGCTCCAGCCCTGATATGGCAGCAATACACTATTTCTGGTCTGATATGAATTATTGCATGTCTTGCTATATGGACCAGCATTTCAACGACAGATACCTGAAGAAGGCCAGAGGTTATAACTACCGAAATATTATAGCAATCAAGATGAGAATGCTCGTCCATAATGAATAAATCGGCAGAACATGCACACGTTAAAATCTTTGTGTTTGATATCGGAGATTGAGCATTTATAAATATTGAGAGAGTGGGCATGAGAATCAACACTGCATGGTGATAAAGTTGATTCCTTTGTCCATAATATATAATTTAGCGTGCTTAAAAAAGACAGTTTGTAATAAGACTTTATGAAAATTTGCTTTTTCTTTTTTTTTTTTTTTTTTTTTTTTTTTATTGTTGTCTGCTTGGAACAATTCCGAGTCTAGGATTTTTTTTTCTCCTACTGGTGAAACAGTGCCATTCAGTGCCAGTCGATGTTGCTGAATGAGGAGTGAGTCATATGTTGGCTGTTTCGCGTATTGCGCTCCGAGGCATAAATAAACATGACAAAAAAGAACAAATAAGAAGCGATAAAAAAAAAATAAAAAAAAAACACATAGAGGGAGGGAGGGAGACAGCGCAGGAGAGGGATGGGGACAGAATTTATTCAAAAATAATTTCATTCATTTGTAATTAAAATCCGACAATTATTTGATTCTTGCAAGAATTTCCAAATTAATGCGTTTTTCACCGGAGGAAAAAAAACTGAGTTACATTATAATATCCATTGTAAGCTCTGGTAGCCATTTGGTTGAAACGAAAATCAAAACATTTTTACCAAAATTTAGAACGTGTTAGAAAGGACTGTTTTTTTTTTTTTTTTTTTGTTTCTTTAAGAATTTAAAAATACTTTCATCTTTCATCTTTCGTCTTAATAGTAATAGTAAACATTTTGATAGAAAAAGTGGTAAATTTTGGATTTATTCCCCGATAGCCTTTACCCCTTCAATTTTTTCCAAAACATTCTTATTTCCGTGCAAATGTATACGCTGATCTCCAGTCGATAATTATTTATTGAAGAAACCTACCTTTATTGATGTTAACGACCAAAAAAAATCGAACTTGTTCTAGCTCTTTATCTTACCCCTAACCACCCTTCTCATATCTAATTCAGTGCAGAATGACTTTAAGCGTAGTAAGCTAATTTTCGGCCTATTTACTTCCTTGTGCAATTACTACGCGATTGATTTTGTTTCGTAACTCAATTTCCGCTTAAAGTTGCGTGTATTTGCGTGTTTTTTTTTCTCCTTTTTTTTTTTGTGTGTGTGTGTGGGGGGGGGGGTATAGAATTTTTTTTTAAGGTTAACTATTTGCGTTCAAAATGTTTCCGCAATTCTAATATTTGAAAGAGACGACATTCTCCTCTGGATTCTAAAAGATTTCAGTAATGATTTCATTTTCTTGAATTTCGAATCCCCCCCCCCCCCCCATGTTCTTCGGGGATTTTATAAGGGCGCCCGTAATGATGGGTACAGTTGTCACGATTAATGTCCCACACTTATTTTCAGCTCTTTAACAAGATGGGGATTTTTTTTCTTCAATATATTGTCTGTTAGGACAGCGACATATCCTTGTATTCATGATTTTAATGAGCACATTTAAAATTGAATTTCGGAGACGATGAGTTATCATTATTTACATTTGTACTAATGTCCTCATCATTGTTGTTATCACATTAATTCGGCCGTTGTGTCCTCTGGCCTTTTTCTCACGTCTGTCGATCGTAATAAACTTCAGGGAATTTTAAACTGAACCCTTTATTTAATATGCAAAAATAGACTGTTCTCGTTCCGCAGTTCATATCCAGGGATATCTTGTAGGGAATTAAAATGTTGGTTCATAAATTTAGTGATTGTGAGTTCAATCCCTAGACCGTTTATTTTTTTTTTTTTTTTCGGTAGAAACGGGGCGAGCAATACTAAAAAAAGAGAGGGGGGGGGAAGTAGTTATCTCCTGGCATGAACAACGAAACAGGAAGATTCTATTCTCGTAAATTAAATAAATGATGGTTCGATTCCCTGAAATTTAACCGGAACGACAAGCAACTGATGAAGACGGGGGGGGGACTCTCGATAGGTTATGATAATAGTAGTTAGATTTTTTTTAATTCTCTCATTGTTTCTGATTTGTGTATATTTTACTATATTGTTTCAGGTGATAAAATGTCAGTCATTTATTAATTAGTGTTTCGTTTTGTTTTTACAGGTGGGGTAAAATGGGCAAGCATAAAAAGAGCCCTCGATGTCAAAATAGCGCGCGTAAAGAGAAAACAACAGTTGAAACACAACACACCAAAGTTAGAAATGACAACGATGTTGGTCATGGTATTGTACAAGAGGAAAGCGATCCCGGGGGTAGGCGTAGTGGGCGTCCCCCATCAACAACAGTCCGACGAAAATCTCTTGTGGAACGGCTGACCAGAAGGAAGATGTCCATGCAAATGAAAAAATCTATTTCGCTATTGCAAGTCACTGCCAGTCTGATAGCAGTGACCGGCCACACGGCTGTGTTCATCACTCCGTCATCGATCCTGGAGAACACGGGATCTTTGGGCGTGTCTCTCGTTGTCTGGCTGTTCGGTGGTGTTGTGAACTGGATGCAGGCTCTGATTTTCGTAGAATTTGGTACTTCCCTAGATGAGGCTGGTGGGGCATATTCTTATGTGAAGGCAGCTTGTGGCCCACTGGCCGGCTTCATGATGCTCTGGAGTTACATGATGTTAGCGACGGGTCCGTTTTGGTCATTTCTGGCCTACACAGCCGCTGTGTATGGGATAAAACCGATTTTTCCGAGCTGTTCTCCGCCAGACGGCGTTGTAAAAGTGATAGCCGCGCTTCTTATACGTAAGTATCCTAATTTCGAAAAAAAAAAAAAAGTAACATGAGTTAAGGATTAAGGAAAAAAAACTTAACTGAAATATATATATATATATATATATATAAGTAGCTAACCTAGAGCCAACTGGCCTACCAAGGTTTCACCAAATGGATCGTCAGGGCAAGTTGGCTCCAACTTGCCCTGACGATCCATTTGGTGAAACCTTGGGAGGTCAGTTGGGTCTAGGTTAGCTACTTATTTATTTGCTCTGCTATTGTATTGAGCGCTTGAGGTGTTAGGTTCCTCGTCTCGGGTTTTTTTCTTTCGACTCGTACTTTGACTAATGTTCAAGTGCTTAGTTCGGTTCTTTATTTGTTTCCATTTTCTCCCCTCCGCGTTTATACTCGGTGGGCTTTTCGAGACGTGTTCAAAAATAAATTCACAGATATATATATCCACACAGGTTGTTCTGAAATACGATATATTTATAAGGTCAGTTAAGTACCATACATGATACACGCTTTAGGTGATCATGTCTCGAAAGAGACATGACTGACTGGGCAGCAAATTATCCCGCAGTAGATTGCCATTACTTTCTGCAATAGACTGGTTGCCAGCCAAGGCTATAGAATCCAATCTGTTCTATTTTATAACCCATAACTGGAGGGAAGAGGCGGATTAATATATTTCCCAAGGGTATTTGTGCGTAAATAAATGCAAGGAATTCAACTTGAATTCGAACTCGGATCCCCGAGTTGTCGTTCCGGATCGATATTCACTGCACCACAACGTAGATCCACATGTCACAAGTACCCGCTAATAAACAAGGAAAAGGGATGTTGCGGTGCATTTTCTTTTGGGCCGAGAATTGACAAATTAGCTATTTTCAAGAAGGTGAAATTTCCTGCTAAAACAAATTGTTTCTCGCTCCAAAAAATTTTCAGCTAGAATTTCCGCCTTGATAAGAAAACATCAGTCTGTAAATGCTAAGATTGTCGGGATGGTGTCTCTCAAATTAATCTACTGAGGACAATAAAAGTAGCCAATACAGACTATATGCGCTAATTAATGACTTTAAAAAATTCTCGTACTGAAAAGAGCTGCTTTGATTTTTCAATATAAGACCAGGTGACTTTGTGTATTGGTTTGAAGACAGCTGTGAAGACATGACTACGCAATCGAAATCAAGTTTGCCAGTGCAGGAACAGCCTACGCCAGAAAATAAGAAATAAACGCCCCGGAACCGGTTTCTGCTTGGCTACAGTAGCTACCGGAAAGGGGCAAAATCTTTATTCAACCACCGTTAGTGGTCTTGTTCTTAATTTGAATTTAATGTTGTCTTTATCCTGTTTTCATACAAGCTTACGACCAAATTACATTGAAACACCGGTTATTTTATGATTACCGAAATTAAGCAGCGTCGAGCCTGGTCAGTACTTAGATGGGTGATCGCTTAAGAGTACTAGGTGTTGTAAGCTTTGGTGTAAGTGATAACAGCTCATGATTGGAAATTTGAGAGTTGAGTTCACTTAGATTGCTAGATTGCTTGACGGCCAAGGCTATAGAACCTAATCTGTCCTGTTATTTAACCCATAAATGAAGGAAAAAGACGGATTAATACCTTTCCCAAAGGTATTTGTGCGTAAGTGAATGCAAGAAATTAAACTGGAATTCGAACTCGGCTCTCCCATTTGTCGTTCCGAGTCGATATCCACTGCACCACAACCCGCATTCTTAAGAGCATTAGTGCAAATAAACAAACTCTCGACCTCAATTTGAGATTTGTTTGCTAATTCTATTTTCTCTGTTGCTAATCGATCATACTTCTCGCTTTTTACCGGCGCATTAGGAATTCCCTTTTAATGTCTTTTCAGTTTTGTTAGTTTTCCTCAACTGTTTCTGCAAGAACCTTGTCTCCAGAATCCAGGTCTACCTGTCCGCCACGAAGATTATCGCCCTTCTAATCATCATAGGTGGCGCCGCTATGAAAGCCTACGACGGTAAGCATATACGTGTTCGTCTTGTAGCACTTTGTGTATGAATTAACTAAAACATTAACAACAACAAAAAAAAATAACCATTTAAGTATCTAATGCAGCGATTTCCAAACTGGGGGTAAATTCCCCCCTGGGGAGAAATTTGAAGCTACCAGGGGAGAAATAATGTTTTCATGGTTAAACTACAACATTGGGGAAAACACATGAAAAAAGAAATACAGCATTCTTTGAGCGTTTGAATTACATATTGGTGGGAAAAACAACAAGGACCCATTGAAGGAGGAAATCTTCACTCACCTTGATCATTTGGGGGACGAGTTCAAGAAGTATTTCCCTTGTATCAACACTGAAGACATTTCAATGAGGCTGACAAGGAACCCACTTATATGTGAGGTGGATGATGTTCCTGAGGACATGCAAAATGAGTTCTTGGAGCTCAAACATGACTCTTCTGCCAAGGATGAGTTTCGTGCACAATATCTTGAAGAATTCTGGGTTAATGCGTGGAACATACCCCCAACTGAGCAACAACGCAAAGCACGAAACCTACTGAAGGTGGAATGTGAATTACGTTGCGCGCTTGCCAAAACTAAGCCTGGTATTGATATACTGATGCACAAGAAGCAGCATCACCCTTCTTACTTAATTAATTCTGAAGTAGAAGAGCAAACAAAAGTTTTTATTTGTTACTAACTGCTCTCTATGGCTATGCTTAGTTGTTACTAACTGCTCTCTGTCCACTTTACTTTGTAACTATAAGTTTATCAGTATATTTGTACATTTTGAAAAATAAATTAGCAAATAGTCTCAGTGTGTTTTAACTGCTCTTTCTCACATACACATGAAGGGGGAAATCTGGATGGTTGAACTGGGTGTAGGGGGAAATGACAGAAACATTTTGGGAACCACTGATCTAATGTCTTGATTACATGAAACCACAATACTAGAGGACGTGTAAAAGTAGCAAAAATTAATATGGATAGTAAATGTAACTCGAAGAAAATAAAATGGTATAATCCACATTACTTCAAACAAAAAGTTAACGAAATTGACATGAACTAGCAGTATAACCCGGCGTTGCTCGGGTGTAATGAAAGCTTTAAAACTAATCCATGGCCCTGGAGCTCAGACTCTTTGGACGTTGGCACGAAAGACTAAAAAGCAATAGTTGTTTCCAGTTAAACCGAAACTGTAGACTGAAAGAAAAATGAATGGATGTAAGTCAAATTTTGATTTCCTAATATCGATATCAAATAAGTTTTTTCATCGTAAACTGAATTTTGAAGGCTAAATAAGTTCTGAGTAAATGGTATCATGGCTGAGACTAAGAATTACAATTATACCTACTTAGAGCCAAACCCGAAGCAAAAACTAAAATAAAAGGGCTGAAAAAATACATACAGGCAGATAAACAGACACACACAAAAACATCTTGCCTTATATATATATATATATATATATATATATAATCGATTTTCTGCACTATTGTAAGAACTGCAACCTTGAAACTTCTGAATATCGTTTCTTATGTCTTTGTCTATGAGTGTATCAAATTTGATTAAAATGGGACCACTCCTTCTATAACCCGATTTTTTCGATTATCGATTTTCGATATTTATCGGGAGTATCTCAACACAAAACCTAGCTAAGAACACTCGCAGACGCTTATAGTACAACCGTGTAAATTTTCAAGAAAATCGGTTCAGCCGTTTCGAAGTCTATAGGTAACGGACACACACACAGACAGTTCCATTTATAAATGAGTTTAGATAATGGAAACGGTGATAACAGTGGACTTTAGAAATGTATTTTCCTGAAAAAATTGTTTTAAGATTTTGTGGATTTTAATCGGCAATATCTATTCGGTCAATGAATGTCGCGGCTTTTTTGAATGGAAACGGCCCATCTCACTATTACGACGTGGCGTCAAGAAAATCCAATTTTGCGATACAATAAAACGGTAGCGATACACTTTCTGATTCTTTTTTGGAGGGGTGAAGTAATTAGCCTATAAGATTGTGTTCGTATAAATTCATTGCAGGTCACATCGAGAATATTGTCCCCTTTTTTGAGAATACAGTGACCGATCCAGGAAAACTGGCGCTCTCGATATTTTATTCCGTGTTTGCATTTGGCGGGTGGTAAGTTAAAATTCGTGGATTTATTTATAAGATCAAAACGCTTTGCTTTATTTCTCCAAGGCTTTGGTGGATTATCCCGAAAATTCACGCCAAACTGAAAAAAAAAAATGATTCCTTAATTTCTTTTTCGGTGTGCTCACATGCAATTGATATTTACTAAGCTTAGCTTACAACTGCACAACACCAAAATGCAAAGCCTTCCTTGAAAATTATGGATTTTACCTGGATTCTAAAAATACCAACTCCCTGAAATAAAAATAGGAGACGGAGAATTCCAAACAAGGGGTCCGTGCACTCCCAGAAAGGTGAATTAAATCAGTTTGATATTTTTTAACGGATAAGAATTCGTATCTAACAGACTATCATTTAAGAATGTTATACGGTCACTGCAAAATATCCATACAATTAGAATTTTATATGGTTAGGATAACATAATTTCATACTTCTTCAATTATGTTCATTGTTCTTTCAGGACTTAGGTGATCATGGCCTTCCACGTCTCCCTATTCCTGATGGCTCTTAGCACGTTTTCTCCTGTAACATCACGCAGCCCCTGTTCTGTCATCCACCTGCTCAGGCCCTTCAAATATGTTATCCACTGCTTTCCTCTGTCTCTTTTTCCCTCTATCTGGCCTGTTAGTATCAGGTTCTCGAAGCCCTCTTTCCTCATTGCATGTCCCATGAACTTCAGTTGTCTCTTCCTGATGCTCAGTATTAATTTCTTTTTCGTTTCCATTCTTTCCAACACCTCACCATTGCCCACATGCTCGGTCCATGATATCCACAGCATCCTTCTGTAGAACTACATTTCAACTACGGTCAGTGCAAAACTAAAATGAAATATGTGTTCATGTTTATTAAGTATATCTTCAAAAGATGGGGGCTTGTAATTTTCAAAAAGAATCATCGGTTCTCAAACACAGGACAAAAATGTGTCACCTGTCACTTAATACGGGAGAATTTCCGTCATTGTCAAAATGCAGGACAATCGGCAACTCTAGTGGGTTCGATAACCAGCCAACTGTGCTGATGAGAAACCGACATCTATTTAACCCTACTAAACGTGCCGATTTGTAGAAAGATTGTGTTTGAAAGCTTTGTTCTAACCTGAACACAAATACCGGCCTCTTCTGCTGGTGGGAAATCTGCAATTCCCTTAGACACCAAGCAACCTCAAGGACTACATTTAATCCTTTGAAACCTTGGCTTTGGGTTTACCAGAGATCATATCCATGGAGTCCGGAGCTCACTGTAGTCAATTAAATGTTGTCTAAAATGTCTCTATTCTGTCCTTTTTAACATTTCCCCTCTTTCATCGGCGTCATTGGATTGACACACACTACTGTAGGTACTTCCATTCATTTTCGATATCTTAGTTTTTAAAGTGAATTTTTCAAAATAAAAAAAGCTTTCTTGAAGCTTTCATTGAAATCTAAATGGTTAAATTTATTTCCAGTAAGCAAAATACTCTAGTGTTATTTCAAATAGAAATTACATTGATTAAAGTTTCAACATTTTTAAAGTTTTGTAAAGTTATCGTTTTTTGGTTCATTTTTACAGTTTGACAGGTTTATTTAAAAAAAAAGTGGATTCTCTCTTTTAAAAATCTTTCAAAAATAAAATATACATCTGTAACACTTTATTTTCTGAAAATTAGCAAATTTAAAGTTAAATTAATCTGATTCGAAACAAGTATTACTTGTTTATAGCATGAAATTTAGAATATTTCTTAATCACAGAGGTCATATTTTTCTAACGCGTGAAGTGATTGATGACAGCCATGTTGATAAACTAAGCATAGATGACAAGAATTGACAAGAATTTATGAAACCTAAGTGAACGTTTCGTAAAGTCGAGTAAAAATTTGGTTACCCTCTGAAGAAAAAAAAAATTACCAAAATTTCGAACGTGTTAGAAAAGATAAATTTTTTTTTTTTTTTTTAAATAATGAAAATTTACTTTGATCTTACCTCATAATAGCATAAACATTTTGATGGAAAAACTTTGTTTTTATTAAGTTTGGGGCCTTTTTCCTTCATACTACACTGGTTGTTTTCTTTTCTTTCTTTTTTTTTTTCCAGAGAATTAGTGGAGGTATCTACACTACTGTTCTCCCTCTCACGTTCTTCATTAGTTTTAGATCGAAATCTAATTTTTCGCATCTCATTTTAAATGCAATGATGACTCTGTCATTCTCAATGTAATTACTTCTACTCAACCCCTTAATTTCAAGAATCAAGCAAATCGAATATTTTCTGAGCACGCATTGGCTGCTGCGTTTTTTTTTTTTGTTTTTTTTGTTTTGTTTTTTCTTCAGTTCAATTCACAGCAACTGGGCTGACGACTCACTCCTTTATTGTTTAAATTTCACTCAAACGCACAATTGAATATATAAACACTGGGCGCCGACATTTGCATTTACCATAATTCGGTGATTTCACACCCATCTACAGGTAAATATATAGACTCCTGAGCTTGTCACTGAATTATCAGTGAATAGAATTTGCGGTAATATTTGAAACTGAAGTTGATAATTTGTAATGATTTCAGTGGTATATGAAAAAACCGCTCCCAAGACGATATTTTCTAGTACGCGGGTGGCCATAAAAGGTTTTTATTTCTGGGTATGACGATAAACTACATCCAGCAACAAGGCCTCTGGTCGGGAGATGGAAGGTTCTTGAAGAGGGTGGAACCGCCTCTTAATTGCTACTGTTTCCAGGTCTACCCTGAGCTGGGGTGGTAGCACCTGTTAGGGTCCCAGCTATGGTCAAATAGTGACCTTCCTCAACTAAAACAGAACACTATGAAAATTAAAAAACTCATTTTTATAGTAAAAATGCCAGCAATACATTTGTATATAAACAAAAATAACCAACGATACCTATAAAACGACCAAAAATACATTTTATCTGTAATTCAGAACATACAATTGCGTTCAAAATATTTATATTTCAGCATTAAATAATCTATTGAGATGATATGCTGCTAAACAAAATCACTTAATCAATCACAAATGAGTTTTTACTTTTAGCTTCTTCATCCAGATGAAAGATGGTGTTGATGATACCAGCGTGATTGTTTATTGACAAACATCAGTTGCGCATTACTAAGGGAATTATCAGCAATAGAGTGCATTACGTTTCACCAACGGGCTGTCACGAGGCTCTCATGGGCCTCTTAAGACATCACTAAACTCTTCCTGTGAAAAGCGAGATAATTGCTTTCTACGCCCCTACAACATACGGAATGCGGTAGAAATATCACCCGCATAATGGTAAGATGAAGACACCATTGCCACTAACTTCTTACAATTATGTGGTGGGATATTTAAACATCACTCTGTATATTAACTTTTCTTCTATCATACAGATATCCATTTCTACGAATATTTAAAATAATTTCCTCTCGAAAGATACGGCCACAAAAATTCAATTTCATTGACACATAAGAAAAAAATCTTATATAACAATGTAAATAAACTGTACTTAAAACTTTTATCACGGTTATTGGACGTCTACTATCGGTCAATGCCATACGTGATACACGCTTGGACGATCATGTCTTGAAGAATACGACTGATTGGGCCGAATATTTTCTCACAGTATGTTGCCATTACTTTCTGCAGTAGACTGGTTGCCAATTAAAACTATAGAACTCAATCTACCCTGCTATTTAATCCGTAGTTGGAGGGAAAAGAGATGGACTAATCTCTATTCCGAGAAAGAGATTATATAGTCAGTGCAAAATATCAATGCAGTTAGAATTTTATACGGTCAGTGCAAAATATCAATGCAGTTAGAATTTTATACGGTCAGTGCAAAATATCAATGCAGTTAGAATTTTATACGGTCAGTGCAAAATATCAATGCAGTTAGAATTTTATACGGTCAGTGCAAAATATCAATGCAGTTAGAATTTTATACGGTCAGTGCAAAATATCAATGCAGTTAGAATTTTATACGGTCAGTGCAAAATATCAATGCAGTTAGTATTTTATACGGTCAGTGCAAAATATCAATGCAGTTAGAATTTTATACGGTCAGTGCAAATTAACCGTTTACTTGGAATTTTATACGGTCAGTTCAATTTTGGCTTATGCTAAAAAAGTACCAGTGTCACTAGTCTGGTTATCAGTATGAGCACGAATGACACTTGCAGCAGACAAATAGCAAGTTAGCCTACGGCATGGGTCGGCAGCCTACGGCATTTTGACCGGCCCGCAAGCCTGATTACCAATGATTACCTGATTACTATTTTTAACATGAGAGACGAGGCTTTCGAATTCAACAAAAGGCCCGCTGTTATCTTCCTCTGATCCACCCGACCGAATTTGAATACTATGTCCAATCACCTTCATTTCTGCGTAAAATATAAAAAAAATAAACATAAAACAAAAACTGAGAGCCTATTTGACCGACCGACCGACCGGCGGCAGACATTAGGCGGGGACACCTTGAAAGGGACAATTTCCCCTGCCACCTACCCTATGTAAGTCGCTGGAATCTTTCAATGTGCCATGTTCTTATCTTATCATACGTAAGTGTATATGTTTGCAACTATTTGTACTCGTATGTATGGGTATATGTGTTTCGCTTTTGTTTGTGTGTGTGTGTGTGTGTGTGGTTCGTTTATGGTACAATTTTCAATAACAGTTTCAAACTTACACGTCATAATTTCATCCATTTCACTTCGGTTGATTTTTTTTCACTTTGAAGTATTTTGACGTTCCTTGAAGAAAAGTAATTTTTCTTAGGTGCTTTTTAATTTTAAATTTTCTTTTGTTTTTCTGATTTCTCAATGTTTATTTTCATTATGGTTTTAAATATTTAGGTTGACAGAGGTCTGCATATATACTGTTCCTTAATTTTTCATTAACGGCCTTCGTCCAGCCCGCGACTCGTCATTATAACACTATCTGGCCCGCGGAGTCGAATGAGTTGCCGACTCCTGGCCTACGGGATACAGAGAAATGTATATGTTTACGCTTAAGCTGCTAAAATAGGCGTTGTTATTTCGACACAATATCCAAAATAAATCAGTAAGTCTTAAATTTCTAAACTTCATTTTCGTTCCAGGCAGGTAGTCATGAGTCTTGTAGAGGAAATGGAGAACCCGGCCAGGTAAGTTTTATTTTTAAAATGTTAGTGTTTTTTTGTTTTGTTTTTTTGTTTTTGTTGGTTATCTTGATTTTTCGCAAATTTGGGAATACAAATTACCGCACTTCGTTCTCGGGTTATGCGACAATATGTGATTAATACGGAATCAAAATAACTCTCTTCTTTACTCTTTTTAAATTCACGACCCTGTGCGAAAATTATTTTGACCAACAGAAAATAGAAAAAGGGACTGGCTCTTGGCTGACCAATGCAAGGTTCAGCGAGCCTATGTGAAAATTCCCTTTAACCAAAGGGAGCTGCTTACGAACTGAGAAACAGGTAACTAGCCGGTGTCAAATCCCTTTTTATATAAATAGCCAGACAAGTTGAATCAAGCATAAAAGACAGAAAGGAGAGAAAGATAGTCACACAGGTCTGAATAATGACCGTGTCAAATTACACGCTGATACATTATCAGCCTCGAATGAGAGTGGGAATTTCAAAGAACTATTCAACTCACAAGCTAAGTACCTTAAAATATTTTTTATTCGTGTTGAATACAACCGTATAATCTTTGTCTATATTTCTGAGATGAGGTGATATTTACATTATTCAAACTATTGTCCTCATCTTTGTTGCCATTTGTACGATGTTTCAGCCGTTGTACACTCCGGCCTTCTTCAGGTGCTAGAAATTTGAACCGAACTCTTTATTAGAATCACTGGGATATATGAACTCCATTCCTTGCGTAAAGCCTCGAGTGGAAGTCATGAGTTATCTCCCTCTAACCCTGCAAGTTACTTGTTTACCACTGCTGTAGCCTGGTATTGAACTCACAACTCTAAGAGTCAAGTCAGGAACTAACCAACGTCTATATCCACTTCCATGGAATATAGATATTTTCCACACAATTAAGGCCAGTGGAAATTATAATGTAACTATATAAAATAAACAGACTTTCCACTTAAACACGAGTATCAATTAAAACAATAATAACGTTAAACAAATAAAAATTCAGTTATGTCGGATATATATATATATTATACTATTTTAAAAACAGGGAATTTATTGTTAATCTCAAAGGCCCTTTTGTCCAACATCTCATCAGGAGAAAAATTATTGGAAAATGAATTAAACATAAAGAACAGTAACGACGAATATGAAGAGCAAAAAAAAAGGAAAACACGATAAAATGAATATACATATAAATATATATACTTATAACGAGGGGAGGGGAATTCACGTGTAAATAATTAGCGAGAGACAATTAAAATAAAATATCCCCCAACAAATTTAGAGACTTTACAAGATCCTTCTGCCGACAGATAGGTTTCCGTAATAATATAGACTGATTCCAAAATCTTTAAATGATTATTGAAACCAGTCATATATGTGGCACATGACCGAAAAAAAGGAGGTGGGTTGAGGTCGGTCGTCATTATCTAAAACCTAGCTGATCACATTCACGACCCAATCATTCATTACAATAAGAACCCGGCCGTCACCTCACAATCCTCCGAACACCACAATACCGCATATTCGCAGTGGGAAACCTAAAAACGGGAAACAAAACCCATGACATAAAAATATCATTTGTATACAATATAATACAAAAATAAATTTAAGAATATGAAAATGAGAGAGGAGGGAATGAATAACCCCAAAAAAACAAACCAAAAATTCGAACAAAATATTCAAAGTAAAATAAACAGATGTTAGTAAGACCCGTCCACCCCACAAAAATTCAGAGTGGCTGCCGTATTCCGCCAAAAAGCGAAATCAAGTAGAACACTCGCTAAGGGAGAGGGAAAGGAGAAAATAATGGAATGGGGAAAATCAAAGACTAACCCAGTCAAGATGATTGTTGGTTGGTTGTTTTGTTTCATATCAACCTCGGCGGGTCATTTATTGCCAACTAAATTTTTATTTATTTATTGCTGGTAATACCTTTTTCTTTCAACAATTTATTGTTGTTTTTATACAAGTTTTGTGTCTAGTAATACTTTTTTTCTTTTTGAGTATCAAGATTCATTGGGATTTGTTTTTTAAAGGGCAGGATCCCCAAGTCCTATCCTGTTATTTAACCCATAACTGGAGGGAAGGGACGGATTAATACCTTTCACAAGGGTACCAGTGCTTAAGTGAATGCAGAGTATTCAACTGGAATTCGAACTCGGCTCACCGATTTCTCTTTCCGTGCCGATATCCACTGCACCACAACGCACATCCGTTACTAAATGCTTACAGCACCTGGTATTCCCAAGCGGTCACCCATCTAAGCAGTCAAGATGAAAAATGGGACCAAAAACAAACTGGGAAAATTGGAAATCTCGACTTGGATCATAACAAAAGAGAAAGCCGGGAACAAGTTCGGAATAACAAACATTCACATTAACTAGGTACACAAAAGAAGTCTAACTTAACCAGGGTAGGATTTGCAGGAAACTGCCCCATTGTGACATAAGAGACTTTAAAAAATCAAGACTGGCCTCATTCGCGCAAACCAGACTTGCTACAGTTATCCACCTTAGCTGAAATTTGTCGATATCAAACGCTTTCTATCAGTTCTGATCTTTATATTGAATTGATGCTCAAATAATCTAATTAAATTCTGACAAGAATAATGTTTTTATTACAAGATTCCCTCCTTGTGCGTCGTCCAAATCACCATTCGAGATACGGCCAGCAACGTCAGAATTACCATCTGTTTCACCCCGGAATACGGGGGTGACACATTATCAGACGCGTACGCGAGATCAATGGATACGAGCCAATTGGGAGCGATACGAACCGTCAACTCGTCGACATAGGCCCAGAGAGGGCGCATCTGAGGACAATAGTAGAAGGCGTGCGCAGGCGTTTCTTCTAAACCAAGGTCACGCCGATGACAGTCGGGCAAATCCACCACACCCCATCTGAAAGCCACGTCATTGAGAGATAGCCCGTTGTCGCTAAAACACCCCACTTCGGCCGTTTCCGTAAAGCTTCGGTAAAGAGCCCTGAAAAGACTTTATTTGGGAAAATTGAAAGCTCTGATTATTCCAAACGAAAACTTCGCTCTTTTGTGAACATTGAATTTGACGATTGTACATTCTATATGGTTCGAAGTGGTAAAGACCCAACTAGCAAAATTTCGGCGTGCCTTTCTTGGATCAGAATTCATAGCGTGGGCAAGGCGGAGCGCCGTTATAATAGACGTCTCGAAGACCAGCTACTGTGTCTAGACCATCTTCACGACTAGCGGCCCGAGGGCGACGTCACAGTATAACGAAGCCGTGGGCATGGGCACGGAATTTCGCATGGAAGAGGTCCGTCGATGTGGCGATCGATATATTCGAGAGATCAAGACACCGGAAGGGGCATACTCTGAGGTCGATTGACGATATGTGCGAAACGTTTAGGCGGCATTTCGGAGCCGCTTTACTAAAGAGCCTGGTCTCTGTGAAAATGAGTTTCGCAACTATTTGTCTGATTTTCCTCGCTTGCGCCGACTGAAGCAGATAGCTGCAAAGATGAGATCATGGAAGGCGAAGTTCATTTGCCATTGAAGAGAGTCGGAAGTGGCAAGACTCCAAGACTTGGTGTACCCTATGAATTGTACTTGAGGCTGTCGCACATTTTGTACTGCTTTTGACGGTGATCTTTAACAACTGGTTTCGGCAGTGGTCCGTCTCCAATCGGATTTCCAGGGGTGTGATCACGCTGTTGAAAAAGGCCAAGGGTATTGGGAAAGTCTTAGATGATTACAGGCCCATAAATCTGCTAAACACAGAGTTAAAGATGTTGGCCAAGATCGTGACGGAGCGTTTGTAGTCAGCTGCTGAGATTCTGTTAGGACCTGAGCAGACATGTGTTGTGAAGGGCCGAACAATTCAGAGCAGCTTGCATCTGATCCGCACGATCATAGAGGGTGAAAATGACGACGAGTAGGCCGCGCTGAACAATTTAGATCTGTCCAAGGCATTCGATAGGGTTGATCATCGGTTTCTGGCAGCCGTCCTGCAGGCCGCCAGATTCAAAGACGACCGCTGCAAGTTGATTATCCTGCTGTATCGCTCCCTCAGTGCTGTGATACAGGTGAACGGAAGGCGGTCGAGCGTTTTTGTGCTGTCTCGGTCGGTTCGTCAGGGTTGCCCGCTGTCGCCCTACTTTGGCGTTGGAGACCCTCCTTTGCCGGCTAAAGGACAGGGCGTGCAGTCCGTCCCTACGCAGAATCACTGTACCTGGTGGGTCTCGAGCCAAGGTTTCTGCGTATCTATTTTCGTGTTGTCCCGGGACGACATTGAGGCGGTACAGAAGGCGCTGAAATGGTCGTTGGGTGCATAAACCGCAACAATCCGAAACGACATACTGTTCACGGCAACATCGGTCACGATCAACCGTCCCCCGCCCCACCGCGCTGACATGGACAAGGTCCACCCTTCAGAGTACTTTAACCAACAAAGAAACACTTTTAGCCTGCTACTCCCCGTATGTTTGACTAGACGACAGTCGTTAGACAGCATACAAGCATCAACTTCGCAAGCAAAGTGTGTCCCCTGGATCGCAGCCACATTTACTCAGAAGGACAAGAGATCACGAAGCAGGTGGACTGCCTTACTCCGATCTCTCCAGCGCCTCACATTCAAGCTGGCTAGCTTGATAGACATTTTTTAAGTGTGATCGTTTATTCACATACTGGACGGAAATCTGCAGTAGATAGGACCCCGACTGATTGTTCCAGATTTCCGGTATCGGACGTAATTCGTCCGTCCGTGACAATACCCCCGACGTCCGTACGGAACGTGTTTATCATAACTCTATATAATGAGGGAGGAGGAGTATAGGAACACTTCCAGCACAGAGCAAAGAAAGCGTTTGTAAATCTTTGGTCCCTATTTGAAACATTCGTATTTTCGGGAACGTCTCGACCGCTCTCTGCAAAAATTCCCAAACTCTTAGGTTTGCCCCCGATATTTCTCACAAGGGTCAGCATTCCGGGAACATTTGGAAAATTATTTGAATCTTCGATCGACTTACCGTCTGAAGTCTGATCCTTTTTGCCGTCAAAGTATTTCCGGGCAACATTTTGGCTTCCCCTCGAAACTTATCAGTACGTCCCACATCGCCCGGGACCGTCTTGCCAATATTTTTGGCACGATGTTTAGATTCTTCAGAGCCTCTTCCGTGCTCTCCCTGCTAACACCAACAAATGTTCGGGTTTTGACATCTGATGTCAGCAAAGAGATCGTCCTTGTCGTAATTACTTTCATCATTTCGGGAATTATCACAAGTTCATTGTCTTTTATGTACTCTTTATATTTTTCCTGCCTGGCAATAAGGAAAACTCTTCTCACCGGGGCTTTATTCCATACCGACGGTGAAGGTGTCAGAGCAGGGAACACAGCAGCAGTTACAACAACAACCAGTAATATTCCCGAGAAGGAACAAGGGATGGACTATGAGGAAATGCCTCCCTTGCAATCCCCATCGCTAAAAGGAGAGAGAGAAGAGAAAGAAGAAGTGATGAAAAAAAGAAAAGGCAAGAAAGATGTGGTTGAACGTGGCAGGGCTGAACGGGTCCTGGTTGCCGCCAAGACCCAATCCGCCCCTGTATCGCCAGTGAAAATCGAACATGTGAAGAGGAGTCAATCCACCTCTCCCGTAAGATTTATTTCATCTCCTTCCTCCACACCCACCTCTCATCCAGAGACATTCTCCCTTAAAACTGATAAACCCTTCCCTAAACCGGAGAAAGAAAAAAGAAAAAACAAAACCTCTACTGCTGTGTCTGCTGCTCTGGCTTCTTTTGGGCCGGCGGTGACGCTCTATTAGTTAGGGTGTTGTGCTGTTTCTATTGTTAATACCGTACAATAACATGTGCATCAAATGAACTGTTCTGGTGTTCAGTTTTTGTTATCTCTTCTTCATGTTAGTCTCTTCTTATTATTGGTTAGCAGAAGTGAAGGCTTCCTGTCTTGTAAAATTTCGCATAGTAATAATAACAAAAGAACCATTCAGTCCATAAATACATTTTTGGTGCTTAAAGGAGCTCTTCAGTGTTGTCCTGCCTTCATTGCCGATTTCGGGTTTTTAAACATCATATCGGCTCAGTAACCCCGATTTTTCGGCCCAGAAGCACGAAACCGGCTCCTTACTTTGGTGCTACTTGTTTAGGATTTATTTTCGGCAGAATTCATACTTTTTACTTCAACCAATGGGAAGATTTCATTTTCTTGCCTTCGCCTATTTAATAACAAAATCCGAGTTGCACCCATTTCTCGCATCTTTATTCACGGCTACTTTTTCTGGTATGTTCGTTCATTTTTCTTTCTTCACTAAAATTTACCCCTATACTTTGAATTGCTAATACTAATTATACTTTCTTGCCTCTATTTATTACCATAGATTTTTAAACAAAATTTTACTATTCGACTGGTTTATAATTAGCAATACCCTTCCCAAAAATTTATCGAAGCTACCTATATTCGCCTTACCTAATTCTATTTCTGAAAATTAAAAGTAAATTACTTATACCAGTCACCTTTTGCTATTCTTTCAAAACCTCTAACTATATAGATTTCTGTTGAAATAACAATATAGATTTCTGTTGAAATAACTATTTTATTCTTCCCGGGATGGGGGAAATTCGTTTAAAATTTCTTACTACCTGAATATCTTCCTCACTAATTCATACTCTTACTATCACTCCTTCACATAGGCTCTCACACATACCCATTCACGCCTACATTCTTGTCTTTAAACAAAATTACGGCTGACTGTTCGAATTCCAGCCGAATTCATTGTATTCACTTACGCGCAAATACCCTTGGGAAAGGTATTAATCCGTCTCTTCCTTCCAGTTATGGGTTAAATAGCAGGACAGATTGGGTTCTATAGCCTTGGTCGGCAACCAGTCTACCGCAGAAAGCAATGGCAAGCTACTGCGGGATAATCTTCTGCCCAGTCAGTCATGTCTCTTTCGAGACATGATCGCCCAAGCGTGTATCACGTATGGCACTTAACTAACTGACTGACTGACTGATCGGATGAATCTAACTAAATGCATATGAAACAATTTAGTTAACGAATGATAAATTCTATTTACATTTAGAATTATCCACTTGACAATAAATACTAAAAATAGTATGAAATACATCATTTAAAAAAAAAACTGGGGTGGCCTAATAATTATGGCCGGTAGTGTGTGTGTATGTATATATATATATATATATATATATATATATATATGCACCCACACACGCGGGGTCATGAGGAGAAAAATATATACTTATCATGTTTAAAGTCGCAAGAAGCACTCACCTATCAAATAGGTGCAGCGTTCTCTGTCGTCTCCCCACGCGACTACATAACCCTTTATCAACGAAAAGGGTCATTAATTTTTCGTATTCGTTTTATTATTAAGAGTGAAAGCTTGGATTTTAAAAGGCAGTAGAAGGAATGACGTCACATGAACGTATGTCGAACATTGACTCAACGTCTCTCCGCGGGTGGTATTAGCCAGTTGCGAACCTAGGTGTGGGAGGCATATCGACGCTTCAGAATTCTTCAATATCGGCTTCCCCACTTAGGCTGAATGCAACACAATGCCATTTTTCTTGAGAGTATTTTGAGCCATTCAGCTCGGCCAAAATATAACCCGTAGACCCTTCAAAAGGCAGTTGCGCTACTGTCGATTTTCCCCAAAAGAAACTCTACCCTTCGGCGGAGACTCATCCGGGTTCCTCCTGCCAAACGCAGTGAGTCCGACAGTGACAAAACTCAATCTGAGACTTATAATGTTGTCCCCCTTCAGATCCTTTGTTGAATTAGAACCGTTTTGGACTTGTATTCAAAACCTAGACAAAAGCAACTCATCACTGTCAGAATGCTAAGCCCACGAGTCACTCCGTCCAATAGCTGACAATTCATCTTTCCTTTCCTTATGAGCTTGCAGTGGCTCCTTACAGAAGAAAATAACGCATAAACTATTTGGGGAGATTTAGTAAATGGACGGCAGAACAAGTTTTAGGAGAAACTAGCAATATAGCACGTCGTTGCTCGGGTGAAACGAAAGCTTTAAAACTAGTCCATGGTCCTGGAGCTCGGACTCTTTGGACGTTGGCACGAAAGACTAAAAAGCAATAGTTGTTTCCCGTTAAAGCGAAACCGTAGACTGAAAGAAAAATGAATGGATGTAAGTCAAATTTTGATTTCCTGGTATCGATATCAAATTTTCTGCACTATTGTAAGAACTGCAACCTTGAAACTTCTGAATACCGTTTCTTATGTCTTTGTCTATGAGTGTATCAAATTTGATTAAAATCAGACCACTCCTTTTCTAAACCGATTTTTTCGATTATCAATATTTATCGGGGGTACCTTGACACAAAACCTAGCTAAGAACACTCGCAGACGCTTATAGTACAACTGTAAATTTTCAAGAAAATCGGTTCAGCTGTTTCGGAGTCTATAGGTAACGAACACACACACACACACACACAGTTCCATTTATAAAAAAAGTTTAGATAACAAAAAGGCAAAATTTATTAAGAGCTAAGAAGGGTAGAGCATTGTGGAGAACTACGATCGCCTACGTACTGAAGGAACACGGTATATCGCGAAGAAGATACTGTGCCACTTACGCACACATCCACACATACATATCCACATTACCATACATATTTGTTCAATATTATTATATGCACACTTTCACTCCTACGCATTTTAACATCCGTGTTTTCATTTGCAAGACACGTTGTGTTAACAGGTAGTGATTGGTCAATTCTAACTGATCACCCTGCGTTCACGTGTTCACAGCGTTTTTCCCGCGTATTCCGCTTGTCCATATAAACAGCGCATGACCACGTGTTGCTTTAGTGGAAGCCTAGCCATCACGGGGCTGCGGCCATGTTATTCCACTCACATATACATACCGCATTTAATTGCAGGTCGCAATTAGGCGCGAATTTATTTACTTACACATACACTTTTCCCTATACAATGGGAACTCAACTCAACTCAAGTATGTATTTTATCTTGCATTGACTTTCTTCAATGAATATTTCAATTCGTTTTTTCCATGCAAACAAACTTTCATTTGTAGCAGATAAGAATTTAATTAAAATCAAATCTCTTCTTTACTTTTACAAAAATTCACAACGATGGGTAAAATCCTGGTTTTTCCCAAATAGAAAACGGATTAACCATGTGCTTAAAGAAAAAATCGAAACCAGATTTCGCAAGTAAGTGTTAAAATGATTTTTGACCAATGGGAACGACTTGCAAGACTAAAAAGGACTTTGCGAGTAAGTGCGAAAAACATCTAGATTACAATATAAGGACTTCATCAGCGTCAGAGGGTCAGATGGGAGCCGCGAGACGAAACATCTAAAATGTAACTTCAACTTCAAGCGACTCGGACATTGCCCTCTTTCAACAAATTACGACTACGAACATTTTGTACGAACTCTTGATACCCTTAACTTTCTCATTAGACATTAATTTCTACGAATTCTTGTTATTCCTTTTAATAAATTTCTATTTTAACATGAAAAACGTATATTTTATTCTTACACTATTCCACACAATTCCACATATTCCAACCTGCCGACAACCAACCTTCTGATAACGATAAAAACTTTTTGATAATTCTGATGATGATAAATTATGCATAAAACTTGTAAGCTGTAGGGAGTTCGGTTAAGTCTGACACAAGGCCGAATCAAAGAAACATTAACCAGCTCCCTACGCTACACATTCAACAAGTGGCATTCTTTCTGAGAACATTTGACTTCGGTCAATGGGAAGAAACACCTGTCTACTTATCTATTGTCGAAGGTATTCCATGCCTTTCTCAACCATATTTGTAACTTTTGTTAATACATTGTTCTTTCGGTTGTCTCCCCCATCGTTGTTTGCTTGTTCTTTCTTATTTGTTTCCTATGTGTAATATTGCGTCGAGTCGAGTCCCAAATTAAAATATCGTTAGCGGATACCCGGTATCCGATACAATACGAACTCTGAGACACAACGTGTAGTAGTCATTAGTCGGCCGGTTGAAAGCTAAGTGAGGCCTTGCCGTGTGTTGTCCATACTTCACCTCGACGGCTTTATGCTCTCTTCCGATCTCAAGTGGAATCATTACATTGAATCAATAGCTAAACCCACTGCTAGGAAGGTTGGATCACTGTGTTGGGCCAGGATGTTTTTGTTTAGTTTTTTTTTCGCTTGAATCCATCCGGCACATATACAAATCAACCATCCGTCCGTGCATGGAGTACTGCTATCATATATGGTCAGGCACCTTCGCTGTTCATCTCAATGTTCTTGACAGGCTCCAAAGGAGAATCAGTAATGTGATAGGTACCGACTTGGCGGCTCGACTCCAACCGCTTTCTCACCGACGGGATATGGCTTTCCTCTGTCTGTTCTATAGATACTTTCATGTCTTCTGCTCCGACGAGCTTAAGTCACTGGTGCCCCTACCACAGGAGTTTACTCGTGCAACCAGACTGGCAACTGGGTCCCACCCATTTACAGTTAGATCAACCAAATGCAGACGATAATTCTACTCCACCAGCTTTTTTTCTCGCATTTCCCGCCTGTGAAACTCTCTTCCATATTCTTACTTTCCTAACGGCTACAACCTCCAGGAATTTAAATGCAATGTCAATACCCATCTCTCAACCAACTTGAATCCAGTTCTTTCTATATCACCTGTATATTTTTCCTTTCTCGCTACCTTTACAACTGTTATCACACCTGTATTCCCATCCTTCTCTTGCCCTTTCTCTGACACCCCCTGTAACTGGTTCGTCTTTCTCTTTATACTCCTCCTGTCTAATATTGTACTCTTATGTAGCCCCCTGCGCATCAGTGGCGTTGCCGCCTTGTATGGGGTGAAACGATTTTTAAAAAAATGATAAATAAGGATTGATATTAGAAATGTTCAATCGGATTTTCTTCTCTTAAAGCCAACCCGTTGTCGAGGATAATCTTACTTCCGGGATGGAGAATCAATGTCTTGTCATCTTTTTCCAGTGTTTAAATAATCTTGTGTTCTGTATTATTTCAGGGATTTGCCTCGAGGAGTGACAATTACATTCATTGTCACTATAACTGAATACATTCTCACATTGTTGGCCTATATGACGTTAATATCAAAACGCGAACTTCTTCAGTCCAATGCAGTGGCTCTCGTAAGTAATTTTTTTTTTTCTGCATTTAATTGTAGCTTTCACTTTTCTTGGGTTTTTGTTAATCCTTAACTCAATGCAATACGTCATCTTTTCTGCCAAAACAGAAATATTCGAACGGGAATCTCGTCCCTCCCCCGTTCTGTGTGTGCGTTGTGGTGCAATGGATATCGGCTCGGAATGAGAAATCGGAGAGCTGAGTTCAAATTCCAGTCGAGTTCGTTGCATTCACTTATGCGCAAATACCCTTTGGGAACTTATTAATCCATCACTTCCCCTCCAGTTATGGGTTGAACAGCATAACAGATTGGGTTCTATAGCTCTGGTTGGCTACCGCAAAAAGTAATGTCAACCTAGTGCGGAGAAATGTTCTAGTTAGTCATGTCTCTAAAGAGACATGATCGCCTATTCATGTATGTCAATTAACTGACTCGTTAACTTACTATACTCTCTCATTTCTCTCATGTTTTAACTCTCTCGCTGCCTTTATTTTTTCTTTCTTTTGTATCTTTTTTTCTCTTTCTCTTTGTCTCTCTTTCCATTTGTATCTCTTTTTCTTGTCGTCGTCTCTGAATCTCTTTTCTCGCTGCCTTCTCTCTCTCTCTCTGCACTTCAGTTCTTGATATTTTTTATTTATGATATTAATATAACGATATCAGTCAGTTAAATTTCATACGTAATACACGCTTTGGGCGATCATGTCTCGAAAGAGACATGACTGACTGGGCAGAAGATTACCCCGCCATTACTTTAGTAGTAGGTTGCCATTACTTTCTTCGGTAGACTGGTTGCCAGCCAAGGCTATAGAATCCAATCTGTTCTATTATTTAACCCATAACCGGAAGGAAAAAAAATGGATTAATACCTTTCCGAAGCGTAAGTGAATGCAAGAAATTCAACTGGGATTTGAACTCGGCTCCCCGATTTGTCGTTCCGAGTCGATATCCACTGCACCACAACGCACATCCAATATAATGATATAGAACTCTTAAAGATTCATTGATATTTTTTCAGCTTTTCATAAGACGCTTTTACAATCCCCTGACCGTCATGATATCAGCCTGTGTCGCCTTCACTTCGATTGGGGCTCTAAATGCATCCGTCATGGGACATTCAAGGTATGCCGATTTCTATCACATAATCTTCAGCCCTTATAAAATATCGACTAAATACTTACTTTCTATTCGTTATATAACGTTTATTAAAGTAGATAATTGTTCTCTTGTACTATTAATTATTGTTCTAACTCTCTTATTGTGCCTGCCGCCTTTCATAGTATATAAAACCTCTGATTTACATACAGTATTCTGGAGTTAGGCTAGATACAACTCCTGATAACCTAAAAAGTAATATTAAGATACATTACTTTCGCGAGTAAAAACCTGGAAATACTTTTTAACTATTTGTGGTAAAGAAATGGGGGTGATATTCTTAAATTTTATAAAACACGACAATTTATTAATCTTTATATATTTTCATAACAAAAATTTGTCGTAAATAATCAGGCCAGTAGAAATAAATATATAAATATACTGTTTGATTAAAAACCGAATATCTACTCAAATACGAATGTCGATTAAAAATAATGTTCAAATAAATTAAATATGTTGGTTGTTAAAACCCTTTTATTAATCTTCGGGATTTTCCGTAACATTGTATATCTACATTTGTTGGCATTACGATACATTTCAGAGCAGAGAGGGCTATTTACGTAGAATAGAAAATTGTTTTATTAGGCTTGATTTGACTTCGAAATATATACGCGTATGTGTGTGTGTGTGTGTATACGCGCAGATATACATCAATGTATGAATATTTATCAGGTGTTAATACAAAAGTGCTCAATGCGGTATAACAGCAAAAAGTATCCCACGTTTTTAGCACGACTCGGAGTTTCAATGCTTGAATGCACTCTTCATGGCCTGAAAATTGTTTTTTTAGCCTGAAACAGACTGTTGCTATTCGGTGTTGATCTTAGGGTTCAGTAATATATAATCTGCTTAGAACAGTGTCAAAATACAACGTCTCTAACCTGACCCTGAATTAAGCAATATTTGGCAAATTTCAAAACTTGCCATATCCTTTTGACTGACACAGTATTTTTTTTTTTTTAACTCAAGTAAAAAATGAATTTGATATACTTCTGCTAGTAATACTAGCAGAAGTACCCAGTCCTGCCCAGGTTTCTAAATATCTTAAATTAATACAATCACAATCACACACTATACATTGTATCGTCGATCTACCGTATCTCCTTAGCACGTGGGTGATTGTGGCTCTCTGCAGCCTCCTATCGGTTTTGCCTTTTAGCAACGTTGGTCTCTTTGCTAAGTTTTACTTACCCCATTCATTCACGCTGTTTACTTCTGTCTCTTTTGCCTTTGATATGTGAGTGGCATATTCTGCAAGCCTCCTGTTCTCATTACGTGTCCAAGAAATTTAAACTGTCTCTCTGATTCTGAGAATAAATCTCCTTTTTTTCTATTTTTCTTAAGTTATTTTAAAAATTGCTAATAATCTTCAACATATTCAAGAATCTTGGTTCTAATTCCAACTGTTTTCTTAAATAGGTTCACACTCCTCCCTGGTCTTTTGAACAGGAGTAAAGGTTTATTCCTTGTTTCCTGTTTAGGATTGGGTTTCTGGTTTATTCTAAAATCTACTTTAATTCTGGACTTCTAACGTCTCCGGCTAAACTCTGAAATTTATACTATTATTGAGTTTCCGGTTGCTTCTAACTTTTTTCCTTCTCTTTCACACCCAGTAACCCCCCCCCCCCACTTGCGTCTCAGTGACGTTATCGCCTTGTTTCGGGTGATTTTTAAAAAACTGTTTGGGAGGAATAATTTTGTTTTACTGTTTTATAAAAAAAATTATACAAACAAAATATAAGACATAAAACGAAATTGAAAATATTCTGAAGTATCTTTATCCTATTAACTGCGAATATAATCTTTAAATTAAAAATGGCCGCTTTAATTAAATGAGAAAATTTTCTGAGACGATAATGTACAGAAAGCGAATTGATTTCTTCGGCAGGATATTTACATTTATTTATTTTACCATTTCATCCTTTTTAATAAATCTTATGTTGTCAGTCAGTCGGTTAAGTGCCATACGTGATACATGCTTTGGGTGATCATGTCTCGAAAGAGACATAACTGACTGGGCAGAAGATTATCCCGCAGTAGCTTGCCATTGCTTTCTGCGGTAGACTAGTTGCCGACCAAGGCTATAGAACCCAATCTGTCCTATTATTTGACTCATAGCTAAAGGGGGAAGAGATGTATTATATTATTACGTAGTAATTAGTGGGGGATCAGTTTAATACTTCATAACAATATAAAACTCATCCCCCACTTTATGCCCAGGAGACCCCTTAATCATGTTTTCAACTATTATATTCAGTCAGTCAGTTAAGTGCCATACGTGATACACGCTTGGGCGATCATGTCTCGAAAGAGACATAACTGACTGGGCAGAAGATTATCCCGCAGTAGGTTGCCATTGCTTTCTGCGGTAGACTGGTTGCCAACCAATGCTATAGAACCCAATCTATTATTTCCTAATTTTCATCTCCTCCTCTTACCTTTATTCAAATTAATATTTTGTTTTACAGTTTGTCTATTTTTTAGAAGATTAATGCATTTTATTAAATTCAAATTGCTTACGAAGTATTAATATTAACTTTAAATATTTTTTCTGGATTTATAAAAATATATACTCTCGAAACCAGTGGCCATAACTAATATAGCACAAATATGGTACCGGTCACTGGCACACTGGGAAGACTTGTTCCGTCAATGATGACTGCCCTTAGAATGAACAAGATATCATGTCCTCATGTTTATTACAGATTGTCTCAAAATGTCCCTGAAATAGTAGATATCTCAAAAAAAAAAAAAATCCCGGGGTTCACAGTCCACCCCCCTCTTACTCAGCTGGATTGGCTTGCTTTGCTTGCCAGTCCCTGGCACATTGAAAAAAAAAAACTACTGGTCCGCCACATCAGATAGTTTGAGTAGCACTGCCATGGATTACACTGAGGAGTAAGGAGCTACAGCTATCAACACTGACTTCCATAGCAAGTTACAGGATGGAATTGCTAGCCCCATGCCCAACCAGTTCGGAGTTCTTTCTCCTAGACTGGTTGCCAACCAAAACTGAAGCCTTGCTCTACTATTTAAACCATAGAATATATGGATTCGTACCTCTTACCAATGGTATTTGTATGAAAGTGGATATAATGAACCCGAGTAGAATTCAAACTCGTCTCTCTGATATGTCATCTCAAGCCTCTGACCATTTAAGATAAATTCATACAAGCTTAAAATTTTACTCACACTGATATTTCTTCACCTTCCAGGGTACTTTTTGCTGCAGCCCGACACAGACAAGCTCCTCTCTTATTTGGGATGCTTCATATTAAATACTTAACACCTTGGCCTTCAATATGGATACTGGTAAGAAATGTTTTTTTAACATTTATATTTATCTTCCCTTTTGCTATTCGAAAATTTATAACCTGAAAAGGTACAGCCAGGTAGACTCATACATATTTATAGCATATCGCCTGAAATCGTTCAGCCAGGTAGACACACATAAAAAATGACGTAATGCGTTTGAGTAAGAAAAAAAAAATCCTGCTCTCAGTAAAAACCAATTTATGCTTAAAATAGATGTTTGGCCTTAAAATTTGCATTTTTAATAGCAAATAAATACAATTGTTTGATTTTTTTTCTTTTTGAGTACTCAAATTAAACTAAATACAACTGATTACTAAAGGATGAAAAATTTTCTCGTATTTCGACATCTTTCTGGGATTTTGTTCATGTTACATTTGAAAAAATATATAAAATTATTCACTATTTTTCCTTAATAATGTTGAATATGTTAAAATTCAACTTTTTAACAAGAAAAATCTCAAGTTAAAATTTGTCGAAAAATGTATTTTAAAATAAAATTATCTATTACGACATGTTTCTAATTTGTATTTATTTTCAATTTTTCTAGTTACATTGTTCACATGTGATGTTCCATTATTGTACATAATTAGGCTACGCTAAAATTTGTATCACTTATGATGTAGTCGAGTGATGGGCCGTATAATAGATTCGGAGGGGTACGTGACACTTACATTGGCCGTGGTTATACTCACAACGTTTCGGCTGTTATACTCGATAACCTTCTCAAAATTTTGAAAAGAAAACATTTCATTTCACTTAATCTGTTTTACTCCCTCTTTTATTATTCAAAAGGTTTTTTTTTGGGGGGGGGGGGTTCATGCTTTAATACTCAACAATTTGTGTCGCCTTTTCCACTGAACTAGGTCGTGACTTTTTAGCACTACTAGACCCAGGAATTGAACACCCAACTGACAGGAAACCAGATATGACTCAGTGCTGAAAAGTCATATACTCTTCTTCAGTGGAAGAAACAGACAAGCGACACAAAAATGACTGAGAATGGTGAGACGAGTTGTCTCCCCTAAGCATGAAATGCGAATTGAGAAAATCAAATAAATGGCCTGGTTCAAAATTCCATGTAGGTTATGATGTACAACAACAGACAGCTGAAGAAGACTAGACAGTATAACAACTGAAACGTTGTGAGTACAGCAACCAAAGTGAAAACGCTGGTCTGAATAATAAAATATCTAATAACAACAAATCCTCGTTTCAACGATTCTGGTGGAAACATTACTAAAATACGTTGTAGATTCGGGCGAAATGGGTGTGGTCATATAATCTTTTTTCTCTTTTTAAGGAAGTGGGACTATTTATTTCCATATTTTAAGGGCTCTTCTTGATTTAAACTCTCCTGATGGGACTTAGCTGTCTTCGTTAACTCATCTCCTGACTAAATACATTTTCGTTCATATAAAAGTACATGACAAGTTTTGTATCAATCTGCAATCTAGTAAAATTTTACTACTTACATCATGTCCGACGTCAGATTGTATTCCGATAAAGTATTATTAGATTAATGTCTAGCATGAATCCGGAATTAACATAAACTATTATTGGATTCTTCATGTCTGACGTAAATCTTAAATTCCGGCAAAGCATTATTGGTTTTAGTGTGTCTGATACCAATCCGAAAATCCTGTACGATATTATTGGATTCATCATATCCAATGTCAATCCGAAATTCTGGTAAAATAGTATTGGATTCATCATATCCACAGTCACATTATTGGATTCATCATATCCAATGTCAATCCGAAATTCTGGTAAAATAGTATTGGATTCATCATATCTACAGTAACATTATTGGATTCATCATATCCAATGTCAGTCCGAAATTCTGATAAGATAGTATTGAATTCATCATATCCAGTCACATTATTGGATTCGTCATGTCTGACATCAATCCAAAATTCCGGTTAAATATTATTGATTTCAGTTCTTCAATCACTAATAACTTCTTTTTTTTTCATGGCTTAAACTTTATTTATTCTTTACTGAAAATTAATTTCACATTCCATCGTAATGTTTTCTAAACAATTAACACCTTACAGAGTCCCCCCCCCCGCCCAAAGATCATAATCCTACTTAGTAGACTGATGCCAAGCACACTCCACCCACGTCTATTGAACAGGTTAAGAGGCTCATCCCTTGTTCCCTGTTTAGGATGTGGTTTCCGGCTTTCTCTTTTCCAATCTTTTCACTATTACGTAGCCCCCTGCATATCAGTGGCGTTACCGTCTTGCTCAGGGTGATACGATTAAATATATATATATATATATATATATATATATATAATAGCTGGACACGTTTGATCCTTTGCAAAAACAGTAAATATTGTAACGCTTAAGTGCGCATGCGTTTTTCCATCGCTGAAACCCAGTGTAAATATATTATTTACATTGTTCGGACTATTGTTCTCATCGATATGTTTCGACACTTGTACGCTCCAGCCTTCTTCAAGTGCCAGGAATTTCGAACCGAATCCTTTATTAAGACCACTGGGGTATATCATTCTCATTCCATGTACGCTGCCACTTCCGGATGCCATATAGTTATCTCTCTTTAAGTTAACTCTCTAAGTTATATTCAACTCTACTGTAGCCTGGTATTGAACTCGCAACTCTATGGGTCAAGTCACTGGAACTAACCAACGTCTATATCAACGTGTTTTTTTTTAATCGTATCACCCCGAGCAAGGCGGTAATACCACTGATGTGCAGGGGGCTACATAAGAGTAAAAAGATTAAGTAGAAGAGAGTGAAGAGGAAGACGAACCAGTTAGAAAGGAGCAAGAGAAGGATGGGAATACAGGTGTGATGACAGTTGCAAAGGTGGAGAGAAAGGAAAGGATATACGAGGTCGTGAAAGAACTAGAGTCAAGTGGTTAATAGATGAGTATTGACATTGCATTTAAATTCCTGGAGGTTGTAGCCGTCAGGAAAGCAAGAAATATGGAAGCGAGTTAGTTCCTTTGATTTGACCCAAAAAGAGTTGTGAGTACAACAGCAGTGAACAAATAACTAAGAGTTCAGTTAAAGGGAGATAACTACATGGCTACTAAAAATAGCACATGGAATGAGGATGGTATACCCCAGTGATCGTAACAAAGTGTTCGGTTCGAAATTCCTGGCACCTGAAGAAGGCAGAGGCGTACAACGGCGGAAACGTCGTAAACATGGTAGTAAAGATGAGGACAATAGTGTAAATACTATCTCACCACAGAAGTATAGACAAATACCAGTATGAATAGATAACGTATAGGAAGGACATGCTTTTGCAAACTTAACAATGTTGTTTACGTATTTAATTTATTATTTTAACAGTTTTGTTTTTTTCAAACTCCTCTTGGCTTAACCTAAATTACTTTTAACCATTTCGCTCTAAGTACACAGTAATTAATTTATAACAAACTTAAACCTGTTTATTTCTTGTGCTTTCAGTGTGTCTGGTCACTGATTATTTTGTTCAGTGGTGAAATGCAGTTCATGCTCGATTTGGTCAGCTTTATCTCCTGCCTGATTGCATTAGCCATCGCCATTGCTTTGGTTTATTACAAGATCAAGAAACCCGAATTACAACGGCCATATAAGGTAAAGTCTAAGTTATTTTCAACAAATCACTGCCAGTATACAGTGCTGATTGCAGACACGGAAGGGAAACTACAAGACCTCCTAGAGAAGGTAGCTGAAAAGAGTGACAAGAAAGGACTACAAATAAACTGCAAGAAAACTGAATGAGCAACCAAAATGCCAAATACAGGTGGGGGATATTAGAATCAAGCAAGTACAATAATTTAGGAAGTGTTTTAACAGGAGATGGAAAATGCGACACAGAGATCCGATAACGAATTGGCAAGACTTAAGAATATTTCTTGAAATTTTTCTCTACACGAAAGATGTCTCTGAAGAAATATTTATTCTATCTCGTTTTGTGTCACTCTTTTGCTTTGTTTATGTTCTCAAAAATTTTAGTTTTTGTTTAACACACAACCTCTGACCTAGTGACAATTTTGGTAACCACGTGATTAGCTGTGGTATTTGTGGTAACTTTACAATATGCCAAGCACAAAATATTCAGAAATATCTAAAGTGCCAACTGCATTCAATTGTCTCAGATCAGTGTGTAAAAAATGTTTCAAGCGAATGAAGATTGTAGGTCTTAACGGGGAACATCTTTGTAGACGAGCGCTGCAAGATCATAAACAACATGACTTGAAGGCTTTCAATAACAACAGCAAAATGGAACTAAAATGGATATCACAGCTAACTCTAAGATATGATATATCCAGTGATAAAACTAGTAGTTCCGACCATCTCAGCAAGCTAACCAAAAACTGATAAAGAAAACAATTCGTAGTTTTAAGAAAAAAATACTATTATTATCCTCAGTCTGTTATTTTGATCCTGACGAAGTCTTTCAATGAGAGACTGAAACGTCAGCAATTTCAAACTGGTTTGTATATCACAATTATGTTGATCAGAAAATAATGTACGATTTTAGAATAAAAATTGTGTTGTAATATATTATGAAATTTGTGCAAAAATATATTTCTTCTTGATGTGCCATGTCCCTTCAGAACGAAGGCAATCATGGACTTCCACTTGGCTCTCTCTTGTTGCTCTCAATATTTTTCCCTTTGGTATCTCTCCCAAACCCCCATCCATTTGCTCAGGCCTATCAAATATGTCTCGCGCTGCTTTCCCCTGTCTCTCTCTTTCCTTCTATCTGTCCTGTATTAAATTATCTAGGTCCTCCTTCCTCATTACGTGTCCCAAGAACGTCATTTGTCTCTTCCTGATATTTAGTATGAGTTTTCTTCACGTTTGCATCCTCTCCAACACTTCATCTTTGCTCACATGCTCAGTTCATAGTATCCTCAGCATCCTTCTGTAAAACTACATTTCTACTGTCTCAACCCTCTCCTTCATCCTTGATGACATCGTCCAGCATTCACTTCTATATAGAAGGACAAATATCGCATAGCAATCCAAAACTCTTTTGTTTCCAATGAGATTTTCCTTTTTCTCAGTAGTCTGGTTAAATTTTGAAATGCGTTTTTGGCCATGACAATGCGTCCTTGAGTTTCAATATCGCACTTTTCATCCTCTGTCAGAGTTTAAAACATTATATACGAAATGTGGCCTCCCTTTGTCTGTTCTATAAACACTTTCATGGCTTCTGCTCGGACGAGTTTAAGTCACTGATGCCTCCTCAACAGGTGTTTACTCGTGCAACCAGACTGGCAACTGGATCCCACCCATTCACAGTCAGGTTAGCCAAATGCAGACGACAATTCTACTCATGCAGCTTCTTCTCTCGCACTTCCCGCCTGTGGAACTCGCTCCCGTATTCTTGCTTTCTTGCTACAACCTCCAGAAATTTAAATGCAAAGTCAATACTCATCTACTAACCACTAGACTCTAGCTCTCTCCCCACCCCTGTATAACCTTCCCTTTCTCTCCACCTATGTATCTGTCATCGCACCTGCTTTCTATTGTTCCTTTCTAACTAGTTTGTACTCTTCACTCTTTTCTAATTAATCTTTTTACATTTATGTAACCCCCTGCACATCAGTGGCGTTTCTGCCTTGCTCGGGGTGAAATGATTAAAAAAAAAAAAATACGCCCCGTCTTGAACCTAAACAAAGAAAAGATGCGTTCACCATTTTTGAACGAGTTTAAGTTTGGTCATAATGCTTCTCAAACTGCGGCCAGCATTAAAAGAGCACGGAGGGAAGAATTGTAATCGGACAGTACGGCGCTGGTTTTTGAAGTTCCATACGAGTTATGAAGATCAAGGTGACAGATGAAGTCCATTAGCAATTGACAATCAACGTATAGAAATACTATTTGAACAAAACCCACGTCAAAGTGTCAGAGAAATGTCTTAAATAATTGGTGTTTTTTTTTTGTTTGTTTGTTTTATAATCATTTCACCCCATGCAAGGGAGTTCTACTGCCACTGGTGCGCAGAGGGTTACATAACAGGAGAGTGATGATTGGTTGTTGTTTTTA
Organism: Ascarosepion bandense; assembly: GCA_037127315.1. Taxonomy (NCBI): domain Eukaryota; kingdom Metazoa; phylum Mollusca; class Cephalopoda; order Sepiida; family Sepiidae; genus Ascarosepion; species Ascarosepion bandense. The sequence goes on along the minus strand of JBBBDQ010000946.1, from coordinate 4,907,589 downwards.
TGGCATATCAACACCTCGGCGGGTCATTTATTGCCAACTAAATTTTATTTATTTATTGCTGATAATACCTTTTTCTTTCAACAATTTATTGTTACTTATATATATATATATATATATATATATATAAGTTTTCATTAAAAATTGTTTAATGTTTCGGACGAGCTCATGTGCGGTTCGTCTCTAAATGGAAAGTGGCTCTGACTGTCGCCAATCGGAAGCATTTGCAGGGTTTCGTACCGGGCCTAAACGTAATTTTCCAGTGTCTGAAAGCGCTTATCGAGGGTGGGCCGGAGGCTGATCATCTCTGGTGGGGTCGGCGCGGTGAGTGGGGTATGATGTTGAAAGACCCGAAACACCCTAGTGATCCTCGCGATGACATCACTGACGACACCCTCTAGCGCCCCCCATTGCGGTGCGTATGTTTGAATTGAATTTCTTCTCGAGTATCAAGATTCATTTAGATTTGTTTTTAAGGGCAGGGTCCCCAAGTCCTACCCTGTTATTTCACCCATAACTGGAGGGAAGGGACGGATTAATACCTTTCCCAAGAGTACCTGTGCTTAAATGAATGCAGGGTATTCAACTGGAATTCGAACTCGTTCAACGATTTCTCTTTCCGAGCCGATATCCACTGCACCACAACGCACATCCGTCACTAAACGCTTACAGCACCTGGTATTCCCAAGCGGTCACCCATCTAAGTCCTGACCAGGTTCAACGTTGCTTAACTTCGGTGATCGAGCGAGAACCGGTTTATTCAACGTGATATGGCCGTAAGCCCGGAGAGTGATGAGAGAGAGGAACAAGTTATAGGAGGTCAGAGAATGAGAACACTGGTGTGAAGAGAGCTGACGGGGGAAAGGATTCGTTCACTAATAAAGTAAACTGAACGAATTCTTAGACCAGATTTGGTCAACAAAGGAAACGGTACAAAGTGTTAGCTACGCGTTAGCGATGTCAAAATCAAGTCGGTAATAATAAAATGTGACACACAAAACCGAATGTGCAGTAGAATAGTGAAAGAGGTCTCTTAGAATTTAAGCTTATGTGCGTTGTGGTACAGTGGATATCGGCTCGGAACGAGAAACCGGGGAGCCGAGTTCGAATTCCAGTTGAATCCATTGTATTCACTTACGCGCAAATACCCTTGGGAAAGGTAGTAATCCGTCTCTTCCTTCCAGCTATGGGTTAAATAGCAGGACAGATTGGGTTCTATAGCCTTGGTCGGCAACCAGTCTACCGCAGAAAGCAATGGCAACCTACTGCGGGATAATCTTCTGCCCAGTCAGTCATGTCTCTGTCTAGACATGATCTCCCAAGCGTGTATCACGTATGGCACTCAACTGACTGGTCATGAAACTGCGGGATAATCTTCTGCCCAGTCAGTCATGTCTCTTTCGAGACATGATCGCCCAAGCGTGTATCACGTATGGCACTTAACTGACTGACTGATCATGAAACTAAGAAAAGAGTGTTGAACTGGGATGTAATCTCTAATCTCTGTATAACATTCATTGTCATGTAAGTCTCTTCACAGATGAAGATTGGTTCTACCAATGAATGGACAGAACATGTAAACAAAAGAGAAATTTTATACTAGCAATCAGAAAAAGATTTAAATTTCTGGGACATATAATGAGGAAAGAGAACTTAGAGAATTTAACACTCACAAGATACTGAAGACGAGAGAAACGGAGTAAAACAGACTGAGCCTTATTTTTAACTGCAAGTTACACATATTGGATGAAAGTGTCCCATGTTTAGAACCCTAATAATTTCGAGTAAGCTTCTTAATTGGGCACCTCGGCATGGTGTAATGGTTAGCAAGCTCGTCTCGCTAGAATCATTATAACTGAGTAGTGAGTTCGATCCTCACTGGGTACCCCCTACTTTTGGCCGTGTGTCACGTCTAAGCTACGCTAAAAAAAAATCACCTTCCTCCAGGTTTGGGGGTTGGGCACAGGGCTAATAGCCCTGCCCTATAAAAAACACTTCGTTACGGAAACAGCAAAAACGCTGCCCTACACCATTGAGTGCAACGGAAAAGTTTTTTTGTTTTTTTTTTAATTGATTGAAGAAATGATAGAAAACTGACAAAGATTAGAGTAATAATGTAGGAAGTGATAGAGGGCCGTGACTACCCACTTCCTGAAGGTCCGTAGCACATAAAAGAATATTATTAAAACAATAAAGTTAGTGTATGTAAAATTAACATTTTTTTAACCAATTTTTCAGGTTCCAATGTGGATGCCCATCTCTCATGTGTTGTTTTTTAGCGCCGTCCTTGTTCTGGGAATTTATCAGAAACCTACGGAAATGTTGATTGGAGTCATCATCTCGTTTCTTGGTTATCCAATCTACCTGGTCGGTATTTGCTGGCACCCAAAGCCGAGATCATTTACAGAGAAGATAGGTAAATATTTATTCAGATTGTCTTCCGTTCTTTCAGCAAGTCGGAAAAGCAAAATATATTCTGCATTATTACAAATCTAATTTAAACTAACTTAATCATGTCAGTATTGACTGGATTTTAATGTATGCTTAAATGTATATAAACTTTTCTTTTAATACTAAACTTCACCTAATATAAGGCACGAAAACTACTCAATATAGAGGATTAATGTTAAAATGGTTATGATGAATGGGTAAAAGAAATAGCAGGAAGCGGTTCCATTCTCACTGGGTTTTCATGCTTTGAACGTCTCTTGGGCCTCAACTACTCTCCAAACTCATATATACGGTCCATTGATAAAGATGCTAGAAAAATGCTAGATATTTTATTGCTGTATGACATTTCTAATTCCTCCTGCCATGTTTTATCTTTATTAAACCAAAAAGTACGATGGTCATTCAATAAATAAGGTGAATCTTTCTACGGTTAATTTTTCTAATACAGATAGAAGCTTACTTCTTTTTTTTTTTTTTTTTTTCAACATAGTCTCCCAGCAGTGTCACATACTTTTCTCATCTATGCACAAACTTCCTTATTCTCTAAGCGTAGAAATCTTTGGACTGATGTCTCAGCCAATCACTCACAACACTTGACTTCATCGTCACTTTCAAACTTCTTTAAACAATTTAGCTCACTTGTAGACATTTTTTGGCTGAAACATGTGGCACCATACACAGTTGACATTCTCCTATGAATTTCAACTGGTTTGCACCATTCAGCAACCAAAAGATTTGATCCCCCACATTATATACACATTATAATTTCTAATAAACAGTAGGCATATATCTTCTATGTGCCTTGTTCTTTGAGGACGTAGTCGATCATGGCTTTTCATTGATTTTAAATACGGGAAAATAGAAAACTATGTTAGCTACGCACCAAACTAATTTCTACTAAACTCTATATTTGTTCGATTATGCAGATGCATTCGACAAAGTGCGTCACAAAGAATTGATGGAGATGCTCAGCAGCATCGACATATCTAGGAAAGACATAAGAGTTATCAAGAACCTTTACTGGCAGCAAACCGCCTGCATACGGACAGGAAACGAATTCAGTAGATATACAAAGATAGAAAGGGGCGTAAGACAAGGATGTGTCTTTTCACCGGATCTATTCAATATGTACAGCGAGACTATTCTGAGGACCCTAAATGTTATGCCAGGATTTATCATTCAGGGGCCAGAATTTGAACAATATAAGATACGCAGATGATGCCGTGCTGATTGCAGACACGGAAAGGAAACTACAAGACCTTCTACAGAAGGTAGCCGGAGAGTGACAAAAAAGCACTAAAATTAAACTGCAAGAAAACCGAATGCATAGTCATCAGCAAACAGGACTTGTAACTATGTTTTATTGATAACGGAACGGCGTTCGACAAAATACACCACAAAGAATTGATAGAAATGTCCAGCAGCCTCGACATATTTAGGAAAGACATAAGAATAATCAAGAATCTCTACTGGCAGCAAACCGCCTGCATACGGACAACGAATTCAGCAGATATCTTCTTCTTCTATGTGCCTTGTTCTTTCAGGACGTAGTCGATCATGGTCTTTCATGTCTCCCTATCCCTGGTGGCTCTTAGCACGTCTTCTCCTGATACACCATGCAACCCTTGTTCCATCATCCACCTGCTCAAGACCATAAATCTAGAATATAAATGTACAGAAACTAGCAAGACCACAAAATGAGGGATCAGTTTATATATTGATTATAATATAGAATTTATCCCCCACTTTATATCCACGTTATAATTTCTAATAAACAGTAGGCATATATCGTCTTCTATGTGCCTTGTTCTTTGAGGACGTAGTCGATCATGGCCTTCCACGTCTTCCTATCCCTGATGGCTTTTAGCACGCTTTCTCCTGTAACATCTCGCAACCCCCCGTTCTGTCATCTACCTGCTCAGGCCCTCCAAATATGTTATAAGCTGCTTTCCTCTGTCCCTTTTTCCCTTTTATCTGGCCTGTTAGTATCAGGTTCTCCAAGCTCTCCTTCCTCATTGCATGTCCCAGGAACATCAGTTGTCTCTTTCTGATGCTCACTATTAGTTTTCTTTTTCGTTTTCTTTTCTTTTTCCGTGAAATTCGCAACATCCTTCTGTAGAACCACATTTCCGCTGCTTCAAGTTTTTACTTCATGTTTGATTATATTGTCCAGCATTCACTGCCATATTGAAGAAAGTAACCATTATACAGAGGCGATATATCAGAAATTGGGTTTATAATTGTCCTCGGCATATTTACAGGTACTGCACTATAAAAACAAAATTCCTCGTGGCACTTGATATTAAGAACAGAAAACTCGTCATTGCCACAATTACGAAGTCTTAACGACAAATAAAATTCCGGTGTGACATCCGGTCAGATGGAACTAGGGATATCTTGTTCGTCAAATGAAGATTTATACAAAATAATAGATTGCTGAGATTCATAAAAAAAAGACTTTGTGCTTACAGAATATATTGGACGCTAGAAAACCTAGATAACGGTAGAGTGTTCCAGAGGACATCAGTCAGGACTGCAGGGTAAGGGATTTTTTTACGATGATCAGGAACATGACGACGCTGTGTTTTGTCATTGTCTGTAGTGGGACATATTGGGGAGATTTTTGTCGCTGTCAGCAAAACGATCTTGGATGAAATCTGAAAGTCAACGACTGGATCGGTAAATCAGTCTTGGCTCAGCGTGACCCCCCCCCCACACACACACACACACCAAAAAAATTCCTATCGACGTGGAGAGAGAAAATCCCTACTTCAAGTTTAATTAAAAAACAGAGTAGTAGATACTAATACCTTAACAAAATGTCCTCTTTTGTCGTGGAGCCAAACTGGGACGGGAACCAAATCTAAGGTCTCTTGTTCTTTGACCTGTTATTCTTTTTACTTTTTTTTTTAGAATTTAGTTTTTAAATACAAGTTTAATTTTCATTAAATTAGTTTTACTTTAAAATAAAGTATATACATTTACTATTCCTCTAATATAATTTTAAAATTTATCAATTAGTAAAAACTAAAATAAGCATTTTTATTTTCATCGAATGGTTATGGAGGTTCACCCAAAAAAGAAATAAGAGTAAAAATGATCCATTGGTATGGAAAAAAAGGTTGAGAACTACTATTCTAGATGCCCCATTCAAGCATTTTCATATGTTTCGGTCTGTATTGAGAACTTAAGCTATTTGAGCCACATAAAAAAAAAACTCATCGTCCGGATTCTGTTGAACAGAGAACGCAGAAGAATCGGGCCAGAGATAGACAAAAATTCTCAGAATGCTATCTGAGGTCGAAGAAAAACAGACCTTAGATTTGGTTCCATTCTCAATTTTGCTCTATGACTTTAGACAAACGAGGACATTTGGTTAAGTTTTTAGTTGTTTTTTTTTTCTCTCTCCACTTTGATAGAATTTTTTTTTTGTGGGGATAAGGTTCACGCTGAACCAAGACTGTGATCTACCGATCCAGTCGTCGACTTTCAGATTTCTTCAAAGATCGTTTTGCTGACAGCGACAAAAATCTCCCCAATATGTCCCTCTACAGACAATGACAAAACGCAGTATTCTCGTGTTCCTGATCATCGTAAAAAATGCAGAAGGACCTTCATCTGTGCTTTGTAGACTACACAGACCCAATTTGACAAAGTACGCCACAAAGACTTGTTCGAAATGCTCGGTAACCTCGACATTTTGGGGAAAGACAGTAGGATAATCAAGAAGTTATATTGGTAGAGACAGGAAATTATATTGCGTATAGGCAGGAAATTATTTCAACAGGTACACAAAAATAGAAAGGGGGTTTTCTCATCCAGATCTATTCAACCTGTACAGCGAAACAATTCTGAGAGAGATAGTCCTTGCCAGGATTCATCATTGGCGGTTACAATCTCAACAATATAAGATAAGCGGATGACAAAGTGCTGATAGCAGACACAGAAATGAGAATGCAGGGCCTCCTACAGAAAGTAGCAAGAGAAAGTGAGAAGAAAGGACTAAGCATAAGCTTCAAGAAAACTGAACATAAGGTCATCAGCAAAAAGATCTCATAATGCTAACTGCAGGTCAGAGAAAATAAATAAAACAAGTAAAGAAATTTAAATACCTTGGCAGATGATGGAAAGTGTGACACTGACATCCGAAGATGCATTGGCATGGCCAAGGACGCATTTCAAAAGCTAACCATAGATCAACAGATAAATCTCATTGGAGACAGAGAAAAGAGGGTTGGACTGCAATGTGATATCTGTCCTTCTGTATGGCAGCGAATGTTAGACGATCTCTTCAAGAATGAAGGAGAGGCTCGATGCAGTAGAAATGTGGTTGTTGTGCAGAAGGATAAGAGCCCGTAAGCAACGACGACGCGTAGAAGAAGATGCAAACGAGAAGAAAGCTTATAGTTAACATCAGGAAGAGAGAGCTGAGATTCCCGGGACATGTAATGAGGAAGGAAGGCCTGGAGAATTTAATACTCACAGGATAGATAGAAGAAAAAATAGACAGGGAGAAGCAGCGCGAAACATGTTTGATTGGTTTGAACAAATGAATGACTGATCGGGGCTTGAGAGATGCCAAGAAGAAAAATATTAAGAGGGAGACAAGGGACAGGGGCAAATGGAAATCCATGATCGCCTACGGCACAGGAGAAGTATTTGGGAAAAAAAATTTCAGTTCGCCTTCTAACTTGATAAAAGCATCCTTGGTAATGTTAGTTGTTTCCTTATAAGGAAGTATTGAGCATTCATTGATCGAGCAGTCAGTGCTACTTTCAGTCGAAATGTATAAATATCTTTCTCTTAAAATACTTTTTTTGGGAATTTGGGTTTCTCAAGTTCAGTAGCTGTTATGTTCTTTCCACTACTGATGAGGATTTCTTTCCTAACCTTTTATTTGAAGTCGCGTGAGGTTCACTTCGGCATTGTGTAATGGTTAAAAAGCTAGTCTTGCTAGGTCAATTACAACTGAGTAGTGAGTTCAATCCTCACTGTGATGAGCTATGCTTTTAATCTTGTACCGCATCTAAGCAACGCTTAGTAAATATTTGAGGCAGGGCGAAACGTCAGCATCTTTATAATACCATTGTTTTCTCTTTGAGTTTCAGGAGATAGCTATTTCAATTGTTTCTGAAGGTATTATTTATATATATATATATATATATATGTATGTGTGTGTGTGTGTAATATATGTGTGTGTGTGTAATATATGTGTGTGTGTAATATATGTATGTGTGTGTGTGTAATATATGTATGTGTGTGTGTGTGTAATATATGTATGTGTGTGTGTAATATATGTATGTGTGTGTGTAATATATGTATGTGTGTGTGTAATGTGTGTGTGTGTGTGTAATATATATGTGTGTGTATATGTGTGTGTGTAAAATATGTGTGTGTGTTTATATATATATATATATGTGTGTGTAAAGTGTGTGTGTGTGTGTATATATATATATGTGTGTGTGTATATATATATATATGTGTGTGTAAAGTGTGTGTGTAAAGTGTATGTGTGTGTGTGTGTGTGTAATGTGTGTGTGTGTGTAAAGTGTGTGTGTGTGTGTGTAAAGTGTGTGTGTAAAGTGTGTAAAGTGTGTGTGTATGTGTGTAAAGTGTGTGTGTGTAAAGTGTGTGTGTGTATGTGTGTAAAGTGTGTGTGTATATATATGTATGTGTGTAAAGTGTGTGTGTATATATATGTATGTGTGTAAAGTGTGTGTGTATATATATGTATGTGTGTAAAGTGTGTGTGTGTGTATATATATGTATGTGTGTAAAGTGTGTGTGTGTGTGTATATCTATGTATGTGTGTAAAGTGTGTGTGTATATCTATGTATGTGTATATACGTGTGTGTGTGTGTATATCTATGTATGTGTATATACGTGTGTGTGTGTGTATATATATGTATGTGTATATACGTGTGTGTGTGTATATATATATATATATATATATATATACGTGTGTGTGTATATATACGTGTGTGTGTGTGTGTGTATATAACACAAGCTTTTCTAACATTCTGAAGATGACATTTTAATCTCGAAATATTAATGTATAATAAATAGGTGATACCGAACAACTTTCTTTATTTTACTTCCTTTATTTTACTAAACGCATTGTGACAGCCTTTAAAACCTAAACATATTCCATATATATATATATATATATAATCATTTCACTCCAAACAAAGCAGGACTGCCACTGGTTCTCAAGGGGTTACATTAAGAGGAAGAAAAAAAGGTACAGGGTATCGAAGAAAGATAAAAGATGGATGCGATTTAAGTCGATAGAAGATGACAGTTGACGCTGCATTTAAACTTTTGGATATTTTAGTTATCAGGGAAGCAAACAAACGGATGGAAGTTCCACAAATGGGAAGTATGAGAAAGGAAACTATCAGGGTAGAAGAGACAGTTATGTTTAACTATTTTCACAGAAAAAGGGTGGAACCTAGATGCTAATCTTGTAGCACACGTAAATACATGTGGCCGAGGAACCGAGGAAAAATGCTTGTCAGAGCAGTTGCCATGAAAATACTTGTAGAAAAGACAGAGGGAAGCCGCATCCTGTGAGTGATATTCAACTGATGTGCTTTATTTAGTTTAGTTATTTCTTATCTTATTTATTTACTAGCAGCGTAGCCCGGCGTTGCTCGGGTGTAATGAAAGCTTTAAAACTAATCCATGGTCCTGGAGCTTAGACTCTTTGGACGTTGGCACGAAAGACTAAAAAGCAATCTTTATTTCCAGTTAAAGCGAAACCGTAGACTGAAAGAAAAATGAATAGATGTAAGTTAAATTTTGATTTCCTGGTATCCATATCAAATTGTCTGTACTATTGTAAGAACTGCAACCTTGAAACTTCTGAATATCGTTTCTTATGTCTTTGTCTATAAGTGTATGAAATTTGATTAAAATCAGACCACTCTTTCTATAACTCGATTTTTTCGATTATCGATTTTCAATATTTATTTGTACCTCAACACAAAACCTAGCTAAGAACACTCGCAGACGCTTATAGTACAACTGTGTAAATTTTCAAGAAAATTGGTTCAGCCGTTTTGGAGTCTATAGGTAACGGATGCACACACACACACACACACACACAAAGTTTCGTTTATAAATAAGTTTAGATATTTCTGAAAAGAGGTAGTATTTACATTGTTCAAACTATTGTTCCTCCTCTTTATGTTTACAACGTTTCAGCCGTTGTACGCTGCGGCCTTCTTCAGGTGCTAGGAATTTAAACCGAACCCTTTATTTCGATCACTGGGGTATATTATTTTCATTCCATGTGCGATGCCACTTCTGGATGCCATGTAGTTATCTCCCTTTAACTCAGCTTTCTAAGTTATTTGATTACCATTGCTGTAGCCAGATATTGAACTCGCATTTCTTTGAGTCAAGTCACTGGAACCAACCAACACTTATATCTACTGGACTATGTGTCCTCAGAGTGATCGAGATAAAGAGTTCGGTTCAAAATTTCTAGCACCTGAAGAAGGCTGGAACGTGCAATGGCCGAAACGTCGTAAACATGACAATAAATAATGTAAGTTAGTTTTTCTGTTTTTAATTCAGTCACAAAGTTTGTTCAATTAATCTCGTTGTTTCTTTTTTTGTTTTCTTTCAGAAAATTTTACCATCATTTGGCAGAAACTTCTGAATTTACGGAAAGGCGTGTAAGCATCAATGTATGCCATTTTATTTTTATTTTCTCTTTTAATACAAAGGAACCAACAATATTTCAAATTTCTCTAAATAGTGATTGGCCGATTCAGCATTCTTAAAAACAGGTCTGGGTGTTTTGCTGTTCAAGTACGTAAAATAAGTAAAACTAGATATTTAACAAAGTAGCACACCAAAATTACTTGGAGAGGATATTAAAAAGAGGTCAGTTTAGGCAAAGCTGTAATAAATTTGTGCATTTGTAATATCGCGACAGCATTTTTTAATTTTAAAGTCTGCTTTTAAAAATTAAAAAAAAACCTCCATGTACGTTTTACGACCTGTCATTCCTGACGCACCTCTACATAGCGAGATATTCTGTTAAATTTCAGTAGCAAGATTGAACTCTATCACCAGCTTGTTAGGCTTGTCACATATCTTGCAGCGCCTGGTAGTCCCTAGTCATCCCATCTTATCTGCAATTCACTATTATTTTCATACCAGGGACTGGAAATTCTCCAAATTGTATTTATCCCGGCTAATTCAAAACTTAGTACCAATGATTTTCTCACCCATAGCCTTTATTTTTAGTTTTCTTTTTTTTTTTTTATTTAAATTTGGGGTAGATACACCCGGTTTATACTCCACCCTTCTATTGATCAGAAGCAGCGGCTCGTCACATTTCAAGAAGGGGTTTCCGGCTCACTTTTTTTTCTCTAAATTGGCCTCAATAATGGAACTTTCGCAACTTTTCTACGATGTTGTTGGACGATGGCAACAGTTCTCCATACTGAGGGTACTGGGATTTGCAGTTTTCTGGTTGCTGCTTCCGACTGGCAATTGGGAGCCCTAACTTTGCAGAGCGTCTTCAGCGGCTGCTCTGATCAACAGTTGCATAATATCGGGGTTATTTTATTGCCATGATGCGCATGTATAGGTGTCCCTGCAAATTCCTCCGGTGGGCGACCCTGAGGCCACACAATGCTGCAGTCTGCGTCAGTTCCCTTCCTACACATATTGTAGCTGATGACCGTCTTCTACCACTACTCGAGGCCTCTCCTTACCAAAAATAGAAATGAGTACTCACAACTACAAATACAACGCTAAACCAGCCTCACAAAATCATCTAAACCCCTCAATATTTCCTTCACTAACATCCATTGTATACGTACTTTTGCAGTGTAGAATCTTTTCTCCACGAAAAATACCGAACATCCCAGCTCTCTGCGAAACTAACCGGTACCCCACAATCCCTTCCTTTGATTTCTTGATCCCAGATTACCTTCGCCTCTTTAGAAAGGACTGGGAGTCTGTCAGCAAACATCTCCTTCTGGCTAGGGAGGTTTCTATTGAATCTCCACACCATCCCATACATATGTCTCTGTCTCGCTATACTATAAACAAATTTAGCTATCTTTTTTTTTTCTTTTTTTTTTCTCTATCGCTTCCCTTTCTCTCCCGGACAGTATCTCTGGCAAGGCCATTTACTCTCACCCGTTCGCCAATATTGTCTTCGGTGACTTCAATGCCCATTATGCCAATTGGCCGGAAAACTGTTACTGATCTTGTTGGCATTCATACCCTGAACTTTGCGATCACCCAGTCTCTCACACAAGTGTTGGACTTCCCAACACGTTTCCCCAGTCTGCCTGAAGGACAAGCTTCTCTACTAGATGTCTGTTTCTTTTCTATCTCTGACTCCTACTATGTCATTCAACCTTGCTCTCTTGACAACTCTGAACTTGCTGTGGTGTTTGTTAATATATCATCCGCCCCCAGGAACCTCTGACTAGCAGAATCTCTTACTGCTATCAAAGAGGGAGGCACTACGAGATTTTCTGTGCGACTTACCTTGAAGCAAAGTGTTCAGTCTCCTCGTTGAAGATAGGCTCTCCAACCTGGAGGAAAGCTGGCAACAATGTGCTTTCATCCAAGCCAAGAAGTTCCACTTTAAATCCCATTCGCACCGCTCCCCCCCCCCCCGGTTCTCCTCTGCCTGTTTGGCCGACAGCCCACAGGAATCACTATTCCGGCTTTATCGGAACCACGCGTCTGACCATAATAGGTGCCTTTTTTGCCCCTGCTCGTAATGAGTGTAAGAAGATCCTCAATAGCGCTAAGTCGTTGTTTGCTGACAGAATTGAAGCAGCATATGGAAGTGCGCAAGTTCAGCTCCAAAGACTACTGGCGTGTCTGCAAACGGTGTGCTAAACAGCAGAAAACCTTCTATCCCTCCTTTAATCAATAAATATAAGGTCCTTGCAGCTACAGTGGACAAGACTTTGCTCGCATATTCTCCTTCAACTCCTCACTTATTTCATCCGGAATATCCACACCCTACTTCATACCTAGAACTCGGCTCAACTGAGTGACGTTTTCATTATCTCCTCGCTGGTCTCTAAAATAATTTCAAAACTTGACCCCTATAGGCGAACGGAAGCGACGGAATCCCAGTCATCGTCTTAAAAAAAAAAAATGTGACCCTGAACTCTCCTCTATCCTCTCCAAACTCTACAACTACTGTCTCTCTGCTTCTTGCTTTCCTGCCTGCTGGAAGTCCTCCTCTGTGGTTCCTGTTTTTAAGGAGAACCATCAGACCCCAACAGTTATTGCCCCATCAGCCTCCTATTGATGTTTGGCATTGTGAGGCCATCATCAATGCTGAAGTAGTTCAACATCTAATAGCCCACAGCCTATTCTTCAACAGACAGTATGGCTTCTGCTTCACCAGGTCTACCGCTGACATGCTAACGACCATCACTGAGTACATATACCAGGCTCTTGATAAGAATGGCGAAGCTTGAGCTGTTACTCTGGATATCTCTAAAGCATTTGACAGTGTGGCACGCTGACCTTTTGCGTAAGATACAGGGCTATGGTATAACTGGACGCTTATCAAATCATTCCTATCGAATCGCGCGATGAAAGTCGTATTAAACGGACATACTTCCAGATCCTATCATACGAACACGGGTGTCCCTCAAGGCTCTATCTTAGGTCCAAAGCTTTTTTCTGATTTTCATCAAAGATCGCTCTGATGTAATCAGATCCCAAGTAGGTATCTACGATGACGACACCACCATTTACTCCCGCCTCACTAAGTAATCTAACGAGGCTGACAAAACAAACGTTGCTGCTGCTCTCAGAAAGGACCTCCAGTGGTGAACTGGGGTAAGAAATGGCTTGTTAATTTTAATGCTTCTGAAACGAAGCTGCTCTCCTTTAACCACCTTAGACAATCTTTCCGTCCTGCCATCAGCATGGATCATGCTAGTCTCCCTGAAAGTAATACACTGCGCCTCCACGGTCTCACTCTTTCAGCTGACCTGAAGTGGAATGACTATATTGAATTAATAGCTAAATCTACTGCTAAGAAGGTTGGGTCCCTGTGTCGGAACAGAAAGTTTTTCTCTTCTGAATCCATCATGGACAAACAAATCTACATCGGCCTGTGCATTGCATACTGCTGTCCTATCCTGTCGGGTGCCCGTGTTGTTCATTTCGGGGTTCTTGACAAGATCTAAAAGAGAATCTGCAATGAAGTTGATCCTGACCTGGCGGCTCGACTCCAGTCTCTCTCACCGATGAGATGTGGCTTCCCTTTGTCTCTTCTACAAATACTTTCACAGATTCTGCTCCGATGAGCTTGGCTCCTTGGTGCCCCCCACTGTGCAAATTCACTCGAGCTACTAGACTAGCAACAAGGTTCCACCTTTTCACTGTGAAAACAATCAAGTGTAACTATATGTCTTATGGCATATCACGTTGAATACACCAGTTCTCGTTTGATCACCGAAGTTAAGCAACGTAAGCCTGGTCAGTACTTAGATAGGTGACCACTTGGGAAGACCAGGCGCTGTAACCATTCAGTGACGGATGTGCGTTGTGGTGCAGTGGATGTCGGCTTGGAAAGAGAAATCAGTGAGCCGAGTTCGAATTCCAGTTGAGTACCCTGCATTCACTTCAGCACTGGTACCCTTGGGAAAGGTATTAATCCGTCACTTCCCTCTGGTTATGGGTTAAATAACAGGATGGGGCCTGGAGGCAACCCATCCAGTGCTATTGTCACAATAAAAACACCTTTGGTAGCCCTGGCGAAGCATCAAGTATTCAGCTATTTGACAAGATTATGAATTTCGCTATAAAGTGTGCTAGGGTTCCAAATGCACAGGGAATACTGGAGGGGTTAATAGTGAGTTCTATCTCGGCCAAGGCTGCAGGACGACAACAATAATTTCTACTCTATCAGCTTCTTTTCTTGCACTTCCTTCTTTTGGTGGAACTCCCGTATTCTTGTTTCCCTAATTTACTACAATCTTCAGGAGTTCAAATGAAACGTCAGCCATCATCTCTTATCCCATCCATCTTTTTACAATTTCCTTTCACGCAACTCTTTTCACACCAATGTACCTGTCCTTTTCTTACCCGTTCTCTGATGCCTACTGTGTAGCAGTACTACCTTGCTTGGTGTGAGACGATTATTAAATTATATATATATATATATCCTGTCATGCTAATAGAGAGAGAAAACTGACAATGTCTTGCTATTGTCTAAGTTCATTATCTTTACTACCAGTTATTAAAGCTCTTGCTGCATTTTTGCTCTTTGACCGTGTCTTATTTTATTTTTTTGCAATAATTATGTCATCAAGTGAAGAAATAATATATATATATATGAATAGAAAAAAGTGTCTTTCATCTAACATGTTTCACTTTAAAGAATCTCTGAAGAAATTTGTTAAAGTGAAACATGTTAGATGAAAGACACTTTTTTCTATTCATATATATATATATGAATAGAAAAAAGTCTTTCAAATATTTTCAACTCCTAATAATCCTCTCAAATATTTTAACAACAGGGGTACACTAATAGTTGAATATTACAATTTGCATAGTTTTTTTTTTGGGTTTTTTTTTGCAGGCAATTCATGCATCACTCTCAATTTATGTTCTGTGCAATGATTACTTTTTGAATAAAGATGGTTCTTGCTTCCAGTGGTTCTCCAATGAGTTAATATTTGTAAGTTTTTTTTTGTTTTGTTTTGGTTTTTTTCTTATCAACCATCTGCTGGTTATTTAAAGCCAGGAAATATTTTAGATAGTAATTTTTTTTTTTTTATGATTATGATTTACACATACAAGGTCCTACCCATAGCTGGGGGAGATGTGGATTTAAAACTTTCCCAAGGAAATTTGCACATAAATGAATAGGACAATAGAGGCCCAGTGGAGTAATGGATAGCAGCTCAGATTGAAGAATCGAAGAGAGCAAAGTTTGAATTGCAGTCTAATCCATTACATTCCCTTAAATGCTAATACATTTGGGAAAAGTATGAATCCAGCTCTTCTCCCTCTAGCTCTGAGAAAATAGCAGGACAGACTGGGTTCCATCACCTTGGGAGGCAACCAATCTATGAGAAGGAAAACAGAATTCAAACCAGTCTGGAGAAGGTTGGAATCTGTCAGGATGTCGCACTTAAACACCACTTCTACTGCAGTTGCAATACATGTGGTTCTCTTATGATTCTAATGAGCCACTGGATATATTATATAATGAACCCAACTGGATTTGAAACTCAGCTCTCCGATTACAAGTGTTCACCTATCCAGGTACTGACAAGGTTTGAAGTTGCTTAACTTGGGAACACTAGTTCTCATATGATCACCAATGTCATACAGTTTTAAGCAACTGTAAGGTTTCAATATTTCTGGCAACTTATTAGTGATTTTTATAGTATATCTGACTATTAAACCAATTCTCTGCCCATTTCTCTGAAATGAATCTGTATATTTTTCTGCAATGTCTCCACTGTTGTGGGTAACAACTTCTCCTCCTTTGTTCATGTAGGTTCCACTGAGGAGTATAGGGCCCCCAATGCTCTTAACAACACTAACCATTGCTCCTGTGTTTTATGGGATTAAGCTGCTAGCCCCATACCTAATCAGTTTTGTATTTACATCCTCTCATCTAAATACTAACCAAGCTTTACACTGCTTAACTGGTGATCAAACAAAGAAACTGTGTTTACTAATGTTTGGAATTTCCTGTTTTGAGTTCTTCATGATTCTTAATAAGTAGTCTTCTATCGCAACTGGTTAACTATCTCTTTCAATAACAGTTAACAAGGATGACAGATTGTGATAAGCAGCGGATACCTATCAAAGGGTAGAGGGTAGTAAAACCTTCACTTGAAAACAGTTCATCATCAGCTGACAGAAAAAGCTCCTACAGACATGCAGTAATTTTAAGACAAGACAGATTTTTTTTTTTATTTTGGGAGTGATCTTTTTTTTTAAAATAATGACCATTTTTGTTTTTAAGTACAAGTTCAATATGATTGAGGAATTATTTAAAAAGTCAAAAAATTATATTGCTACAACAAAACTGGGGTGACCCTCATTTTGCCTGTATTGTATATGTAAATAAGTTTCCTTATAAGGAAATGGCTAATATTACCATTGTACTAGGGTAAATGCAAGGTATATCAATATACATGCACAAAGAAAAATATATAGGGTTGAGCTGAGAACACGTGTGTGTGTGTGTGTGTGTGTGTGTGTGTGTGTATATATATATATATATATATATAAAAATTTTGCAATTTGATGATTGACTGATTATTACTTCCCCCTCCCGAACACCAAGTTATTTAATGCCGAGATATGCTGTACCCAACTGAATTTCAAACTCATTCATTAAAAACAGCGACACCTGTAATTTGATAAAGAATGAGAAAGTTGTGACTATTTATAGCACAGAAAAATAGTAGCAGTAACTTGTCCACTATTGAATTGGTATGGTATCAAAAGAGAAAGACATTAATGACCAGACCTTATCTGAATAAAAGAAATCTATGGCGAGTGGCCAACAATTCTTACCTTTTTAATCATTTTAATGAAAAGGGGGGGGGGGAAAAAATCAGTAAACATTGTGTGCTTGGTAAAACAAGATTTTCATTGTTTATTGTTGATGATACACACAAATAAATCAATTACATCAAACAATCCATTAAAAAAAAAAAAATTGCCATATCTGTCTGTTAACAGCTGTTACAACAAGTATATTAAATGTACAGGTATATTTTGTATTACGTCATTTCCAGTCACGTTGTTCTCTATTATACGTTGTTTGTCCAAAAATAAATATATATATGTAAAATAAAAATAAAAAAATCAAGTTTAAGTCACTTTATTCAACTTTACGTCTGTTCACCACAAATATTGAAGTAGTGATGTTACTAGAAAAGTGTTAAAAGCACATAAAATTGTTACTGTGCAATAAATAAGAAAAGTATATAAAATCATTAAAATACGTACATTTACAGTAAATGTTAATATAATCATCATAAATCCTAGAGAACAAAAATGAAAACGTCTGTAATCCTTAAAGAAAAGAACACAATTCAAAGACCTCTTAACCAATTTCTTATTAAAAGCGTATAAAACAACAGCCAGAATCAGTTGTTGATTGTGGATGTTGATGGCTCTGGATCGTCACAATGTAAATAAACAAATTGAATGTAAATATTGGTAAATTTACCAAATTAGTTTATTTTTCTATTGCAAAATAATTTTAATAGCTGTATTTAACCATACAAAATCATTTTCTTATGTCTTAGAGCAAACCACATTCATTAATAAGGAGTATGTATATATGTCTATTTGTAAATTTAGATCATTTTAGTTTTTAATATATTACAAAAAAAAAAAATTTGTTTGCAAGCTTAAAATAGATTATTATTGACCATATATATATATATATATATATATATATATTAAAAATGCATTTATAAATAAAATACAGAACTGGGCATGGTTATTTGTGATTTAGTCTAGAGACAAGTAAATTTGACTAGAGTTGTCTCTCCTGGAATAAATTACTGACGTAAGTGGAGGTAACCTGCATATGCAAATGTATCAAATTTGGGGTCATAGGTCATTTTTATTTATTAAAAAAGAAAAAAGGCATTGATTTTGTATGAAAAACTTGTCCTAAGGTTTACACAGCTGTTAATGGACTCAAATCTACCAACAATACATAATTAACATAATTTATAAAAAAAAAAATCATCATCATTCTATGGCATTACCTATGGCAGCCCAAAAGTATAAAAAGTCTTTTCAGAAGTTATTAATGCCTCATTGTAGAAATGTGCCTCACCATAGAGCAATAGTTAACAAATATCATATACATTCAGATTAACATCTAACTATATTTCCAAGATGAGGTATTGTAACTATTTACATTATTCAAATTGTCAGTCTGAATAAAAATTTCAGACAAATTTAATGAGTAATCTAACAACTATAGTGTAATGAATGTGATACTCATTGTACACCACACAAATTGAGGCCTTGTGCTATGCTAAGAAAATACCTCTATCAACTTGTTTAACATATACCTGCCTTTGCAAACTCAGCCAAGCACAAAGGGCCATCAATAACAGTTAATGACTTGTGAGATCAGCACACTTTTCATTATATTAAGTGAACACAAGATGCTAGTTTAAAAAAAAAAATATATGCCAAGGTTTGGCATATGGCCAATGTTTGTAAGCGTCATAAATCACTGCAATCATTAAAAAAAAAAAAAAAAAAATTTTAAATTGAAAAAAATAAAAATAAATAAATAAATTTAAAAAAAAAAAAAAAAAAATCAAAAAAATCTAATTTATATATAAGAGGTTGCAGAATTTAGTAACAGTATTTAAAAAAAAATTTTTTTTAAATTTGCTACTAAAGTTATACCAATGTAGTCAAAGAAACTACATTTACCCACTGGTAAACCAAAACAAGTAGGCTCAATGCAGATTCTATAAGTATGTAAATGTATTAACTTAAAATAAATTAAATTAAAAAGAAAGTTTCATGAAAAAAAAAAAAAAATTACCTAATGGTTAAAAGACACTTACTGGATCAAATCCAAGTGGACGAAACTTCCAAAACCAGGTGCTTTGCTTTAACTGTCTGTGAAGAATCTTTAACATTGTCACAGTCATAAAGACATTTTATACCCCTTGATTGAAAGTGATTGTGGGGAATTTTTTTTTTTTTTTTAAATGGAAGAGCATGAAATTATAAATTTTATGTCCTTTACACTTGACTACTTAAAACTGGCTGACAATATATTAAAAAAAAAAAAAATCTTTGGATGGAGATTTATCAGTCCCAAACAGTTAAGTATTTATAAGACATAAAATTATGTAATTTCTTATTTGTTTCTGAATCTTTTTTTTTACCCAGGAACTTTACCCAGGAGTACTGAATTTTTTTGTCTCTACTTGTATGAGACATTTTCATTAGTGTAATTTCAGTTTAAAATTACAATTGTACTAACTGTTGATCACATGTTTTGAAATGAAGCAGATATATCCATCAATAAAGATCTATGGCTCAACAGCTAACGATAAATTCACATAATCTGCAGTTACCAAGTTAAAAAGATTTCCAACCAAGGATATTTTCTAAGCTTTAATTCCAAACAAAGTCAGAACTTTGTATAAACAGAGAGAAATAAGTATTGAGCTACTGCATATTCCAAAAAAGTAAAGAGAATTCATTTTCTACAGTGTTTTAAAAGAAAAAAAGAAAAATCCATTTTTTTTTTTTTTTTTTTAAGATCATATACTCATGGAAAACACATCACATAACAGGATTAACCAAAACACAACTGTAAATAAATATGAACACCAAGCTATTGCATATCCCATAGAGTAGAGAGAATTCATACAGTTTTTTTCTGCAACTTATTTTTTTAAAAAAAAAAGAAAAAAAAAAAGGTAAATACTTTTTATGCATCATCATAGACTCATAATAGCTGGTCAAACCACAGCTTGCAAACCAGATATATGCGAGATTTTATAAGCAAATATATTAGCCAAGATCCTTTTTTCATTAGTTAACTGACTGACCAATTAAGTCCCATACATGATACAGGGTTGGGCAATAATGTCTTCTTGAGACATGACTGACAAGGCAGAAGATTTTCACACAGTAGGTTGTAACTTTCTATCGTAGACTAGTTGCCAATAAAGGATATTGAACAGTCTGTCCTGCTATTTAGCCCATAGCTGGAGAGATAGATAGATTCATACCACACCCCATACCTTTAAGTGAATGAAACAAATTCAGCTGGAATTCGAACTCAGCTTTACCAATTTCCCAAAAATAAATTTTAAAAAAGGAAAGTTTTTTTTGTTTTTTTTTAAACAGTGTATGAACTTTAATCTTAAATTTAAACTGTAAATTCACAATTAGTAAAATTACAATCTTTTTTTCCTAATTTCCCTGCTCATTTTTGGTGAAACTTCATTCTTAAGTGTTGAAGGAATGAATGGTGGAAGTCACTGGTAGATTAAAGAAATTCTAGGCCAGCAACTATTACAGAGGAATGGTTAACACCTCGCAGTTCTCAAACATCTAAAATCTGTCAGTTAACCAAGGTTGGTTATCCCTTGTTTATAGTTAAGGGTCAGGTGTTAGAGGACAAATCAGTCATACAATAACTACTTAATTATGCTGGTTGGCCCATCTCTTCTCAGTGTACTTATTACAGTGTGGGTGTTGATAGGATGTAGAATAATGTCTGAGCAAAAATAAGGAGAAAGTGGAAAAGCTATTCAGACGATGCATTTCTTCTAATAGTAGGTGTCTTCAGGTTAACATGAGAGAAATCCATGTGAGGAAAGTGCATTGAAAGATTGTTTTCTTTGTATTGAAGTCATTAATGTCTGCTGAATTTGAAATTATTCCTTAGTATACTGTGTTGTACTATTATAGTTTTATTTTTATAGGAACTTTAGAGAAAAATACAGAGATCCACTTGGTGTGAGCTAATTTCAAATCCAGGAGACAATGGTTTCAGTACTAAAGGAATTAAAAAAAGAAAAAAAAAAACCTTCCGGTCACAATTACTTTCTTTGCCATATTCTAACACGTGTTCCTCAGATAGATTTGTCTCTCATTCCAGCCTGAAGATGTCTTCCACAAGAAGGAAAATCTCACAGTCTATCTCCACATTATTTTCTTGGGCAAGCTGACTGGCAAACGGAGTCTCACCACTTTACAGTTAGATCAACCAAATGCAGGCAACAATTCTATTCCATCAGCTTCTTTCCTCGCACTTCCCACTGTGGAACTCCCTTCCATATACTTGCTTTCCTGACGGCTATAACCTCCAGGAATTTAAATGCAAAGTCAATTCCCATCTTTTACCCACTTAACTCCAAACCTTTCTACATTACCCCCGTGTATCTTGTTCTTTTCCTTTCTCTCTATCTTTGCAACTGTCTTCACATCCTTCTCTTTCCCTTTCTCTTTCACCTCCAGTAGCTTTTTCGTCTGTCTTCACCCTCCTCCTGCTTAATACGTCAACTCTCTTATGTAACCTCCTGCACATCAGTGGCGTTAACACCTTGCTTGAGGTGTAATGATTTAAAAAAAAAAAAAAATTATTACAGTGTCTGGACCCAAATTCTGCACCACTTTTACAAATGTTAATGATGACTTTAAAAGCGTACCGTTGCATTGCAGTGATGAAAAAAAAATAAAGTCATGGTTTAAAATACTGGCCATAAAGTTTGATTCTAAGGCAAGGTCTTCACCAAATAAGTCATAATAGCAGTCCTGTGTGTATAAGATTTTACAAGTACAATAATGCACATGAGAGAGAACAAAAAATATGCCCTTAAAGTTAAAGGCATAAGGATTAACAAGCTCATCTCACAAACTGCTAGTCAGTTTGATTCTTACTAAATGCTCCCAAACTTGTAGCCTTGTACCATACTATGCTTAATAAATATCAGTTGATAAACTTTAATCACTGAAGTTAAGCAGCATCAAGACTGGTAAGTGGTTAGATGGGTGACCTCTTAGAGATACCAGGTAAGCAGAACTTAAATAAAAAAAACTGCTGTGTCAAGACAAACTAACTAACTATATATATATATATATATATATATATATATCGGTGGGGGTGTATCTGCAAATACACATCAATATATAAATATTAATCAGGTGTTTATAGAACAGCTCTCAATGCAGTATAACAGAGCAAAAAGTACATAGTAATAAATATACATATCCTGTGTTTTAGGCATGACTTGGAGTTTCATGCATTATGCAACCATCAGGTGCATATTCTGAACTGAACTGAACACTTCTTGATTTGAATTTGCACCTGATAAATGTGTAATGCATGAAACTTCAAGTCGTGTCTAAAACATAGGATAATATGTATGTTTATATCTTTAATATGACAATATGAATACAGACAAAAAGAAAATTTATCTTAGCCAGCACACTTTGTCCTTTGATGAATTATCAAGGTAAATGGCATTTACCTTGATAAAGTCCATCAGAGTGCATAACATATTGGATAAGGAAATTTTTGTATATATATATATATATATATATATATATATATATATATATATGTGAAATGATTTGTTTGAACATTATTTTTGATCAATACTCTTATTTAAGTAGATATTCTGGTTTTTTTTTAATTAAACAGTATTATATATTTATATCTACCGGCCTGATTATTTACGATAAATTTTTATTACGAGAATCAGCGTCATTCGGCAAGATTCAAACCTGGGATCCCTGTCTATATAGAGGAAGCTACCATGTGATCTGGGATGTTTTAGACCTCTAGACCACAAATGACCATCAGTCTAAATGAGGTTTTAATCAAGCATATATATATATATATATATATATATGTATAAAATAATGCATTTGCACAAATCTCAAAGTAATATTTTAACTTGGGAAGGTTTTACACATGTTTATATACAAATCACTTTTTTTTTTTCTATTTTTTTAAAGATTATTTTACATAAATTAATGCGGTAAATTTTTGTTTTCTTCCCCAAAGGCCTTTACCCTGTCAAATCTTTCCTAAACTTCCTTAATTACGTGCAAATGTATATGCTGAACTCAAATCGATAATTGTTTATTGAAAAAACCTACCTTTTTTCCTGTTAGCGACCAGAAAAAAACAAAAAAAAAAAACGGACTATATCTCACCCCTTACCACTGTTCTCATATCTGATTCACTGCTGAATGACTGGAGGCGTAGGATACTTATTTCGGCCTGTTTACTTCCTTTGAGCAAATACTCTGCAATTTGTTTGAATTCATAACAATTTCCACGTATTAATTGCAAAAAGGAAGTAAATTGGTCGAAAAATCGGCAAACTATGCGTGAAGTCATTCTGCAGTGAATAACATTTTTTTGAAGCGTGGTTACGGGATGAGATTAACAGCGAAAAGAAGTTTGATATTTTTCTGGTTGTAAACTTGAAAAAAGGTAGGTTTCGTCACTAACCAATTATAGATTTGAGTTCAGCATTTACATTTGCACGGAAATAAGGATGTTTTGGAAAAATTTGAAAAGGGGTAAAGGCCTTCGGGGAACAAAACAAATTTACCATTAATGCATTATTCAAACAAACAAAAAAGTTTGAAAAAGGCTTTGGTGGTGGTGGTGGTGGTGGTGGTGAGTAAGAGCTGTGCCAAAATTAAACTATGCTTAAACAAATTCATATCTATGACCGTTTTAAAATGGCGTTTCTTTCAGGTATACAATGATACCTATTCCTATAGAACAAAGTTTCGATGATAATATTTGTAGCTGCGAGTAGTAAAAATAAGTATATTAAAAATAAAAACTACCATGTCTACATCAATAGCAATAAACCTTATTGGTAAATAATTATTAATAATTGTTTAAAATCATTAGTAATAATTATTAATAGCAACCGTTATAAGATCAACAATCTATGTTGGTATATTATAAAAGGTTTATATTAAACAATACAAAAATTGTTGTTTCTTGTCAGGTGCAATTTATCACAGCAAGGTAATAAAATGATAAAATCATTTAAATTAAATTAAAAAAATTAATTTAATGTAAGTTCATGAAAATGACAAGTCCTTCTGAAACTAAAAGAAAATCCAGCAGAATTTAAAAAAAAAAAATTCACCCACCCAAATTTTTTTTTTTTCATTTGGTTGATTATTTTAAATTGTCACGATGATCCCTTGAGTGGAAAGGGAGGGTGGTCCTTTTTTTTTTTTTTATTATTATTATTTTTATTTTAGTGTTGATGTTATGAGTTAGTAGGAATGTAGATCGTCATGGTAACTGGAATGTGATCAGTAAGTGAGGCTAATCGAGTGACGAAGTTGTATGATTTCAGAGTCTGGAAAAAAAATATTAAAATATTAAATAACCACAAAAAAACATTTAAAACAACTAAAATAAACAAAGAAAACATTCATTTTAATTCTAACTAAACTCAATGACAACGAAAGGTGAAAGTGACAGGGTCTGTTGAATATACTGTAACTAGAACTTTCCTTCTCCCTTCTTTGTTATACTTAAAATCACTGGTGACTTGTCCAGAAAAAAAAAAAAAAACAACACACAAATTTGATTTTTTAAATATCATTCTATCAAGCCAATTGTTCGTTGCTTCAAAGAGGAAAAGAGAAAAAAAAGGAAGAAAATAGAGAAAAGAAAGAAAGAAAAGTGGGGAGAGAAAAAAATGAAAAAAAAGAAAAAATTATCCGAATTACTTACCAAACAGTCACTTTTTCGATAGAGGACACGGTCTATCCGGCGTTTACCAGCGATATGGGGGCTGATCTTCATTTCACCATGTTCATCAAGTTGAGGTAACGTGTGACAAAGTTCTGATATTGTTTTCTTTACTATATTTGCATCATTTACAAAATTGTGACATAAGTGGGAATTTTCTAAAACTCTCTTCAGCCCCATGGGTGTTGAAATGGCTTTGTCCCAGAGCAAGAGGGGGCGCAATTCTGTGCCTTTAAATAAATAAGTAAAAATTATCCAACTCTCATCATTTCTTTGTACAGACAAGTAGAGGCAAATATTTTCTACAATCAAATGTCAGACATTAATTAGTATTTTTACTTCATTTAATAAAGCAATAGTAACTACACAGAAGACAACTCCATAAGCAAATCTTTTCAAAGAACGCATCAGTCTATATGGGCTACAATCAGGCATTTGGGGTGGAAATCAGACCTCTTGCCTTCTTACAAAACAAGGCACATAAGAGATGCGCTTGAACCAAAGGATTTATACAAAAGACACAGATAGGCAACCTTACTATAGTGATGAATGGACTGAAGCTGAGATGCCAGATCAGAACCCGCGATATTGCCAATTCCTCTATGGATTTTATCAAGCATCTCTAGAAATATAGCAGAAGCACCAAACCATATGTGGCAGCAATATTCTAAGCATGGAGAAATGGCAGACATACAGATACATTTGGGAGAGAAAAATTGTTTAGCAGGTCACAGTGAACAAACTTTCTTAACAGCTGACCTAGCAATGGTTTCAATATAGTCTTTCTACTTCATGTCAGCTGAAAACGAGACTCTTCTGGAGGTTAGCATCAGCCATGCATCAAGGATTTCTCAGATGATTAATAGAGTGAAGTTTAATTTTGAAGGTGTTAAAGTTAACAAGCCTTCCTTTGCCCCAGTTAAAAACACACTGAAAGACGTTTTTGACATTAACCACGAATTTGACCGCATCAAATTTATTTCATTAGAATTTCAAATTAATTTACCACAAGTTCTTTAGACAAATTCTACAAACTCCACACACACACACACACACACACACACACACAAATATAAAAGTGAACATTGAAGTCAACACTCAGAGGCAACAGACTGTTTCATGCTAGACGCAATCAGCAGTATGTTAAGTTCCAAACACAGTAAGCACATTCTTACTGTGTTCATAATTGATGCTTATTACGTGTAGGATTTCTGTTTTTATTAGAAATGCCTCTATTTTTAATCTTCTTTTGCATGTGGATCATTAAAATATCAGTATATCCCCCCCCCCCCATTTTCTGGGGAAAAAAGATAACCACTCTTTTTCTTTATGGTGTGTGCACCTGAAGAAGGTTGTAAAACAGTTGAAATGGAATGCAGTTAGCAGAAAAAAACATAATAATCACAACAAAAAAGTTCAAAAGTCAAAACAACTTCTTAAACATTAATCCCCCAATTATCAAAGTCTGTGAAACGGATCATCCGAAAGATGGTAACGACAAAAGTGACAGTAATTTCAGTAATCTACAGAGGCGGGGAATAAATAAAAAAGGAATTTTTACTTACCAACAGTCCAGGAATGGTCTCTTCCAGGACCAGCACGAGGAATATCTTCATAAAAATCATAAATTGGGTGTGTCTGTAAACGGGCTTCACCTGAATGAGAAAGTTGAAAATATTTCTAAGTAGTAAAAGCAATTACATCACATACATAATAAAATGCTAAAACAAATTAGTGGTAGCAAGATTTAAATCCAGAGTTCAAATTACAGACACCATATTAAGGAATTAAACAAGAGTTGATTTGATAACATCAGTTGGATCTATTAAATAAGTACATTAAAGCTTTTGTTCATTCTAACAATTATATATATATTTTTTTTTAATTCATTTCACCCCAAGCAAGGCTCTACTGCCACTGGCACACAGGGGGCTACATGAGAGGAGAGTGAAGAGAAAGAAGAACAAGTTACAGAGAGTGTCGGAGAATGGATAAGAGAAGGATAGGAATATTGGTGCAAGGAGTGATTCGTGAGAGTAAAGTCAAACATGCAGCAACAGCTTTCATATCTGGTAATAAAGCTTAATAACTGATAGTAAAGAGAACGAACCAAGTCAACACTGCTTCGCTATTGTCTCTCTCCATGAATGTGACAAGAGGGAGGTGTGTGTGTGTATATATATATATATTTTAATTCAGATACTTTAATCCAAGCAAAAAAAGCAGGAAGGTAAATTCCAAAAACCCGATCCTAATTAATATTAAAAATATTTTTTTAATATTAAAAAATGATACAGGAAGAGAGCTCCATGTAATAAAATATTACAGAGCAAATATAAATTAAAAAAGGATTAATTCAATGATGTTAGATGATCATTTCGATATGAAAATCCCCACGGGGATAACACATCACCTCACAACAGAAAAATCCTTTCAGAAACTGGAGAAAAATCAGTCTAATTTTCCTTTTTAAATAGATTTGCAAAGAAATTAAGAAAGAAAATAAAAAAGAAAAAGAAACAGAAAAAGAAAAAGATAAAACAAAATAAAATCAAATAAACAAGAAAAGAAAAAATTGTCATCGTCTGGGATAGCAAAAAAAAAAAAAAAATATATATATATATATATATATATATATATATATTTATTTAGTGTATTGAGGCAACAAATAATTTTCTAAACATATACTGTTAAATATAAGAGACAATGAATGTCTATTATGTTTAATCATGAGCTGTTCTAAGCATTGTATTTTGGCTTTAATTTCAGTTGAAAATAAGTACAAAAATTCTCCAACATTTGGATAATTTTTTATTAATTTGGTTCTAAGCTTTCGCTCACATGAGCCATCTTCAGAGAGATTACAAGGACATTAATGTAGATGGCCTCCAATATCTACATTAAATCCAAACAACCCACACTTAATAAAATCACGTTTAAATCTGGTCATAACACATTAAATTGCATCTAAATATACGTTTCTGTTATCCTTTCAAGCTTTCATGCGGTGTGACGTCATAGAACCACATTATGAATTTACAAACTGTGTTTGCTATTTTTGGTTACTGCTGCCATTGCTTAGTAAAGTTTTATGTCAACACAAGATAAAATCATCGCTGATGGTGGATGTTTTTGTGTTAACGTTCTTGTAACCTCTGATTTTTTGAGTACCTTGACACAAAACCTAGCTAAGAACACTCACAGACACTTATAGTACAACTGTGTAAAATTTCAAGAAAATCGGTTCAGCCGTTTCGGAGTCTATAGGTAACGGACACACACACAAAGTTCCATTTATAAATAAGTTTATGGAGATATATATATATATATATAAGGATGTGGTGTAGATACAGAAGAATCCAAAGGTGTATCCTGTACATACAGTGGTAGGATAACTAAGAGCGCTCTAAAGATATATATATGTATGTATATATATAAGAAAAAATTAAAGCAGACACATCATTTCATGGTAAATCGGAAGTATAGACCTATTTCAGGCAACCATCATTAGCCTCCATCTATTGCACAGAAGATCTTCTCTCAACCTATTTTAGTGAATTTATGCGGTAAGAGCAAATGAAAGAAAAGCCTGGAAAATTCACTTTTTCAAAATTTGTAATTAGTTGTCATTATGTGTTTATTGAAATTTTCTTGCTCTGACATTTTTAGAAATTTATGAATAAAAAAAAGTTTTTCATATTTAAGAAATAAAATATGCAATCTAATAAATAAATAAATAGTGTCTAATATCTTTGTTGCCAATTCTCAAGAACAAAGAAAAGGTATAAAGTTGCTTTTTTCTGTCTGGGCTTTATTAAAAAACAATGACTTGAATTTTGATAAAGAATATGCATTCTACTCCTGCAGATTTAAAGTTAATATCTTTAATAAAGTCATGGACTTTTTATTTTAAGACATGTTTGACTTTGCAAGCTCAAATCTTATATACGTTGTTCACAAATCTGTTAATTACCTTGTGTTAGTTGGTCTTTTCACCTGTTAAATTTCTGTAAATTTGTGTAAATCAACTTATTTATCCATGAAAATAAAAACATTGTAGAAGTATCTATTGTGGTTAAGAGTGAGAAATGAACACTCACCTGGTGACAAATTGTCAAAATTGAAATCGCCACAAATGAAGTCGAATTTCACACATTCATCTTGCTTTAAGGTTTCTTTTCGAAACTGTTCAGTCCACTTGACAATGTCATCAAGCTGTTTATCTAAAATCAGATGTTTTCCTGAAAATCAGACAAACAAAATATGTTTTTACTTCATGATTAAAAGAATATTCAAATGATTATATTAATTTTTGACAAGTATTTATTTTCGTCTTAAAAAAAAAGAAAACAAAAATTATCTCAAGTTATTAACGGTTCGTTCAAAACCCACAGAGTCAACCTGTTGTTTCTATTGCAATTGTACTGAGTGGCCCTCCATTACAGCTTCTAGGAGAAAGCACACAATCTGTTTGTTGTGATCGACAGTTTCAATAAAGCCAATATGCTGAGACCTTCAGTCATGATGACTTGTGACTTTATCCTGGCAGAATCATTGATGACTCCTAATTTCACTGACAAGGCTGGGGTCAACCTCTGCAGTACCATTTTCAGGTACCTTCTAACAGTACCAGATACTGTAATCATCTCCCCAGGCCAATAGCGTTATAAAGCCATTTTGACAAATTGACCATAGTGAAATCCAAACTCAGGTTTCATGGTCAGAATACTAACCTCTTGGCCACATTCGAATATTATATTCATACATACACAAAAGTGGGTACTGAAAAGTTCAAGTTAAAAAATATTATGATAATTGTTCAGAATTTTATTTTATTTTTTATTCCATTTTGGTATGAAAACTTTTTCAGAAACTTTGTCTACATATTTTTAAAAAGTTTTGATACAAAAAAAAAAAACAAAAAAAAAACTGTCTTCACATGGATATGTCTTGTGGTGCAGTGGATATCGACTCAACGATGAATCAGCTGAATACTAGTACTATTAGTAACTGGTGCAACTACCTCAGTCACAGAGCTTTTCACTGAAGAATAATGACTTATTTCTGGATGTTTGTGTATTTGTTACTATAATACATGACTGTTAGTGTAAAACAGTTAAAATGCTTTAAATTGATGAATAAAACAATTACTAATCCAAGTTGGCTGTGTGTTATGGTGCAGTAGATATTGGCTCAGAACGACAAATCGGGTGAGTCAAGTTCGAATTCCAGTTGAATTCCTTGCATTCACTTATGCACAAATACCCTCGAGAAAGGTATTAATCTGTCTCTTCCCTCCAGTTATGGGTTAAATAACAGGACTGATTGGGTTCTATACCATTGGCTGGCAACCAGTCTACCACAGAAAGTAGTGGCAACCTACTGCGGGATGATCTTCTGCACTGTATGGCACTTAACTAACTGACTGTCTACACATATTTTTAAATCCAATTCACCTCATTCAAGGAAGTAAAGCCATTAAGACAAGAGTTTACTGAAGGTGAAAAAATTAGAAATTATTATTACATGGTTTGAATTGATGGAAAATTCTTTATTAGTATGTTATAAAATATTATCTCCCTTTATGAAGAAAATATGGAGTTATCTCTCCTTATCAAATGAAACGGGGGGGGGGATAAAATACACACTGATAATTATTACACACACAAGGGATTACTGAACTTTTCAACTTGATTCCCTTATCAAAATCTGAATAAATGCCGAAAATCTTTCAAATTGAAATTTCAAACCATATTTTGCATTTCAGTTTAAATATTTTTAATTTCTGGAATCCATATTGAATTTAGAATAAAATCTTGGAAGTCTCCTGATGAAAAATAATTGTCAGAATTTTAAAAGCTCCTCATTCCTTCCACCAAAAAGCAATTTCTGAAATATTTTTTTTAAACCCTAAGTCATAGTTTATTCCTAAATCCAGCTATGTCTGGGGTTAAAGTTAAGTGTTAAGAAAAAAAAAACAGTTCTCTTTAATTGTCAAGCTAAAACAATTTGTAAATGAATTCGGGGAGGGTTTTATTTTTAATTGCATAATGACTTAAAGCACTCACCCTCATAGGCTTGTAAGTGTGTATTGTAAATATATCCTACAGCACGTTTCTCATTTTCTTCACCTAAAAACACCTAAAAGAAGAAAAAGATAAAAATATTTTAAAATGTGGCATGTGAAAAAGACAATAAGAGCTTAGAAATTTCGTGAATCTAAAATTTAACAGCAAAATATAGCAAAACTTGTTTGTATTTTGGGTGGGCCGTGAGACATTACTTTATTCAATAAAAGTTAATAATAATAGTAATAATTTGAATGATTTTTTTCGTTACTAACAAAAGAATACTAAGAAAATAACAAAAAAAATTATTAAAGAGGTGGTAATCCAAAAGTGGATGTCAGCTCAGAACGAGAAACCGGAGCCAAGTTCGAATTCCATTTGAATTTATATATTCACTTAGGCACAAATACCCTTGAGAAAGGTATTATAAATCCATCTCTTCTCCCTCCAGCTATATGTTAAATAGCAACAGCTTTGGTTGGCAAGCAGTCTACCATGGTAAGAAATGGCAATCTACTGTAAGAAAATCTGCATTAAGCCCCCATCAAAAACTTGGCACGAATAAACGGTCGATGAAGCCCATTGACTGTACACAATTTTCGACAAGACACAGGTTTTTTCTAGTTTGCCAAGTCCATCATTTACTTTTGGTAAAGAGGCAAAAGGCACTTTGTTTTTTTCTTAAACACTGGTTGGATGTTCTCTTTTAACTCGAATTTTGCCATCATCTTGTTACACTGACCAAGGCCCCCAGAATAAAACTTCCGGAAAAGTTTTTTAAGTTTTTTATGCCTAGTCAGCTATGGATCAAAAGAGACACAATCACCCAAGCC
Source organism: Ascarosepion bandense (assembly GCA_037127315.1). NCBI lineage: Eukaryota > Metazoa > Mollusca > Cephalopoda > Sepiida > Sepiidae > Ascarosepion > Ascarosepion bandense. The sequence continues at coordinate 4,875,964 of JBBBDQ010000946.1, read as the reverse complement.
TCCCAAGCATGTATCATGTATGGCACTTAACTGACTGTTGCCTTGCCCAAAGGATAAAGGAGTTTGTGTAGAGGTGAACACCCCTACCTGTAAAAAAAAAAAAGACAAGTTACAGAAGCATCAATGACCCCCTCCCAGTCAATGGCCTATGCTCCACTGAGAGCAATGTGGAGAAAGGATGTACGCTAAATATGAAAGTAAACCAACAGTGAAGGTAAACCAAAAATAGTAATTAATATAGTTTAAGTTATTTTACCTGGGTGATCAGTTCATTGATGGTTTGTGTGCAAATAAACAATTCTGTTGTAACTTGGATTCAGTTAAGTGCCATACATGATACACGCTTGGGCAATCATGTCTCGAAAGAGACATGATTGACTGGGCAGAAGATTATCCCGCAGTAGGTTGCCATTGCTTTCTGCAGTAGACTTGTTGCCAGCCAAGGCTATAGAACCCAATCTATCCTGTTATTTAACCCATAACTGGAGGGAAGAGATGGGTTAATAACTTTCCCCAAGGGTATTTGCGTGTAAGAGAATGCAAGGAATATCAACTGAAACTTGAACTCGGCTCCCTGATTTCTCGTTCCGAGCCAATATCTACTGCACCATAACACACAGCCAACTTGGATTAGTAATTGTTTTATTCATCAATTTAAAGCATTTTAACTGTTTTACACTAACAGTCATGTATTATAGTAACAAATACACAAACATCCAGAAATAAGTCGTTATTCTTCAGTGAAAAGCTCTGTGACTGAGGTAGTTGCACCAGTTACCAATAGTACTAGTGCTCAGAGTCTAATTCAAACAGGTTTTCACTGCTATTTAATCTCATTTAGTGTCATACTAATTTATTAATTACAGAAGCTACTGGTGCTGTTCGTAGAATGATGTACATGTTACTATTAGAATGCCTACAACATATGGCCTTGAGCCAGACTAAGTTTCAATTAGCAAGCTTGTCTTGCAAATAAATTTGATAGTGTAATGTAATCAATCTTCATTGGATGGCCCCACTCCTATAACCTTTTGACAGAATAACATAAGCTTAATAAATCTCTTAGTGCAATAGTTTCATAGTGTACTGAATGATTCTGAGAACCCAATGATGTGACCTTGTGCCAGAAAAAGCAAATTTTTTTTTAAATTTATTCAAAAGTAGAGAACAATATGCATAACCCTTAAATATAAAATATTAAAAAGTAAAACAAAATTAAAAATGTAACAAAATAAACATTTTTGAAAAGTAACTAAACAAATTATTTTAAACTAAAAACAACAAATTAAAAATCTGCATAAAAGCAAAAGATTAAAAACTGCCTAAAAACTAAAATTATTTAAAATTACTGAGAACAATGTGTTTGAATAAACAATGATTACTTACCTTGACCATGAGAAGGCCTTTTGCACTAAATCTACAGGCAAGTGTGGATGCCTGGAACCACTTGAAACTGGCATCTTCAATAGGGAACTTACTTGCTATCATAAGGCCGCTGTTCAGCATGAACAAATTACTTTGAGAATTGCATGACCCAGCATCATAAACCACATAAGGAAACACAGAATGAATTTTGTCAAGAAGAATCTTAGCAAAATCTCTGTCCCATGTTTCCTGGAAACAGACAATATCCAATTGAGGAAAGTTGGTCACAACCCCGTGAGTAAACTCCATGTAATCTGTGTTAGCTGCATTTGTTTTTTGCCTGAAAGAATTTTTGTGAGCAGAACTGCTGGAATTGGTATTTTGGTTCCAGTTAAGAGGATACTGCTCTGTCTTGGGAAAACTATCACAGTTATTCTTGCTGGAAATGGTGCTTGGTCCATTTGCCTTTGCAGCATTGACTGTTTCAATTCTGTCTCTCTTCTTGGCGCTAAGATAATCATCACAGACAAAACGCTCACCAATTGTTCTTGCACGCCCAGCAGTGTCTAACATGTTGTTATATCGCGACAAAAATTCAGGCAAAAGGCAGATATTAGAAGTCGTAATAGCTACAGTTTCCGGAACTTGCTTGGACAGAGGAAACACAGGCTTTTGGTAGCTGTAAACATAAGGATGACGAAATTGATGCAAGAGGCATCGCAAGATGAAGCCAATGAGGCCAAAGGGGAGGGTTGCAAATAATAATGTCAAATAAGGCAGAACAAGAGTCGTGCTGAGGACAACTGTGGGCAGGTGGTCCATCTCCGGAGTAGTCAGAATAAACAACCCCAGCAAACGGTTTAAGCTCCAGAGAAAAATCCGCAAGATGCTCTCACTAAGAGTGAAAAGAATCTGTAGGATGTAGACGTTGAATGGCCTCTTGTGCAACATGATGGACAGAAGAGCAAAGGGGAAACAAGTCCAAGAGCTGGATGATGATGATGATGCTGGTGGACAGAGTGGCTCTAGATTATCTTTTTACAGGTGTACACAACAATGCATGGAAAGAGAATTCTGGACAAGTCTTCAAAGGTTTCCTGAAATAATGTAAAGTCAAAAAAAAAAAAAATTAATTAAATTCAATTTATATAGTCATGATGAGCTTTATCATCGAAAGAAGAAAAAAGTCACAATACGGATACACATTTTTCATTTAATCTTTTCTGGGCTTTTGGCTTACGTCAGCCATTATCAAAGATGACAATTGCATTGAGTGTACTAAGTTCGAAGTATTAAGTATGGAAAGCCATTGGGATGGCTAATCGCGTCTGTTATCTATTATAGGCATTTGAGAATGTTTGTGGAGATTTCATAGTTAATTTTGTTCAGGTTAGGTTTCAACTGTTTTATGCATAAATCACATATTAAAGCAGACTGATATCATCAGACCAGAAAAAGGTCCCAACTGTCAATCACACACATGCTCTAACACACACACAACAATTAATGACAGCAGCAGCAGCCAGGAATGACCATTCCTTGAAAGGCACAGACTCACTTGGACAAAAACATGCTCCTCTGCCATTCTGAAGATGAGATTTTGATCTCGAAATATTAATGTATAATAAATAGGTAATACCTAACAACTTCTTTACCTTCCTTTATTTTACTAAATGCATTGTGACAGCCTTCAAGGCCTAACTATACAATTAAATTCAAATTTGAATTCTTTGTTTAAATTTCTGGAATGAGAAGTTATTTACATTTAGACTAATATCACCACCTTTGTTATTATCTCAAAATTTTAACTATTCTGCTCTTCAGTTTTCTTCATGAATTTTGAGATATAGAAATTATGAGTTGCCCAGTAGTACAGAATTATATTCAATGGAAACAACTTGCAGTAGCTGAGCAGTACTTTAAAAAAAAAAAAAATCCCCTAAAACTATACTAAGAATTTACAAAGCAAAAAGAGAATATCCTAACCCTATAGATTAAATAAAGTGTTCAGTTGAAAATTCCCAGAAAGGTTAGAAAGCACAGCCACTAAAAATGTTGCAATAGAATCTAGCCTGTTAACCCAGATGTAGATATTAAAATTTTTATTACCTCCTGCCATCTTACACAATTTAAACTGAGACTTGCCACATAAATAAAACTTGAAAATTTTCACAAAGTGGTTGGTTCATATTCATTTTATTGTGTTTATTTGCCTAAGGGCATATCAATTCCTCGTGGGTCATTTAATAACAAAATTTAATTTTCTTGGGAACTTTGAAATAATAAAAAATAAGCGATATGTTATTCTACTTTCACAGTTGGATACATGGTAAATGATACACAGCTTTTGTGCCTATATATGTTTGTCTGAACATAATTATTAGAGGCAATGATATACATGTTTTACATTATAGTTTCATTGAAGTTTGAAATATAGTTTGCTTTACCTAAGAAATTATAGGATATATGGATAAATATCATTAAAAATTCTTTCAATTTGATTGTTTGGTAAAATCTTTAATAGATTTGGGTGAAGTTGTAACAAATTTTAACATGTTTTATTGTGTCTCATTTTTGACATACAGACTGGATGTTGGTTAATTTTGATAAGTGGCATTTCAACACCTCTATGGGTTATTTAATGCTGAAATCTAAATATTTTGAACACAATTTTATGGCTTCAATTAAATATATTTTGAGCACAATTGTACGTACAACTTCAACTACAGACAATTGGAGATAATCTTTTTTCCTTTTTTTTTTTTACTATAAATAACGATTATTGATGAATTTTTAATATATAAAAAATGTATTGCTGATATTTTTATACTTTCATAGTGTTTTGCTTGGAGTTCACTATTTGCAAATAGCTGGGACCCTAACAGGGGTTGCCAACCAAGGTCAGGATGATCAAGGGAACAGTGTAATACTATTTCTAGTACCCGAAAGAAAGGAACAAAGTTCCTTAAGTAAAAAAAATAATTTAAAAAAAAAATGAGATTGAATTTTTTTTTTCTTCTAGAAGCTAGGTGAAGGATATCCTAAAAGGACCAGCCAAGAAAAATAGATAAATTTACACCAAAAACAAACAACCACTTGAGTTAAAGTTTTTTTATGACTCTTGAATACTGGCATTGTGGTACAGTGGATATCGGCTCGGAACGAGAAACCGGGGAGCCGAGTTCGAATTCCAGCCGAATTCATTGCATTCACTTACGCGCAAATCCCTTGAGAAAGGTATTAATCCGTCTATTCCTTCCAGTTATGGGTTAAATAACAGGACAGATTGGGTTATATAGCCTTGGTCGGCAACCAGTCTACCGCAGAAAGCAATGGCAACCTACTGCGGGATAATCTTCTGCCCAGTCAGTCAGGTCTCTTTCGAGACATGATTGCCCAAGTATGTATCACGTATGGCACTGAACTGAATGAATACTGGCCACAAAACTCAGTCAGAAAGATAAAAATTCTGCATGATTTCTTGTCACTAAATGCAGGATAGTCATTATCACAGAAAAGTGAGTCTCTTGGTTATTGTAAAAAATTTAACAACCATTGATAAAATGACAGCTATGATTTGATTTGATATGAAGCAGAACCAAGTATGTATGGAAATTGTTGAAAGAATTTTATGACCCTTAGGGACAAGCCACCTCATGGTCAGAGACACAGAATTCTCAGAAATAAAGTTTCTTTGTTTTTAGGGAATTTTGCAACACTGATAATTAAAACATGTGTTTTTTTTTGTTTTTTTTTTACTGAAACTAGATAATTTTCTTTTAACAGAAGCATGATAATACATTTACAATGGTTGTATACATAAGCAAAAAAGTTTAGATAAATAAAAACATCTCCGGTTGAGATTAACCCAAAATGACTGATCAGTCAAACACAATGTGAAACAGAGCCAAATTTGGAACAAACCGAATGACTATCGATTGGCCACAGAGATTTTGGGCATCAACACAAAGAACACAGGAGGTTCATAGCAGCAGTGATTTAGAGATGGTTCCACGCTACTCAAGACCTCCAACCTATGGAATTTATGGGCTGTATGATGAAATTTGTTTAGTCTTGAAAAATATTATGTCATCCATGATTACATCAGATTTTTATCACATCCAGGCACTATGGACTTGACTGTCAATTAGTTGTCCTATAACCATTTTCTATGATGTACCCTACCAGCCATAATCATGCCACCCCAGTTTACAAAATAAAAAAAATAAAAAAAAACGTTATGTATTTCATACTATTTTTAGCATGTACTGCCAAGTGGATAATTCTAAATGAAAATAGAATTGTTCTTTTGTTAATACTGCACAATAACATGTGCATCAAATAAACTGTTCTGGTGTCCAGTTTTTTGTGCTCTCTTCCCCATGCTTGTCTCTTCTTATTGGCTGGCCAAAGCAAAGGCTTCCTGTCTGCCTTGTAAAATTTTTCAAAGTAATAATAACAAAAGAACCATTCTATTTTCATTTAGATTTATCCACTTGGCAATAAATACTAAAAATAGTATGAAATACATCATTTTTTTTAAACTGGGGTGGCCTAAAAATTATGGCCGCTAGTGTACATTACTACAAAAAAGCATACAAAAATTGTAATGCTGCACAAACACATTGGCAAGCCTTACAGAGAGATCATGGGCATTTTTAGTGTCAGCCTTTTTTACTGTTAGCCATGTCATCAAAAGAAAGAAACAAACTGAATACATCAGTCCAAAACAAAGGAAAACGCAGTTGGAAGAAAAAAAAACAATGTCAAAAGATGATGTATATGTGATCAGGAAAAGTGTGAGAGATCCTAGGAAAGCTTTTATTTTGTTTCAATTAATTTGAACAAGAATAATATCAGAGCTTCCATATTGCTATTTTGTGAATAGGCTCTGGTCCATGCAGTAATTTTTTTTGGTGGGTGGAATCTCTCAATGCCATTATGCCATGCATGGTTATGGCTATGATCTCTGACTTGTCCCTGCTCTGGTATCCATTCAATTAAACCCATTAGGTAGGCTACCCTTTGATGTGCAGTGTGGTGCAGTGGATATCAGCTCAGAATAAGAACTCAGGGAGCCAAGTTCAAATTCCAGTTGAATTCATTGCAAATGACCTTGGAAAAAGTATTAATCCATCTCTTCCCTATAGTTATGGGTTAAATAACAGGACAGATTAGGTTCTATAGCCTTGGCTGGCAACCATTCTACCACAGAAAGTAATGGCAACCTACTGCGGGATAATCTTTTGCCCAGTCAGTCATGTCTCTTTTGAGACATGATTGCCCAAGCATGTTTCACATATGGCACAACTAACTTACCCTTTGATTCCCTCTACTCCTCCTGATCGTGGCTCTCCATAGCTTCACCACACCTAATGTTACTACTGTGTTTTTTGTAGCAAGTAGTATAATATTCTTATCAAGACAGGGTTTGAGATAATGACAAGGAAAGACTATTACATGTCATTCAAAAACAAATGGGAAGGTCCCCGTTAAAGTTTCTTTCAAGTCCTAAAGAGTTCTTGATTAAGGGTAATAACTTGTGAGTACCTGACTTATCACAATACTCAAAGTAGGTTCTTATGAGGTGAAGTTACCAGCTCTACATCTAATTGGTTTTGAAATCAGAATTATATATCCTTCTCCTAGATTGGTTTCTAACCAAAGCTAGAGAGCTCATTCAAACTTGGCTGAAGGGAGAAGAGATGGTGTGAAAGTAAATGCAACAAACACCTGAAATTTAAAATCTAATTTGATTTTATGCCAATAACTGCTAAGCTACATGCATATTCACTAACCCTAATATCAGCAAATATTCAAAAGCTGTTCTTTTTTTTTTTAACAAAAATTATAAATATCTTAAATTAGGCTGGAAAATAATCATAATGCATTCACGGAATTTTTTTTAAGCAAATAATGAAATTAACAAGCATCTGTTAATTAAGCAGGGTAATTATGCTGTAGAGAAAGAAAAATGGTAGGAAGAAATAAGAAAAAAGCCTAGAAAAAAAAAAATTAAAGATTGCCACAAGCTATTAAAATAAGCATCAGGTTAATCACATTAACAGTGAACTACCACCCCTGATGTGAGAATAAGAAAAAAGAAACCAGGGGGAAAAAAAGAGAGAGAAAAAAGAAACAGTTGTCAAGTAGTTAATATACAATTACTGTTTTATGATTAACAAATTGCAGTGAAACCAGAAAGACAAATAATTAGATCAGGTATTAAAAGAATTTTTTTTTAATCCTTTCACCCTGAGCAAGGTGATAAAGCAACTGAGACACAAAGAGTTACAGAGTGTAAAAGAATCGAAAAAGAAAATCATTAAAGAGAGAGGTTAACAAATAAAAAATTAAAAAAAATAAATAAAAAAAAACAGGAATTAAGACAAGATAAGGATTGACATCCCAAATTTTTGAAGATCAAACTTGACTTGAAAGCAAGACAGAAGAGAGTTCCACAAGTGAGAAGTGCAAGAGAAGAAACTTAACATAGAACTTACAGTTACATCTAGAAATTCCAATCTACTACTGCACTCAAATTTGTAAAGTCGAGGTACCAAAAAGGAAAGATCATTAGAATGATTACCATGAAAAGACACAAAGAAGAAACATTATGGGGGTGTGAAAATTTTTTTATCATCAATTGATTTGTTTTTCATGACTTATCAACCTTTTTCTGGTTATTTAAAGCCAGAAAATATTTTTGGATTGTAAGAAGTTTTAGAGATAGTGCCTTATTGAGATAAATCAGATGAATAAACCCGTAGCTGAAGGCAGCTTTTGAGATTTGAAAAAGAAATCACTCGACCGGCAGCCAAGAGCGAGGGAAGATTTACTTGCCCCAAAATCATTTTACTAGACCGACTTCATTTACTTAATAGTTGCCTTATGTAAACATAACGTGAATCGCTGACGAAAAACAAAAAATAAAATTTTAATTAAAATTTCAAACATGTTAGAAAAGATTTTAAAAAATTTAAAAAAATAATAACAAAATTTGATCCTTCCTCTTAATAATAGCATAAACATTTTGATGATAAAACTTTGTTTTTATTAAGTTTCAGCCCTTTTAACATCATGATATGCTGGGTTTTTTTTTTTTTGGGGGGGGGGTTTGGCAATAGAGTGGAGGTACCTAAATTTGTAGTATCTTTCTTCTGTTTGATTACAACCTCCATCTCATAGATGATAAAAAAATAAAAAATCTGATTTTCTCAATGATTTTCTATTAAGAAATTACTTGTACAATTTGTTTTTTGGTGCATGGTTGAAAGAAGTATCTATTTTCTTTCTTTAAAATGTTTGTTTTTACTTTTGTAGATTTGAGTCAAGGATAAAGATCTGTGAGCGTCTTTAATCTAGGTGACTGAGACAATTTGGCTCCACTCTAAAAGCATTAATTAAATGAATGTTTACACTGATTGGGATGATAAAAGCCCCAAAAGTTCAATAATGTCTTTAGGTCATTCTAAGTAACTTGTGAATCTTCAATGGAGTACTTTTGGGTTGGAAAAGGAATCAGATTTCTTTTTTCTATATCTGAATGGACACCTTTCATTGCAAGATTTTTAATCAAACACGGCGAGTAAAGCAATAAACTTTAATTGTTCAATTAAGTTTTTAATCGACTAAGTCGAACAGGTGAGTGAAATCTGAAAGGCTAGCTGAAGGGAAGTGGTGGATACATACTTTTCCTAAAGGTACTTGCACATAAATGAATATAAGAAACCTAAGTCAAATTAGAATTCAGCTCTGTGATTTCCAATTCTGAGTCAATATCTATTACACCACCTGCACATCCAAGCTTACAGCACCTGGTATTCCCAAGCGGTCAGCCATCTAGGTACTGACCAGGCTTAATGTTGCTTAACTTTAGTTATTGTATCAGAACCAGTGTTTTAATGTGATATCATGGTACACCAGTTAGAAAGTGACTGAAGCAGAGATGCCAGGTTAGGATTAATAACATTGCATATCATTCCTTAGTTTTTATCAAGAATTTCTAAATACATAGCAGAAGCACCAGACCAGATGTGACCACAATATTCAATGCTCGGATGAATGACAGACTCAAAACTTTCTGGTATGACACAAGGAATGAACTTTCCTAGCAGCAAGCCTAGTAATGAATCCAACATAATCACTCCACTTTATATAATGGTAGTTTATCTACCTGAACTTTAAATGATGATTTTCTAAGCATAGCTTACAAGTAGTACAAGACTGAAAGTATGTGGCACCTAGTGAGGATCAGACTTACTATTCAATAGTTATTGTCCTTGCGAGACTAGTTTGCTACCATGTGGAAAGTGCCCAGAGAGGAATGGTGATTTTTTTAAGTGTAGCTTACATGTGGCACAACCACTATTCTATCTGTACTTTAAATGCATCAGATTATTTAAAAAGAGATAGTATAATCTGAACAAGATTGTTGTATAAGTAACAGGTTTAATACATTAATATAACCATATTGAAGCCAGTTTCTGACTTTAAAATACAGAACACAAATCATTAAGCTAAGTTTAACAAAGAAAAATTAATAAAATCAAAATGTTGACGGCTGTCAAGCTGTTGTCAAATAATGTTGATGTTTACATTAAATATGACATGAAATATCAGATGATCCTCCAATTTCCATAGAAACTTGCACAATTGGAACAATTTATTCAACACAAATGTTTTATTCTGCATTTTGATTATTGATTAGACTCATAAAAATCTTAACCTTTTCGGAACAGCTAAAAAGGTCTTGTGATCAATTTGTATGAGTAACAATTTGTTCGGTTCTTAACCATCAGTAATTTCTTCCTGATTTTCTATAGAAGAAGAATTCTCAACAATGAAGATATATAAAAAAAAAACCTATTCTACCAGATGTGCATTGTGATGCAGTGAATATTGACTTGGAACAAGAATTCAAAGAGCCAAGTTTGAATTTCAATTGAATTCGTCGCATTCACTTGGACAAAAATACCCTTGGAAAAAGTATTAATCTGTCTCTTCTCCCACCAGCTATGGGCTAAATAGCAAGACAAATTGGGTTCTATAGTTTTGATTGGCAAGCAGAAAGTAATGGCAACCTACTACAGAAAAATCTTCTGCCCAGTCTTTTGAGACATGATCACCAAAGTGTGTATTACATATGGCACTTAACTGACTCACTGATTCTATCTTTACACTTAAATTCATGCTTAACCAATTTTTAAACTCAATCTTCAATGAATATATACTTTATATATTAGATAAATAATATCTGTGCACTTGTATCCAAGAATGCTCGTCTGCTAGTGGGTAGCCAACTCCTGTTGCAGACGCCTGCTCAGGTGTATTTGCATTTATTCAGCACCAACAGATCTTAGATGTGGTTTCTACTGCAACTATGATGGCCAAATCTGTAAGAGTGAATTATCTGGCATGACCAACAGTTTTAACAAAGCCAGTACACTCAAACCCTCGGTCATGATGACTTGTGACTTTGCGTTAGCACAATCATTGAAAAAAAAAAAAAAAAAAATCAGTTTAGTGGGATAGTCAACCTGTGGTATAGTTTTCAGGCACATTCCAAAAAAGGTGTTGCATGCTGGAACCACTTTCCCAGGCCAGTAACCAACATGAAGTCACTTTCCTCATTCCATCATAGTGGAATTACAGAGTTGGAGAGCGAACCTCAGATGTGATTATATCTAAACTTATTTATAAATGGAACTTTATCTGTGTGTGTGTGTGTGTGTGTGTGTGTGTGTGTCCGTTACCTATAGACTCCAAAACGGCTGAACCAATTTTCTTGAAAATTTACACAGTTGTACTATAAGCGTCTGCGGGTGTTCTTAGCTAGGTTTTGTGTCTAGGTACCCCCGATAAATATAAAAAACGAAAAAAATTTATAAATATCAAAAATCGAAAAAAATCGGGTTATAGAAGGAATGGTCCGATTTGAATCAAATTTGATGCACTCATAGACAAAGACATAAGAAACAATATTCAGAAGTTTCAAGGTTGCAGTTCTTACAATAGTGCAGAGAATCGATAATATATATATATAAGGCAAGATGTTTGTGTGTGTGTCTGTTTATCTGTCTGTATGCTCTTTATACAAATCCACAATTTTTTTCCGATTCTCACCAAACTTCACACAAATATTCTTTAGGCTGAGTCTGAGCTCCAGGACCATGGATTAGTTTTAAAGCTTTCATTACACCCGAGCAACGCCAGGCTATACTGCTAGTGTATAGATAGATAGACAGATAGATAGATGCATTGTGGTGTAATGAATATCAGCTCTAAATGAGAAATCAGAGATCAAAGCTTGAATTTTCCAGTCAAATCTGTTTCAGTCACTTATGTAGAAATACCCTTGGGAAAGGTATTAATCCATCTCTTCTCCCTCCAGCTATGAATTAAATAGCAAGACAGATTGGCTTCTATAGCCTTTGTTGGCAGCCAGTCTACCACAGAAAGAAATGGTAACCTACTATGGAAAAATCTTCCGCCTAGTCAGTCATGGATCAAAAGAGACATGATTGCCCAAGCATGTATCACATATAGCACTTAACCTGACTGAGATATAGGCAAGGAGGTAAATAAGCGAGTGTGTGTATATGCATAAGTATACACTACAATATATAAATATTAATTAAGTGTGAATGGAACAGTGCTCAAGGCTGTATAACAGTGCAAATATATATATTAATAAACAGTTCTTATGTTAAATGTTATACACACAACTGACTTTCATGCATTTCAGCAATCGTCAGCTACTTATCACACTGGATTATTTTGATTTGAATTATGAATTATCATTCCTTTCATAAAGTTCATTATGGGTAAAAACTACATGTACTAATATTTTTATATTTATTAAAAGTAAAATCAAGTTAGGTTATGAATGCATAAATCTGCACATAATGAATTATACATATCTTTTACATTTTATTTTTTTTATAAAAATGTAAACAAACCAGTTTCTCCCCTTAGACCCTGCACTTAGTTAAGTGGCATATGTGATACACGCTTTAGGCGATCATGTCTCAAAAGAGACATGACTGACTGGGCAGAAGATTATCCTACAGTAGGTTGCCATTGCTTTCTGCAGTAGACTGATTGCCAGCCAAGGCTATAGAACCCAATCTGTCCTATTATTAAACCCATAACTGGAGGGAAGAGATGGATTAATACCTTTCCCCAAAGGTCAGTCAGTTAAGTGTCATGCACGATACACGCTTGGGCAATCATGTCTCGAAAGAGACATGACTGACTGGGTAGAAGATTATTCCCGCAGTAAGTTGCCATTGCTTTCTGCGGTAGACTGGTTGCCGACCAAGGCTATAAAACCCAATCTGTCCTGTTATTTAACCCATAACTGGAAGGAATAGACGGATTAATACTTTTCCCAAGGGTATTTGCGCATAAGTGAATGCAAGGAATTCAACTGGAATTCGAACTCAGTTCCCCAATTTTTCGTTCCGAGCCAATATCCACTGCGCCACAATGCACATCCTGAAATGAAAGCAAGGAATTCAACTGGAATACAAACTCAGTTCCCCAATTTGTCATTCCCAGTCGATATCCACTGCACCACAACGCACATCCCAACTTAGATTTAACAGACCCTAATTCTACTTTACTTATAATTAAATAATTTAATCTTTTTTCTCTCACCACATTTTTAGTATCCTATTCCATTTTTAGGTTCTATTAACCTAATTTGTTTATACATTTCACAAATATAAAAATATTAGTACACGCGATTTTACCTGAAACGAATTTGTGAAAACACTAATTAATGATTCAAATTAAAAATAGGCCATTATAATATGCTAAGCACCTGAATATTGAATTGCATGAAACTCTTCGTATGAAAGCCATGCATATAACATAGGATAAGATGTGTGTGTGTGTGTGTATATATATATATATATATATATATATATATAATCATATAATTATGAATTAATTGTACATTGCTGTTCTCTAATGTTACAGTGGGTAATCTCTGCATGTATGTAAATGTATGCCTGCCATGTCGAAACACAAAAAAGATATTGTACTGCTTGCCCACCTCAATTTCGGTCCCTCTTATACATATCAAGTCTCGCCACCTCACGCGGGACTACCATTCTCTCCTCCATAAAACTAGTTACACTTGCGTCCTGTTCTTTCTTTAATGTGCCGATAGCAGAGAGAGCATACCTTCTGTCTTTTCAAGGTCAGTCTATTTGTGGCATTACTACTACACTCCCCACTGATCCTATGATCACACATGAAACATTCAGAGAGTGGGGGGGGGGGTCTTTTGCCTCGCTTGCTTCTTCACAGGGATATAGTCACAGGGTCTTCATTAGAGGTGTCATCAGAAGAGGTATCACCTGCATTTACGTTGGGTGCCGGTTCACCTGTCCTCTCTTCAACTGTTATAAGTCTTTCACTCTCTGAAGACACATCAGAGCAGCTCGTCGGCGGGCCCGGTCCCACTATGAGCTGCAAATGTTTCACATGGCATGGCATTCCGTTGATTAACACATTCTGCGCACTGGTAGTTCCAATGACACGCCCAACTCCGTATTTGGTGGTACATCTTCTATGTGGAAATTTTACCCACACTTGTTCACCTGTTTTAAAAACAGTTTGCTGTTGGTTGGGTGCCTGCACTGACATTCCATTGATTCCTTTCAGCCATATGCAGTACCGATTAAATGATATTGGTGGACTCTTGTGAGTCTAACAAAAATAAGTAAGGAATAAATTTAGTAATACTCTGAAAGGCAACCACCTTGCACTTGTTCACCGATTCTGCTTGTGTCCATAAATGGATTTCAGACACCCTCACAGGCAGAGCCAGAGTGCAAACCAAAGCCACAAGTGAAATTTTCCCCCGAGGCACAAGCAATAGGAAACAAACTTGTCAAATGCAACAAAAGGATCCAGTGCAAAAGCCATGAGGAGGGCTTGTTTCACCTGTTCTAAGTCCTCCCTTTGGTCACAGGTTAACTGTCAGTATACCAAGAGAACTCCACCTCTCAGCCTTAGTGGTAGAACATGTTCAATGTTGTCAACACCACACATTTTGCACATCAGCTCCACCTGTTCCAACCATTCGGACACTATGTGATCAGGTGAGATGCCACGAAATTCGGAAATAAGCCTAATGTCAAACACTTTGTCTGTCATTTGTGTGTATTTTCTCGTTTTGGCTGAAATAGCTTGTTCTCTAAAGTCACAGTGAGTAATCTCTGCACATATGCAAATGTACACTTGCTGTGTCGAAACGAAAAAAAACTCTGAAATTTCTATGTTTTGAGGTAGATTCTCTTCATCAGGCAATGTTGGATGTGGAAATGATTACATTTTCATATATATGTGTGTACAGGGTGTTTCACAAATGTTCAAACCAAGCAGTGGCCTCTCAGATCTTCCCTGTTAGTGTTAACTATTCTCTTTCAGTGATGTTTATAGGAATTCCTGACCAGAAACAATTTCTTTTTTCCTAACTTTAGAAGCACGGCATACAGGTTGAGTGCCAACACTTTCTGAAACAAATTTTAACTTAAAAATTATAAAATGTATTGTTTAATCATGAACATTTGCTTAAAATGTTACTACAGTAATTACTATTCATTTATAGACCCTCTTACACCAAGGACAACACTCACCTTGAATTGACTATTACAAAATCTTCTTTGAGGGCAGGCAAAGTTAATATTTTGTACATGTTTTCTAACAGACTATAATCGGTGCTGAAAACTTATTGGCTGGACTCATTTCCACACCTCTAAATTATAAAACAGAATATTTTGGAGATTTCAAAAAAAAAAAAAAAAAAAAAAAAAAAAAACGTATGTGACCAATACATGCAGTGACTACACATCAATATGAGTCTCAGGATTTGATTTTCTGGATAAAAAAACCTTTTTAAAAAAAAAAAAAAAAAAAAATTTTTAAATTTAAAATGAAGAGAAATAAAGAGCTACTTAAAGACTATTTTCCATTACTTCACTTTATTTCACACTCCTGAAGATAACTCATGAGCTAAAAACTTTTGAAACCACATTGATTTGGCATATTTTTGCATCTGCAGCAACCAAGTTAAGGGATGGTGATCAGCAGTTTTGAAAAGACCATTGGATAAATTCATTAAACATAAAATGCCTATTATTTTAAATAAAATTACACTTAGCCAAAATCCATGATTCTGAATTTGACCCAACTCAATAAAACTCTCGTAACTCAGGCCACAGTCAAATGTCCACCAAACAATTTTGTACCTGCCATAAGGAAAACAAATTTGTTGTCAAATTTTCAAAAAATTAAAGGATACATTTTTTGAGAAATTAGAGGTTAAATTTTAAAATCAAAGCCAAATAAATTTTCTTACCTAACCTTAAGAAAAAAAAATTGATCACTTTTTAGATCTATCCAAGCAATTTAAAAATGATAAAATGATATCCAATTTAACATTGTAAGTCTAAAAACAACTGAGATGCTGATATTTAAACTTTGACCTTTACCAAAATTCACCTTTTTGGTAAAGGTCAAAGGGTCATATCTAAAGATACCTTTGTCCTAGAGATGTAAAATGGGTACCATTCAATATCTATAATGAAGTGCTATAAGTATAGCATATTTACAAAATGTCTGTGTCAGACTTTAGTTGATTTCACATGGAATGATTCATGAAAGAATAACCCTAGCAGAGCTTCACAATCTTCAAGTCTGTTAGCAAATAGTCTGTTGGTTCTACCAACAGTTTTGTCTTTCCTTTAATAATAATAATAATAATAATAATAATAATAATAGAAGTTGTGCCAGTGATAATAGGTGCACTTGGAATGATAAAAAATGGAACAAAACAACACATTGAAAGAATCCCTGGAAACCCCAGCTTAAGAGATATACAAAAAATTGTCTTATTAAGTACAGCCCACACACTAAGGAAAACTTTATCTATGCAATGGTAGGGATGATAGGGAAGATAGAAAAACATGAAATGGAGTCATAACAACACGCCACGGCCTGCCTTAGGTCTTCCCCGCAGACTTGGTTGGTAGTGAGACCAAAGCAGAAATCGAAATATGATGAAAAAGAAGAAGACAACGACGACACACACACACACACAGTGAGAGAAAGTGCAATGGGTAACTTGTTGCCATTTTATATTTATAATTTTGTGCATGTGTGCTGTTTCTGATTTTGTTGACTGCACAGTATAGTAGGATCAGTTGGACACCCTCTGTAAGAAAAAGAGCAACATGATGCAATTCACTCTGATAAGAAAAGTACTCTCGAATTTTTTGATGAAGACCTCAGACTCAACACAGACCTACATCAAGTGCCTTGAGGAGATAGTCAAAAGGTTGGCTGCTGGAAGATCTTATAGCTGGCAACAGGACTCTGCACCCTGCCACACAAACCAGGAGAAACCAGTTATGGGTGTCAGACAATTTCTGTGACCACATCACTCCTTACATCTGGCCACCCAACTCCCCTGACTGCAACTCCCCTTGATTATTATGTGTGGGGAGCAGTTGAGCAAAAAGACCAACAAAACTCCTTGTAATACCAAAGATGAACTAAAGACAAAGATTGTAACAGCATTCATCAATTTAAACCAATTTTGTGCATTTTTCTTGAATTGCTGCTTTTAATTCATCCAATTGTGGGCAGAACTTTTCAGTAAAATCTCATAGTACAGGATTCCTGTCCAATCCAACCAGATTCACAGCATGACTTTCTTAGGATGAAGACCTGCTTTTGGGATGGCTAAAGTTGGCTAATGTCACTTACTTCAGGATCTTTTTTGTTGAATATTGATAAATTATTTCTAATTTGTAAAGGATCTATTTCTCATCATCCGTCACGATTTGCTAAAAAAAAAAAAAAAAAAAAAGGGTGCATTTTCATCGTAGTTTATACAGCAAATCACAGATAGAAATGAAAACCAAAAAGATTATTTTCACTCAGATCAGTTGTACCCAAACATCATGGCAATTTGAATACCCAAGTTTTACTAAGTGTACATGGGTGGTGGATTTTGATAAATTTAGTGTTTCTGCCAATTCCCATGTTACGTAATTACATAACCCACATTCTCAATCAAGGTTTTGATTTGGTCATCATCTGTATGGGGGGGGGGTGTGGGGGGGGTCTAACTGAGCATTCTTCATTAATAAGGTTACAAAATTGACATGAATTAAGTAATTTTAAACTTTCTTACTCAAGAGATAGTTTGAAGGGCACTCATTTTCTGGTGAATATGGTAGGTAGAGTAGGACTTCCCATTCAAGCTTTTCCAAGTAGGTTTTCACCCATTTTGCAACATGTGGCCTAGCATTGCCATGTTGCAAAAATCACTGTCATGTCTGCCATTTTTTCTTCAATCAGTCAGTTAAGTGCCATATGTGAAACACGCTTGGGTGATCATGTCTCGAAAGAGACATGCCTGACTGGGCAGAAGATTATCCCGCAGTAGGTTGCCATTGCTTTTTGCGGTAGACTGGTTGCCAGCCAAGGCTATAGAACCCAATCTGTCCTGTTATTTAACCCATAACTGGAAGGAAGAGATGGATTAATACCTTTCCAAAGGGTATTTGTGCGTAAGTGAATGCAATAAATTCAACTGAAATTCAAACTCAGCTCCCCGATTTCTCGTTCCGAGCCGATATCCACTCCACCACAATGCACATCATTCTTCAATGCTTGTCTCAAATGCATCAATTGTAATTGATAATGATCTCTTGTGATGGTTTTGGTCAGTTTGAGCAGCTCATAAACTAAACCCAGCTGATCTAACCAAATGTAGACCAGAAGCTTTGAACCATGGATATTCAGCTTTGCCACTGATGTATGGCCAGGCTTACTCCACAATCTTCTATGCTTAGGGTTATCTTAGTGCACCCACTATTCATCACCAGTCACAATACGATGCAAAAAAAATCTTTTTTCTGCCACCGAAGCAGCTGTTCACATGTGACAAGACGCTGTTTGGCAACTCATACAGCACCCAATATCCTTGCTTTGGAATCATTTCCTAATGCTTTCAAACATTTCAGAACTGTTGTGTGATCAACTAATGATTCTACAAGTTTAGTTTGCGCCTGAAACAAGTCTTCATGAAGTAATGTTTCCATTTCTTTGTCTTCAAAGTTTTTTGGTGCGCCAGAGCATTCATTATCTTTAATATCAAAATCATTATTTTTGAAGTGTCTAAACCAATATCTGCATGTTGTTTCTAACAGAACATGGTTGCCATAAGTCTCAACAAGAATTCTGCAGATTTTTTTTTAATAAAGTAGTGCAGTAAAATTCCCTGAAAATACACTTTCTTTGGCACAAAATCTTTACACTTTGGCAAAATGATATACACTAAATTTCAAGCTTGCTCATAGTACTTCCTTATAAATACATTACCATCTAAAACTACACACACACACAATTCTGTGAATGTTGTCTGTTGGAAAACTGCAAAAAAGTCCTAATATATATACACAAAATTGTTCTTTATTACCATTTCTTGAATATGCAAGCAGATAGACAAAGTTTACTTTTTTTTTTAATTCATTTTACCCCAAGCAAGTTGTGACTGAAACTAATTTGCAGGGGGTTATATTAAGAGAAGAGACTGAATACAGGGAGTATTGAAGAAAGGATAAAAGATTAACAGGATTCAACAAAATAGATGACAATTGACGTTGCATTTAAATTTTTGTAGATTGTAGATACCAGGAAAGCAAACAAAAGGGGGTTCTACAAGTGGGATGTGTGAGAAAAGAAACTATTCAAGTAGAAGTGATAGTTACATTTAACTATTTCAATGATAAAAGGGAGGGACCTAGATGCCAATCTAGTAGTACACTTAAATTCATGTGATTAGGGACATCAGGGAATAAAGCTCAGAAAAATTGCCATGAAAATATCTGTAGAAAAGACAGAAAGAAACCACATCACATCATTGAGAAATTGAGGGATGTCAAGATGCCAAATCAAGATCCATTACATTGCAGATCCTTCTTTAGATTTTGTCAAGAACCTCAAGATGAATAGCAGGAGCAGCTGACCAGATATAGCAACAGTAGGGTTCCTGATTTTCTGTTTTCAAATTTTCCTTGATACCATTTCCACTTTTGGAAAAATTCCTTTTTTCTATTTTTATAGTATTTTTTTTTATAATCATATCACCCCAAGCAAGGCATTTTACTGCCACTGATGCACAGGGGGCTACATAAGGAGGAAAGTTATGAAAAAAAGCAACAGGCTACAGGGAAGTGGGTAAGAGAAGGATGAGAACACTGATGAGAGTAGAGTGGATGGAGAAAAGAGCATGAGAGAGAGGATGTAAGTCAGTGAGATAGGAAATGACTATTGACTTTACATTTAAATCTTTGGAAATTGTAGCTGTCGGGAAAGAAAGCAAATAAATTGAAGGGAATTCCACAGGCAGGAAGTGCGAGAAAAGAAGCTACTGGAGTAGAATTTGCATTTACATTTTATTGGTTTCAAAGTAAAAGGGTGGGACTTAGTTACTAATCTTGTTGCTCGAGTAAATTCATATATAGGGGTCACCAGTGAGATCTGAATTCATCTGAGCAGAAGCAATGAAAGTATTTGTAGAAGAGACACAGAAAAGCCACATTGGACCAGTGAGAAAATGACTATCTGAGCTGCCAAGCCATTTTATGTGAAAATTGCAATACAATATACTATAATTATTAAAACTAAAAATGGTAAAAAATAGTTAAGTGTAACACCCAATTCTACTTAAACTGTTTCTTTTCTTACACTTTCCACTTGTGGAACTCCCTTTTGTTTATTTGCTTTCCTGGTAGCTACAATCTACAAAAACTAAAAACAAAAATGTAATTCAAAGTTTTCAATTCCAAAAATAAATTATCTGTAAAAATAAAAAAAATAAAAAATGTGACATGACTAGACAAGAAAACAATGGAATTTTAGAGTGCATAATTATCTTTGAAGTAAAACTTTTAATCAGAGCCTCCTTCTTTAAGAACACATTAAGTAAAAGGATTATGTCTTGTTTTTTAAGTAAAAGGATCATTATTGTTTGTATTGGTTTGCACTAAAGGCTGAGAAATGTTCGCTGCACATTCACAAGGAAACAAAAGATGAAAAACAAGCACCATAACAAGAAATGAGGACTGAAACCATTTCTCGCATGTTTAGATATTTATTCAGGGCTTCAGTTTCCAAAAAAGATGTGCTGCAAAAATCTTCTTTTTTTTAAATCATCTCACCCCAAGCAAGGCATTCCACTGCCACTATTGCGCATGGGGCTACATAGGGGAAGGTAAAGAGAAGGAGTGGTTAGACATAGGGAATGTCAGGAGGAAGGTGACAGATGAGTAAGGATAGCGAGGATGAGGGTTGGGCAGATGGGAAGAGTGCTTGATAGAATGGGAGCAGGTTAGTGTGTTAGGAGGTGTCTATTGACCTTACATTTAAACTCCTGGAGATTGTAGCCGTCGGGGAAGCAATCGTTTGGAAGAGAATTCCACAGTCGGGAAGTGCGAGGAAAGAAACTGTTGGAGTAGAAGTTACGGCTGCATTTTATCGGTTTCACTGTAAAAGGGTGGGATCTAGTTGCTAATCTAGTATCTCGTTCAAATTCATATTTAGGGGGCACTAGTGATCTAAGTTCATCAGAGCAGAAGCTGTGAAAGTATTTATAGAAGAGACACAGGGAAGCCATGTCGCGCCGGTGGGAGAGAGACTGCAGGCGGTCTGCCAAGTTGGTATCTATCACATTACAGACCCTCCTCTGAACCTTATTGAGAAGCCCGAGGAGAACAGCAGGGGCACCCGACCAGATATGGCAGCAGTATTCAATGCATGGGCGGATGGTAGATTTATAAATGTGCAGAATAGATTTAGACGGAAAAAACTTCCAGGCCCTACACAGAGAACCGACTTTCATAGCAGCAGATTTAGCAATGGATTTGATATAGTCATTCCATTTGAGGTTCGCTGAAAGTGTGAGACCAAGGAGGCGTAGTGTTTTACTCTCTAGGAGGCAAGCCTGGTCCATGCTAATGGGAGGTAGGTGAGATTGTCGATGATGGTTAATTGAGAGTAGCTTCGTTTTAGAAGCATTAAAATTTAGTAGCCATTTCTTACCCCAGTCCAATATGGATTGGAGGTCTTTTTCAATCTCGGCTGTGAGGTCAGCTTTGAAGCCTACACCAGATTTTTGTAGGAGACGAGAGTAAACCTATTTGGGCTCTTATGGAATCAGGGAGATCATTAATGTATATCAGGAAGAGTGTAGGACCTAAGATGGAGCCTTGGGGGACACCTGCGTTTGTATGGTAGTTCTGAGAGGCATGTCCGTTTAATACCACCTTCAATCTTGGAAATTTGCGATAATTCTCTCCCTATCTGTGTGTTCTAGTTCAGTCAGAACAATCAGTTTCTAGGCCAGATGTTTATTCCGATGTACCAGTATTCAAATACTGTTTAACATCCTCCATCAGGTTATAGACGACACATGCAAGCAGAGACTTAGTTTAATCTAAGTTTATCCAAGCTGTCATCAAATGAGTGCAGTTCTCAGTGTTGTAGACCCAGAATAGGTCCAGAACTCGAGAATTAGTGAAACATAAATTAAAAGGAAAACAAATATAAGAGTGTTACACGTCAGTCTGACTACCAAGTATTAGACAGAAGTGACTCAACCCAATTCAACTCCACCCCAAGAGACATATTCTCTTGGTATTATAATAATCGGAAGAGTTCATTACAGTCCAAAAAGATAGGTCCCATAACATTTATAAAATGCAGATTTAAATACAATAAGAGGCATGATGCAGTTAACCATCATCTACTAATTATAGAATCCTGTCTACTGCAAAGGCCATGGCTCTTTTATTGCTTAAAGAATTCTTCATAAAACTATACAAAGGATGAGTGATATTTGGCCACTTTAAACCAGGAATTCCATCTGGTCCCTTAAATAAGGAACCTTAAAGCCATTTTAAGTATTACATTTTCCGACTAGGCTTTTTTGATGAAAGCAATGAACTGGGTAACATTATCAAATGTTGTCCAGTGTGAAATTACTTCACCAACAAGATTTAAAATATATAATAAGCACTACATATGGCAACTTAAAGACATTTGACAACACTTTCTTATGAGTGTTTTTTGCAATAGGCTGCAGAATGTTACAAAGTATTACATGTTAGAAGTTATAACAAAAGAAAAGGAAATGATTTACCAAAACACAGAGTTAAATCAAATATTTAATTTACTAAAAACCCAAAATAAAATATATACAGATATACAATTGTAGCATTCAAACAGAAAACATAGGTCTACTGGTAAAGTGTTATGAAGGAGAAGGAAAGGTGTGGGAGTCAAGTACCTTTACCACGTTAGGGTTAGTGAAATAGTCAAAGTGCTATTACTGAAAATCCACAAATGTGTATATATAGATTAATTTTTAGTTTGGTCAATAAAAATATTCAAAAACTATTTACCTCTTAAATTCCATGAGGTTCTCTTTTGGGCTTTTGTTGGTCGGCAACTTTTCATAGAGATTATTTCGGCTAGATACAATAATCCTTGAATCAAAGCCAAAGTTGATAATGGTAGAAATTCCTTTTTACAACTGACAACTTTGTCAAAAAGCCTATTTTTATAGGGGCCAGCACCTAATTAGGATATTTTTCGATAATCAAGATTTCCCTCGAATATACTGGAATGATCTAGAATCTTCCAAACATTCTATTTCTAATTTCTCTATTTTACAGCTACTTCATGAATTGAAACTTTTTTGTATTAACAAGTCGGATTCGGTAGAAACCCCTTACTATAAACTTTAACCTTTTTTGTAGATTATTAATATTTTTTATATAGAAATGCATCCTCATAACAAAAAGTAATAATATCCTCCAATGCAATATCCACATGACTTACAGCTCGGATGCATACCTGACTTACAGTTTGATGATTGCAGTTTTCCAAGGTAACAATATCAATGAGAAATGACTCCCCACAAATACTTGCCATCACATTCAAAATGCTGTGGTGATGACAGTTGTTTCATCTGTTATGATGCTGACCAATTGATTAGCAAGCTTGGCTTTCAGAGCAGCAAAGTGACAAGCAAATAATTTTGGGAAATGAAGTTGCCTAACACAACTGATACTTGGAATAGCACCACTTTCTTCAAAGTTTTAATATGAATGGCCTCATTTCATGTGTGGGAATGCCAGACAAAGTCTAGATTTAAAAAAGTCATCTCGTACCTCTTTACTCTTCAACAAAGTTATAATTGTCTTCTGTTTCAGTTAAGAAGATTTTTTGTCAAATGAGTTTTTGATTTGATGTGATCTTTGTGTCAACCCTAAAAATATCAACACTATGGGGACAGAATTTACAAAATAAGATGTTCTTCTGCATAAAAATCATCAGGAAATCACTCTACTCTGGCTTTAGCACAAATTTTAGATACTTGGGTCATTTTCCTTTTTTTTTTTCCAGAGGAGTAGGCCCAACTATTGAGATTTATTCCCTATATCGACTTGATTCAGTCATCTTGGCAATTTGTTGCTTATTCATACAACTAGTTTAGATTACAAAATATAAATAAAACACTTATTGATAGTTAATGTTATTAAAGGATTTTTTTTTTCATTTTAAATTTGTTTACAATGGTGAAGCACTGAAGATGATGCAATTAATCCAGGAGAATTGCTGTGTGACGGTAAGCTTAGATAAGCCAGTCATTTCATATTTTTGTGGTTTTGGAGGATTTTTTTTCCCTTATTTCTAAAATTGTATTGTAGGCATGTGATAGCAATTACTTTTCTTTCATACTCATAAAACAAGATTACAATTGTTTAGAATTTTTTTTTGCTTGTAAATTGTTTGAGGCCTTAAAGAAAATGAATTTGTTAAACTTATTGAAATGGCCCACTCTTTCACGCCAACTAAATGTCTATCTTCCCTATTTCCACTTTAGCAATACATCTGACTTTCATCTCATCTACTACACAGTTTCTTAAAAAACTGTTTTAAAATATTTAAAAATAAACTAGCCTACATATTCTCAGAAAATCAACAACCTACTTTTCTTTATTTCATGCAAACTTTTTGTTCCTAATTATTTTTCAGATTTTATGTAAAATAACTATCAATATTTGTTAAAAAAAAAAAAAAAGGAAATAACTACATTATGTTATATTGTTATATTTAATTAAAATGTTTAACAAAATCAGAGACACAGTAAAGTTTTGAAAGAAAAAAAGAAAAACAAAACAGTTTGTTATTTATTATTGAAAATTACATTAAGAACCCAGATTCTGTTTAAGATTAATGATTTCTTGCATGATCCCAGAAAATTTGTTCCCTTACAACTAGTGGTAATTGTAGATCTCCAAAAAAAAAGGGGGGGGGGAGCACTTAGGGGCCAAGATTTTTCAGAGGAGGGGAAAAACTCAAGTATGACTTCATTTTCATATTACACCACTTTTGTATACACAACTTAGGAATGATTTCCACTTGACTAAATTAAATGAATAACTTTTCATTCATCGTGGAGTTCTAATCTATTATTGCCTTCTTTTTCACTTTCAAGCTGTTAAAGCACAAAAGATTAATTTCAAAACAAACAACACTAGCAAAACAGTGTTACTGATTTGTCTGCTGATTTTTTGCTCTACAAAACTTTTTTGAAGAACAAAAAATAAATGTGAAATGATTTATGCAACAAAATCAATCAAAATGCTGTTGTCACTAAACCCACACAAAAAATGAATCTATGTTTTCAGCAAAGTCCAACCCTACAATCAAGAAGCTACTTTGAAATAAGGAAATAATTTAAATATAATTTCTCTATGGACCTGAAACAAAACATCAAATAGGGCAACTGGATTGACACAAACACAAGTTAACATACATGCTATATTGCTTCGATTTTACTTCTTTCCTTCTCTCTCCTAAACTTGTGAAATGGCCACATTGAATTAATAGCTAAATCTAAGAAGGTCGGGTTCCTATGTCGAGCCAGGAAGTTCTCTTCTGAATCCATGATGCACATTTACAAATCTACCATCCGTTCATGCATTGAATACTGCTGTCATATCTGGTCAGGTACCCCTGCTGTTCACGTTGGGGTTCTCGACAAGATCCAAAGAAAACTCTACAATGTAGTCAATCCTCACATGGCGGCTTGACTCCAGTCTCTTCTGCCAATGAGATGTGGCTTCCCTCTGTCTCTTTAGCAAATACTTTCACAGATTCTGCTTCAATGAGTTTAACTTCTTGGTGCCCCCACAACCACATGAAATTAATCAAGCTGCCAGGTCTCATCCTTTTACTGTAAAGGCAATCAAATGTAACTTCCACTTCTACTCCATCAGCTTCTTTTCTCGCACTTCCCACCTGTGGAACTCTCTTGGAATTCTTGTTTCCTTGATAGCTACAATCACCAAGAGTTCAAATTAACTGTCATCTCTTATCTCCTTGACTCCCATCCTCGTCACTTTACACTTTACTCCCAAACAGCTCTCTTTACACCAATGTACCTGGGCTTCTCTTACATATTCTCTAACACCTATTGTGACCTGTTCTCCTCTCTCTTCACACTCCTATTATGTAACCCCCCAGTGCACCAGTGACAGTTCAGACTTGCTTGGGATGAGACATTATTAAAAAAATAAAAAAAAAAAAAAATGTAAATTATTTTTCATCAAAGAAATTTAATTCTTAAAGAGCAGAGTCAATTTACACTACTACTAGCTCAAAAAAAATATAAGCTTGTTCAATGGTTGTCAGTAATTGGTTAATTCAGATCACACAAAATTATTGCTAAGAAGAAAAGAAACACAGCAAGTTCATTTATTTTTCTTTGTTCTTTTCTTTTTTGTTACCAATTTTTTTTATGATTTTGCTTTCAAAAGGAGGAGTAAATAGTCATATTTTATTGCCCTGATCCTGGTATTATTTGAGTAATGACATTTTTAGGATTAGCATTTTATTGCTCTTATAGTGGGTTAATGAAAATGTAGTTGCATGTTCAAACAGATTAGTTAAATTAGGCCAAGTTAGTAGATAGCCCACTATAAGTTATAAAAGGGGTTATAAAACAAGATCAAATTGAGTATAGAAACAACATTTTATATATACACATATATCAGTTAAGGGTTTTTTTACAAATAAAAGGAATGTCTTTAGGATGAGCTCAAAGGACTTTAAAATGTTTATAGCAGGGTAAGTAGCTCAGGGAACAGAAGGAGGTGAGAGGGAAATGCAACATAGTGGATCCTTGATGAGGTCAAAGGACATTCTAAATACTTCCTCAACTGGCATGCTTTTGCTGTGTTGACTTTTTATTTTTTTTGTCTTTGTGGGTTCCAGCAGGTCATTTAATTATGGGCTTCCCATTGGATGATAAATAAAAGAAATTTGATATTTATTAAATTTTGGTTGCAAAAACCAGTTTGGGTCATTTGCTTTCTGGTCCTGAGAGTGTAAATGTTGGTATCACCACACTCTCAAATGTAAACTTGTTGAATGGTTGAACATAGAAGTCCAGGAAGTGTAGGGGGAGGGGAGTAGCAGAGAATTTTTTAAAAATTAGATAGGCAAAAAGATAACTAAAAAATATTAAACATGTAAATGTAAATTATTTTTCATCAACATTCAAAGAAATTTAATTCTTAAAAAGCAGAGTCAATTCACACTACTACTAGCACAAAAATGTAAGCTTGTTCCAATGGTTGGGTATAGTCAGTAACTGGTTGATTCAGATCACATGAAAGGACTACAAAAAACACAGTAAGTTCATTTATTTTTCTTTTTGTACCAATTTTTTTTAACCTTTATGATTTTGCTTTTAAAAAGGAGTAAATGGTCATATTTTACTACCCTGGTATTTTTGAGCTGATAACTTGTGAATGATGACTGATTAATGATTAGCATTTTATTACTCTCTTCTGATTGACCTCACTAAAGATTGGAATTTTTTTTTCAACCATTAGGAGTAAGACTAGAAATATTTGGAGTAATACAAAAGTTGAGATGATTTATTTAAAAAAAGAACAGTAATTAAAAAGATTGCAGGAGTGGGGGGAAGTATCCTAGAGTGTTTTTAAAAAATATAAAAATTAAATAGACAAAGGGATAACTAAGAAATGTTAAACTTTTAAGGTAATGTGGCAAAATAAACTTAAAACAGCAACTGAATTGTGTCTCTCCCAGCTGGTATTCCAAGCAAGTCTTTCCTTCTTGAGCTCTGTCTCAAAATCTCACTGATTGGTTTCAGCCACCAAGTGTGAATGTTCTTTTTTTTTTGCCCCCCCCCCCTCACTGGGAAAAATTTGTTGCTTTTATATCTGTCCATGTACCCATAATCCATTTGCTTCTTCCTGTTATCCTATAATGCATTGCATATTTTTAGTGTATAAAAATGCAATGCAAGTCCCCCCCCCTCATTCTTTTACATTATCTGGCCGAGGACGGATTACATCAGAGCGGTAAGTGCTTTTTCTTTTAACTTCATTTTAGCTGCAGTAGCTTTACATGCTAAGCAAATACGAGCTCTCTTTTAGTGGGGACAAGGCAAGTCGCAAACAGTAGTGCTAGTCCCAGGTTGTATCTCATGTCTGCCACAGGTAATAAAGAGGAGTAAACAGTGTGTTGTAGTGCAGTGGACATCCACTCCAACAAGAAATGTTTGAATTAGAGTTAAATTCCTTGCATTCACTTATGCACAAATACCCTTGGGAAAGGTATTAAGCCTTCTCTTCCCTCCAGTTATGGGTTAAATAACAGGACAGATTGGGTTTTATAGCCTTGGCTCCTTGACTGGCAACCAGTTTATTACAGAAAGTAGTGGCAACCTACTGTGGGATAATCTTCTGCCCAGTCAGTCATGTCTTTTTTGAGACATGATCGCCCAAGTGTGTATCACTTATGGCACTTAACTGACTGACTGAAACTCAAGTCAAATTCTGCTTTATGGCTGCACAAAAAAAGAAAGGAATTTTACAATAGATTTTTTTGGTGGGTCAGGTTGTTTCAGTAGTAATTTTCTAATAAGAGGAATTTCATGTAAGCAGCTGCATAATCTTTCAAATCTTCTATAAATAAAAATGTGTGTCCTCTGAGACAAATAGCTGAACTGTCACAAAAAAAAAAAGAAAAAAAAGTCTTCCGACTCATTGATGTAGCCCAACACCACTATCGTGTATCACTGTGACATTACTTGCTTGTTGGAAAACATTTCTCGTATTTCAAGAAATTTTTCATGGACAATAGGGTTATTTATGAAAATAACCAAATTTTCAAGTAGGCTGAAGAAATCAGTACACAAGGAATATCTTTTGTTGCATTAATGCCAAATTCAGCCTGTGCCCATAACAGTGCATGTAATAAGCGAATGGTGCTTTATTGCGGATGTGTTTTTGAACACCGCTAAGTTGACCCCTCATGCTCCATCAAAATCTAATCCAATTCTAGCGTCTCCATAGTATTCAAAATGCAATCAGTGATAAATGCAGCATTCAACTTAAACACTGGCTTGAAGGAAATAAAGCCCTCCTCAATAGCAGAGGAAGTTTCATTGAAAATTCTTATCATGAGGGATAGCTGTTCAGTTCCGCTGACATCATTCACTTTATTGGCCTGTATTGAAAAATATTTACAAGATTTATTACTTTCTGCTGCTTCCTCCCTCACCATAGATGCAAAAAATGCAATTATCTCATTCTGTATAAAAGGATTGGTGTATTTTTCATTCTTGAAGCCGTCTCTGATATGGTCAGCAACGATTGCATCATGTTTGGTAGCAAATTTGAGAATTTTACAGACATTTCTTGGGTTGATTTCATTGTCCTTTTCTCTGTTTCCTCTCTGAGTGTATCCTGAGTTACTGTCAACGGGATAATTTCCACGATGGTCTTGATGTAATGTTGATTTTCCCAAACTTATGGTTTGTGCGACAGATGCCTTTTCGAATACATTACGCTGGTAGTCACTCCATGCAACCCAGAAAAATTTGTGGCATTGGGAAGTCATATGTTTTTGAATTACTCCCTCTTTTCCATGAGCTTTTTTCCATCGTTGAAATCCAGTTTTGGTAAATGCATCATCTTTATTGCCATATGTTGGTGGTGCAAAATGCCTACACTCAAAACAGAACATTGCATCACGTTCTTGTAAATATTTGGTCCATTATATTTGTCAAACCAAGCATGGCTCTTTCCTTCACTGTGCTTGGGATTTCTCATAAATGTGGTTGAATTGGAATACCACCAGCAGATTGGGATTTGTTAGCTGGTGCGGTACCATTCTTCTTCAGTTTTTGAGATGAATGTCCAATAACAGTTGCAGAATATTCAGCATGTAAACAGTATTTTTGCAGATACTCCAGCTTCTTCGGTATTGCTGTTTGTTGTTGAAGTGCGTGTTTTATAATTAAAAAATTTATCCATAATACAGTGCTGGTTTACAGTTGTAGTGTCATGTGTGTGTTTGTACCATGTTTTGTAAAAAGATATTTGGAAATATAGCTGTGTTTAAGGAATCGAATATAAGAGAAACAAAATGACATGGTTTGCTTGATCATTTCTCTAAACAAATTATTTAAGTGTTGACCACTATAAATAGGGAAGGAAGAGGTCTAAATTGTTTTTCTACCAACCCATTTTTTTGTATTCTTGTACCAAATGCCAGCATTGTCAGCAAATCTCACCAAGCTGTACATATCTTGGTTAAAACCAGTGATAAACAATTCAGGCCACCCGCTGTGTGTAGCTCTCTCTATGTTGTGGCGAATGAGCCAGTTTGTATACTTCTGAGGCACAGAAATTTGGCATCTGGGAATTCCCTGCCAATTGTCTTCAGTAAATTGGAGAAAATGACTAATTCTTTCACTCGGCCATAAATCACTGACTGCCTATCTATCTACATATCAAGTTGGGGACATTATTTTTAATTGTCTTTCTTTTGATATGAAAAAGTCTTTCTCTCTTTAACAACATTCCACACTGCCTACAACAGTATTCAATGCACAGACAAATGGTAGAGTTATAAATGTGCAAGATGACTTCTGACAAAAAAACAAGAAAAAAAAAACTTCCTGGCCTGACACAGTGATCCAAACTTCCTAGTAGTAGATGCAGCCATCTCATAAATAATAACATTTTAAGTACATTGTGCATTTTAAGTACTGTGCATTGAATACTGTTGTATTCCACAAAAAAAAAAAAAAAAAAAAAAAAAAAAAAAAAAAAAAAAAAAAAAAAAATCGCTGAAAAAAAGAGCATAGTATACAGAAAAAAAAAGGCCCCAAACTTAATAAAAAATATTTTCATCAAAATGTTTGTTATTATTAAGAGGAAAGATCAAAGCATTTCTTGATTTTTTTGGAAAATTTTTAAATTCTTTCTAACATGTTCAAAATTTTGGAAAAATCTTGTTTTGATTTTTGTTAGCAGGGAGCCAAATCATTACAATGGAAAATGAAATATTACGTAACTTAGTTTTTTTCCAGTGAAAAACACATTAATTTGGAAATTCCTGCAAAAATCAAATAATTATTGGATTTTAATAAAACTTCCAGAAATTATTAAAAAATGAATGAAATTATTTTTTAAATTATTTAAAAAAAAATCTTCATAAAAATGTTTTTTGACATCTGTTACCCCCTACTTCCATGTAAATTCATGAAATTTCAAGATATTAAATTTTGTAGGTAAAAATTTATTTTATTAGTTAAATTTTATTAGTTAAATGCAGGATTCATTGGGGAATGTAAATCATCTATTATGTCTTTTAACCATTTGGCCATATTTCTGAAAATCTGCTCTCAAAAGTAAAATAAAAAAATGGAATAAAACTATATTATTTAATTACATAAGCTTTCAATTGCTTTAATAATAAAAATTAAAGACATTCATTAGTATGAAGAAAAACATTTTCAATTAATAATGAAATTTTAGAAAAATTGTTTTCATTTTTTTTAGTTATAACAATTTATAAATTTTCAAAAATATTTTTAAATATTTCAAAGTCTTGTAGACATTAGGTTATCAAGTGAAGATTATATTTACTAATCAGAAATTGAAAAGTTTAATACAAATTATCAAGTCATATTTTTAAAATAATTTTTAATTTTTTTGTGTGTATTTAAAGTTTTTCTGTATGGTAATTTCTGTGTGTACATTAACGGTCATGTGTTTCATGGTTTCTTCTCCTTACAGGAAAAAATTTAGACAATTTTATCTATTCTGGTTGCCATACACTCATCTCGTATCTGTCATCACATGCCAAATATAGGGAAAGGACAGAAAGATAAAGTGTTTAAGAAATAGTTTTATTCTAAATTTCATGCTATAAATAAGCAATTCTTGTGTAGATCAGATTAATTTAACATTAAATTTGCTAATTTTCCAAAAATAATGAATCACAGATGTATATTTTATTTTTGCAAGATTTTTAAAACCAAGAATTGCCTTTGTTTACAAATGTGTCAATCACTCAAAGATGGACGAAAAAAAATTTAAAAGTTAAATTTTTTTTTTTTTAAATAGAAAGAGTATAGATTTCAATTAGTATTTTTATTTTTATTTTTTTTAAAAATTATATCACCCCGAGCAAGGCGGTAAAGTCACTGATGTGCAGGGGGCTACATAGGAGTGAAAAGATTGGAAAAGAGAAAGCCGGAAACCACATCCTAAACAGGGAACGAGGGATGAGCCTCTTACCTGTTCAATAGTATTTTGCTTACTGGAAATATTTACAAACATAGTTTTACATTCAAATAGAAGAAACAGTTTACTCCTGGCTGGCAAAGGGTTACGAGGAGAGAATGGGAGCATAAGGAGTCAAGTATCTTTACCCAGTTAAGTTGGCCAGGAAGTTAAGTGCTATACTTGTTGGAAATCCTCAAATGAGAATACAAAGACTAATTATTGGCTTGGTCAATGAAAGAGGTAAAAATATGATTTTTACCCAGATAGTTCCATGAGGTTCTCTTTCAGGTGTTAGTTGTTCTGAATTTGTCTGAGATTCTTTCGCTGGATATGGATCCCTGAATCTTAACCAGGGGTTGATATGACAGCAAAACCTTTTAACAACTCTTTCAAGTTTTGTTTGTTGTCGACTAGAGAGGTTCTTTCAGCTGGATATAATTCCTTGGATTGAAACCAGTGCTGATGAAGTCAGCACATCCTTTTATCAACTGTTTCAAGTTTTAGTTTTTTGTCATCAACTTAGGGATTCTTTTGGCTGAATATATATCCTGAATCTTAACCGGAGCTGTAGAGGTCAACCCATCGTGCTATCAACTGACTGCTCTGTGCCCAAAACCTATTTTTATAGGGGCTAACACCTAATTTGCATACTTCTAGAACCTTTCGAACTCTCTAGATTCTACTGGAACTTTCTACAATCTTCCAAAATGTTCTATTTCTAATTTCCTTATTTTTACAACCACTTTCCGAATTACAACTTTTTTGTAACAACAGGTAGGACTCAATAGAGTCCTTCACTACAACTTTTTAGACATTATTAATATTATTTTTATATATAAATACATCCTCCTAAGAGTTGTCACTTGATCTAAAAAAAAAAAAAAAAAAAATCCTCATTTGCTACTTTACTTTCCTGTTCCCCTTCAGTCAAAATAGATGCCACTTAGAAAAGCAGAGTTCAAACAGAACCACTCACTGTTGATAATAATACCAAAACACTTGAGATAAACCACATCTTCTTTTTCCATGTCCAATGTCCAAAGTATGATATTAGCAGTTTCTAAAACTGACGACCAAAAACAGATAGCATCAAACAGTAGAAAAGATTAAGTGTTGGTTAATAGCAAAACAATTGTGAATTCAAACTCTGTACCAGGCAGTGTGTACTCAGACTTGGTGGAAACAAAGCAAGCAATAACTGAACTGTATAACTATCCTTAGACATGGACAGCAAAGCAAAAACAAGCAACTCCTGTAGATTAAATAGGGGTGCAGAACTAACTTCAACTTGGGACCAATTTCAACTCTTCAGAATCAAAACTAATTTCATGTTGAAACCAATTCCTAGCCAAAACCAATTCTAAGTTAATTTTAACTTTGAGTTGAAATTAAACTGTAACACATTAAATAAAAGGATCTGTTTGAAATTCCTAAAAGCTTATCAAGATCAACATGCATCTGATGAAGGCAAGAGTGCATGATAGTTGAAACATGGTAATAAAGATAAGAATAATCTGCGTATAACTAAAGATTACATCATGTAACAATTCAAATATCTAAGGTTAGTCAAAAATGTTAATTTATGAGGCTTAATATAGGAATTTTATTGGGAACTATTGAAAAACAGAGGCGCATTTGACAAGGTCCATCTCAAAGAAGAGCTGGAACTGTTACAAAATCTTTATTTGGGAAGGGTGCATTGTGGTGCAATGGATATCGGCTCAGAATGAGAAATCAGAGAGCTGAGTTCGAATTCCAGTTGCATTCATTTATGTGCAAATACCCTTGGGGAAAAAGTTATTAATTCATTTCTTCTCCCTCCAGCTATGGGATAAATAGCAGAACAGATTTGGTTCTATAGCCTTGGTTGGCAACTAGTCTACCACAGAAATAAATGGCAACCTACTGCAGAAAAAAAACTTCTTAGTCTGGTCTCAAAAGACATGATCGCCAAGCATGTATCATATACTAGCATCATAGCCTGGCGTTGCCCATGAAACTCAGAACATTTTTTTAATTAGATGATTAATGCAGCGTATTGCTATTTCCCAGCGCTTGTAGTCACCGCCTCACTTTAAAACTCAGTTATATAAAAAAATAATTATATAAAAAATTGTTGTTTAAAAATTCCATAAAGAAAAAAAAATCTATTGCGTAAACATGAGCTGATGTTTTGTGTGACATTGTAAACAACATTGCGTTTGTTTTTGTTTCAAAATTACAGGGGAAAATATTTACATTTTTTGTTGACTAAATGAATTTCAGAAATTTTTGAAGAATACTTAAAAATGTAGACATTTAATTTTAGAGGAAAAAGTTACATTAATGCCACACAAATTACAGACAGTTGATTTCCTGCATGAAAAATTTAGCAGAAAAAAAAAAAAACTAAAACTTAAATAATTAAATTAACCATTGGCACTTTTTTTTTTTTTCACATATTTTGTTTTTGTTTGAAAAAACACTTTTTTTTAAAAATATTTCTTTTGTTTCAAAATTACGGAAAAAATATTTAAATTTTTTTGTTGGCTAAATGAATTTTAAAATGTCAGAATAAAAATTAAATATAAAGGCTCATTTTTTTTTTTTTTAGTCACGTGTGATTTGATTTCTGTGACGTAATCTAGCAACCATCTTAGATCTTAGATGTTTTACGGAGCAAATGTAAACAATCGGCTCCATTGACCAAAAAGTGCAAAAGCGAAAATTGCTGAACTTAAACTCAAAAAGCATGTGTCGACCTGGCTTCCCTGAAGATATGTGTCCCTAGAAAGTTTGAATGGCATAGTTTAAAAAATGTAGGCATGCATAGGGAACAGTCACACATAGAATCACAGATTGACTTTTATATATATAGACTAGCATCATAGCCCGGCATTGACCATACAACTCAGAACGTTTTAGTAGTAGGAATCGACTATATAAAAAAAATAATTATATAAAAAATTGTTGTTTAAAAATTGTTAAAAATTACATTAAAAAAATCTATATTCTTTTGTTATGCGTAAACGTGATTTGATGTTTTGTGTGACATTGTAAACAACAATCCGTTTGGTTTTGTTTCAAAATTACGGGAAGAAAATATTTACATTTTTTGTTGACTAAATGAATTTAACATGAAAATAAAAATGAATTATTTTGTTTTACTGAAATTAGAAATATAAAAACTATTACGCCCTCAGTTCAGAAATTTTCAAAAAATATTTAAAGATGTAGACATTTAATTTTAGAGTAAAAAAAAAAATTAAATATAAAGGCTCTTTTGTTTTTTGTTTTTTTTTTAAATATTTTAGTTGCGTTTGACGTGTGATTTGATTTCTGTGACGTAATTCAGCAACCATCTTAGATTGCCTTATATATATATTTTTCTATATATAGATGACATTTAACGACAGATTAGAATAATCCAGAACTTACACTGGGAGCAAACCGCCTGCATACAGATAGAAAATGAATTCAACAAATTCACAAAAATAGAAAGTGGGGGGCGTTAGACAAAAATGTCTTATCATCTGACTTATTCAACTTTTCCAATGAAGCAATCCTGAGAGAACTAGAAGTCCTACCAAGATTTATTATTGGTGGTCATAATCTTAAAATTATATATGCAGATGACACAGCGTTGATAGCAGATATAGAGAAAGCACTATAGACACTGCTCATGAAAGAAGTAAGAGAAAGCCAGAAGAACGATCTAAACACCAATTGTAAGACTGTATACATAGGTTTTATAGATTATGCAATGGTGTTTAATAAAATAAGTCACAAAGAGCTGTTTGAACTGCTAGGTAAGCTTAATTTATTTGGGAAGGATATTGAATTTTTTTTTTTTTTTTATAATCATATCCTCCCAAGCAAGGCATTTTACTGCCACTGTTTTGCAGGGGGTTACATAGGAGGAAAGTTATGAGAAAGAGTGACAGGTTATAGGGGGTGTCAGGAAGTGGGTAAGAGAAGGATGAGAATACTGATGAAAGTGGAGTGGATGGAGAAAGGAGCATGAGAGAGAGGATGCAGGTTAGTGAGATAGATGACGACGTTACATTTCAATTCTTGAAGATGGTAGCTGTTGGGAAAGCAAGTAAATGGAAGGGAATTTCACAGGCAGGAAGTGTGAGAAAAGAAGCTTCTGGAGTAGAATTTGCATTTACAATTTATTGATTTCACAGTAAAAGGGTGGAACCTGGTTGCTAATCTTGTGGTTCGAGTAAATTTATATATAGGGGGCACCAGTGAACTAAGTTCATTGGAGCAGAAGCCGTGAAAGTATTTGTAGAAGAGACACAGGGAAGCCACATTGTGCCGGTGAGAAAGTGACTGTATCTGAGCTGCCAAATCAGGATCTATTACATTACAGATTCTCCGTTGGATTTTGTCAAGGACACCTAGGTGGATAGCAGGATCATCCGATCAGATATGGCAGCGGTATTCAATGCACGGGCAGATGGTAGATTTATATATGTGAAGGATTGTTTCAGATGGGAAAATCTTCATGGCCCTACACAGAGAACCAACTTTCTTAACAGCGGATTTAGCTATGGATGCTATATAGTCATTCCA
This sequence comes from Ascarosepion bandense, assembly GCA_037127315.1. NCBI lineage: Eukaryota > Metazoa > Mollusca > Cephalopoda > Sepiida > Sepiidae > Ascarosepion > Ascarosepion bandense. The sequence continues at coordinate 4,839,329 of JBBBDQ010000946.1, read as the reverse complement.
CTTGAGATCTGTTGTGAGAGTTAGCCCTAGGAGGCGCATGGGGGGGGGGGGGAGTAGGAGCAATTGTTTGTGATGGGTACTAGATAGCAGCTTCGTTTTGGAAGCATTAAAATTCACAAGCCATTTCTTACCCCAGTTCCCCACAGATCAGAGAACCTTTTCAAGCTCGGCAGTGAGGTTTGCTTTGTCAGCCTCGGTAGATTTTTGATTGATGCGAGAGTAAACCGTAGTGTTGTCAGCGTATATGCCTACTTGGGATCTTATTTCATCTGGGAGATCGTTAATGTAGATGAGATAATATATAATAATACAGAACTTATACTCGGAGATAACCACCTGCACGTGGATGGAAAATAACTTCAATAAATACACAAAAATAGAGGGGGGATATTAGACACGTGCGTCTTCTCATCTTACTTAATCATTCTTCCTTTACGCTTAAGGAATACTGAGAAAATTAGAAATCCAACCAATATTCATGGCCACAATTTTAACATTACATATGCAAATGAAACAGTGTTGGTAGCAGATATAGAAAGGAAAATACAGGAATTCGTACAGAATGTAGTAAAGGAAATTGCGGACTAAACGTTAATTGCAAGAAGATGCCTGCCGAAAGATAAGCAAAGTATTAAGAAACATGAAAATTTCATTAGAAACAAAAGGAAAGTGTACAAAACTTAAGTAATATTGGTTCTCCTATATGGCAGTAGATACTAGATAATCTAATCACATATGGAAAAGAAATTTAAGGCAACAAAAAATGTGGTTCTACAGAAGGATATTGAAAATATCAGACTGAGCATGCGAGCAACAACAAAGTTTTAAAGAAAATGGCAAAACAAAGGACACTTATTCATCGTATAAGGAAGAGATAGTTGAAATTTCTAAAGCACATCATGAGGAAAGAGCACTTGGAAAATTAGACACTCACAAGACATTAAAGGAGAGGGAAAGCAACATATAACCTACCTAATGAACTTGTGTAAATGACTGGCAGAACAAGGATAAGGAGAGATAGCAAATAGATGAACTTTTCTAAGGGCTACAAAGGACAGGAAATTTTGAAGAGCCATGATTACCTATATACATCCTGAAGGGACACAGTATGTAGAAGATGAATAAAAACAAATGCCATTGTTGCAACACTGCTCCTAGTTAGACTAAATGTAGTGGTAACAAGTCTGCACATTTAAATGATAGGTGTAAAGAAAGGGAATGAATTTCAACACGAAAATATTTTATAGTTTTTGCTTTTATATAACAGAGTAAAAGAGAAAATAAACTGGTATGGAGACAAAAGAAGATATTGAAAAGTAATAAGTGAGCAAATGATACATGTGTATGTGTGTTAAGTTCAGTCACTAAGGGAAATAGATATCTCCATACTCAAGAACAGGGTGGTATTGTCACTAAAGTATAGTGTAAGGTATATAAAAAAAAAAAAAAAGACAGAGAGAAAGACAGGAACTGTCTCGTTTTTATAGGTGCTTGACTGCACCCTTTAGCAACTTCCTGGCAAAACTGATAAAGTTATATGGGGATATCATACAACATTAACTAAGGGCTCAAATATTGATGACAGCAGCTTTTGTAACATCACTAATCTAAATCCAGGTTCAGTCAGATTTCCCACAGTAGATTGTAATTACTTTCTGTAGTAGACTGATTGTCAACCAAGGCTAAAGAACCCAATTTGCTCTACTATTCAACCCATATCTGGAAGGAGATGTGATGGATTAATACCCTTCCCAAGGGTATTTGCATGCAAGTGAATGCAACAAATTCAACTGGAATTCAAACTCAACTCTCCTCTTTCTCGTTCTGTGCAGGTATCCACTGTCCCACAACACCCATCTAGATTACATAACTTTAATAAAAGTAGGATTTTTATGTGTAATAAAAAAAAAATAAACAACCACAGTTAAACTTGTTTTAACAGAATATAATAGTTTCTGTTGTATTTGTAGCATATGTGTATTTGCACATAAGTACCGGACCTAACTAATAAACAACTTTTAGGCAAAATTTGACTTTATTCATCAACATAGTTTCCTTCTAGGAAATGCTTCTCTAACAATTCAATGCCATTTTGTAAAACAATTTGTCTTTGGCCTCAAAATATGCCTCAGTTTCTAATATCGCTTCTTTCATTGAAGCCAAATCTTTCTCTGGAGCATTCGTTTGAGGTCTGCAAACAGCAATTAGTCTCTGGGGGCCAGATCTGGAGAATATGGTGGATGCAGAAGCAAGTTGAAGTGCAATTCATGTAGTTTTGCGATCAACTTTTGACACAGTGCGTTGTCTTGGTGAAAGATCACTTTTCTTCATTTGAGGCTGTTTTTTGGTGATTTCTTCTTTCAAACATACCAATAATGCAATATAATATTCGCTATTAATGGCTCATTTCTTAAAGTAACTGATGAAAAAAATACCTTGTGCATCCTGAATACGGCGACCAAAACCTTGCTTGCTGATGTTTGCGTCTAGTTGCTTTGGACGCTTTCTTTTTACCTGCTGCTGTCCACTCAGCTGACTGCCGATTTGACTCCAAAGTGAAGTGGTGGATCCATGTTTCATCCATTGTCACATATTGTTTTTGATCGATTGTGAGCAAACAAAATACCCACTTTGAACACAGCTTTCTCATTGGCAAATGTTCATGGATCCATGTTTCATCCATTGTCACATATTTATGTAAAAACTTGTTGCATGGAAGCAGTTGCAAACAACACTCTGAACCGACGCATTGTTGTTTTTGATCAATTGTGAGTAAACACCCACTTTGAACACAGCTTTCTCATTGGCAAATGTTCATGCAAAATGGTAAATACACTGCTTTCTGATATGTTCAACTCCTCTGCTATTTCATGCAACTTCAGTTTTCAATTGACCAAAATGAGTTTGTGGATTTTTTTATGTTTTCTGGGACAGCTGCCAATTTTGAGTGACCTGAGCATTCAGCATCATTTATGTCTGTATGACTGCGTTTAAAGTCAGCATACCACCTCTTAACCATTGTTTCTGATAGAGCAGAGTCCAAATAACACTTAACACACGAAATTCAGATTTTTCCATTGTTTTGGAAATTTGCAACAGTAGCTTCACTTAAATGTAATTTGTAAACTCATAATCCAATTGGACCCAAATTTTGTCACATGCCATTTGAAGGTTAGTACTTCATAAAAATCACAATATTTTTTTGTTAGTGGTGCCATCTATATGTCAGAACTGGGACTTATTGAGTGATGTGCTAGTTCCATAAATCATTTGCTAACTTTTAGTTCCTCCTATGGGAAATACATGCTATTAATAAAGAAACTAGAAATGGCCTTTAGTCATCTGCACAATTTTACTCACTTCTGGAAAGGACAGAACCATTCTGTTTCCACTTTCTAATGCATAGCATTTGGACAGATTTTGCAGCTTCACCCATGAAATACTTTGGTCATTCCAACTCAACACAAGGTTGACTTGAGATCAACCATTATAACCATGTATATCATTACTTGCATAATTTACTTCTAGACCAGAAAAAAAATCATCAGACATACACGAGAAATACTGAGAACGTTGTTGCTCTTCAGTTTCTATGAAATATAAGAATAAACCGTGTGTAGTAGAAACGAAGGCACAGTAGATTAACAGATGGCAGCTCAAATTGTGGACTCAGAGAGCCAAGTTCAAATTCCAGTCAAATTCATAACATTCCCTTACATACTAATACCTTTGGGAAAAGTATGAATCCTTCTTGTCTCCCATCAGTTATGGGAAAATAATAAAACGGACCGGGTTCTATAGCTTTGGGTGGCAACCAGTTTAGGAGAAGGAAGGTGAATTCCAAACCAGCTTGGAGAAGGTTAATAGCAGGACAGACTGGGTTATATAGCCTTGGTTGGCAACCAGTCTACTGCAGAAAGAACTGGTAATCTACTGCAGGAAAATCTCCAAGCACTCTCAATATGCCTTGAGCCAGCAGAGAAGAGATGGTGTAATGGTTAACAAGCTGTCTCGCTTGGCCTCCAGAGGACTGAAATCTCCTGCAACTCTTCTGGACAGTCTCTGTTTAAATTGGTGAATTGCTGCCATAATCTTTGCCTTCAGTTCATCTTTGGTGTTACAAGGAGTTTTGTTGGTCCCTTGCTTAACTGCGGCCCACACATAATAATCACGGAGGTTGCATTCTTAGGAGTTGGGGAGCCAGATTTAAGGGGTGATGTAGCCATGACCGGGTTCGCCTGCTTATATGGCATGGTGCAGAGTCCTTTTGCCAGACATAGGGTCTTCTAGCAGCCATTCTCTTGACCAAGGGTAGCACTTCCTTCTCAAGGCACTTTATGTAGGCCTCAGGGTTTAGTCTGAGGCCCTATGGAAAGAAAAATGGCGGCATAACTAGTGATCACTCCAAACACCTTGAGGTTGACGATATATCAGCCAATTCTTTCCAAATCCTCTGCACTGTCCTCATATTGACACCCAAACACTGAAATATTTGTATTGGAGGTTTCAACACAAATGCCAAGCAGTACAGCATGCTATTTCCAAAATTGTATCAAAGACAAACAACGCAAAATTAAAAATATAAAATGGTGACAATTTATCCATCGCGCTTTGGATGCTCCAAATTGTAATAAAAAAAAAGTCTAATAATACGAAATTGAATCTTTCATCAGCTTTGTGGAACAGACTCTTGAGAGGATGTTTTCCCAATCTTAACCTTTTCGAATCCAAGGTTAACCATTCTTTCTTATGCAAAACCATAAACTTTATTTTGTACAGTCTCTTACACTCAAACGGCCTTATTCAGTAAGCCTCAACTTTAAGGGGCTCTTGGGTCTTGTATTGAGTGAACATTAGTAAAATAAAAAAAAAAAAACTGACACAATTGCTTATTCACTTTTGAACTTTGTCAATTTCTGCCAACATGAAGGTGTGTGGTTTTGGGGACTTTTTTGAATGTTGATTAGCATGCAAGAATGGTTTTACCTTCTTGGGTATGGCACCTTTTCTATTTTCATAAATTGTTTATTCACCCGATAAATCAAGACCAAGGGCCACCCAATGTAGAGGGTTACTGAGTTTTAAGGGAGAAGGAGGAAACAACAAGTGACTATTATAATGACATACAAGATAGATATTAGTTGACTCTGGACTTGAACAGACCAAAATTGTAAAGGTCAGAATAGCATCCTCCCTGGAGTTTGCTCAAAAAAAAAAAAAAAAAAAGTAACAGTTCTGAGAGAGAAGCCGAGAGAGAGAAACTTCCTCCTCGTCAAGGGAATATGAAAGGAACGGCAGGTGATTAGCCACCATGAACATGGTACGGCAAATTTCTGAACTTATTGTAGTTCTAGTGTAAGAAAGTTGAAATATAGAGAACTAGCAGTATAGCCTGGCGTTGCTCGGGTGTAATGAAAGCTTTAAAACTAATCCACGGTCCTGGAGCTCAGACTCAGCCTAAAGAATATTTGTGCGAAGTTTGGTGAGAATCGAATAAAAATTGTGGATTTGTATAAAGGACATACAGACAGATAAACAGACACACACACACACACACACACACAAACATCTTGCCTAATATATATATTATCGATTCTCTGCACTATTGTAAGAACTACAACCTTGAAACTACTGAATATCATTTCTTATGTCTTTGTCTATGAGTGTATCAAATTTGATTAAAATCGAACCACTCTTTCTATAACCTGATTTTTTCAATTATCGATATTTATCGGGGGTACCTCGACACAAAACCTAGCTAAGAACACTCGCAGACGCTTACAGTACAACTGTGTAAATTTTCAAGAAAATCAGTTCAGCCGTTTTGGAGTCTATAGGTAACGGATACACACACACACACAAAGTTCCATTTATAAATAAGTTTAAATTTAGATATACACAAGGTAAATGTAATTTTTTTTTTTTTTTTTTTTTTTAATCGTATCACCCCAAGCAAGGCGTTACCGCCACTGATGTGCAGGGAGCTACAAAATAGTGAAAAGATTGGAAAAGAGAAAGCTGGAAACCATATCCTAAACAGGGAACAAGGGATGAGCCTCTTAACCTGTTCAGTAGACATGGGTGGAGTGTGAACCAGGCGATAGATAGATCTATCTACTCCAATTGAAAAAAAAAAAAAAAAAAAAAAACAAAGTGAGAAGATTGGAAAAGAGAAAGCCAGAAACCACATCCTAAACAAGTAACAAGGGATGAGCCTCTTAACCTGTTCAATAGACATGGGTGGACACACACACACACACACACACACACACAGAAAATCTAAGCAAGAGCCAACAACCTACCACGGTTTCACTCTATGGCTCATCAGGGAAAATGTTTGCTCTACTTTCGTATTGAGCACTTTAGTGTTAGGGTTTTCGTCTTGGGTTTTTTTCTCTCTTACGAGTGCTTGACTTTTTGTTCATATATACTTCATTTGTTTCTTTTTTTTTACTCCCCCTTCTTTTCCCTCCGAGTTCATTCTCGGTGGGTTCTACAAGACAATTTAAATTATAGTTTAATTAATACTAGTTTCGGCAGAGTTAGTTCTGTTACTATTGGTATTGTTATTACTATAGTTAATATTATAAATATATATATATATATATAATCTTATACATGATGGCTTTTATAGAGAGTGTATAAGGATAAACAATGTTTCAAGTAAGTAAGCTACAGTCATTATCAGATGCCTACTGGATGACATGAAATGTCTGTTCATCATGTTATTTTATCAAGTATCATTTGTTTCTGTTGAACCAATGTTTCACTTTCTGATCTAAAGATTGAACTCACAATCATGAGATGATAGTAGCACATGCTTAACCAACTCCCCTATCCGCTACACCACTGGAGTGGTGAATTTTTAGCACCTTTTATAGTCATTGTTAAATATCTTCAATATTTTGTCAGTGAATTTATGCTACTTTTCAATAATTTTATATTTAATTTTGAGATGATTAATTGGCAATATATGTCATGAAATATTGTTTTCATCTTGATTATTATAGACAACCTTTCACCCAAGTAATTGAAGTAGATAGACTGAACTATCGCCCGGTTCACACTCCACCCACGTCTATTGAACAGGTGTAGAGGCTCATCCCTTGTTCCCTGTTTAGGATGTGGTTTCCGGCTTTCTCTCCTCTAATCTTTTCACTCTTACGTAGCCCCCGGCACATCAGTGGCGTTACCGCCTTGCTTGGGGTGATATGATTAAAAAGAAAAAAAAAAAGTAACCTCCGACTATCATCAGAGTGTCCATTTTTGGAGTGATATGGCAAAACACATGAATTTAAGATTACACGATTACACATTAACTACAAAACGAATGTTTCATCTGTCCCATAATAGTTGGTACATATGCATATAAATCTTGTACATTAAATGTAACTAGCGTTCTTGGACAGGGGTAGGGTAGGATTATTTAGTCAATAAATCCTTGTAGTGTAGATTTAGGAAATTCTTGGTTGTTCTACTACAAAGATAAAAATTTTTTTTCATTTTCACAGAACAGCTGAAAATCTAATTAACAAATTAAATTCATACCACTATGAAGTAAGACTTATATAGTTGTAACTATCAACAACTGATGAAAATAGCTTTATGAAATAACTCACAAACAAACACATAGAGAGAAAGATGGGGGTTCAGTGAGAGGTGGATCAAATGCAGTTTTTATAAAATTAGACCAAATAAAAGTAAGAATTGTTTTTTTTTGTTTTTTTGCTTGTCATGATTATTAACCTTTTAACACCAAATATGGAACCTAGATGAAAAAAAAAATCTATTGATCTGGTAGTTTAAGTGCGGAATTCACTATATTTACACACAAGCAGTTTAGCCTGGTTTCACTCGGGTAGTTTAAGTAATAATAAGAATAAAAAAACATATGAATTTACATAGCAAATATTTACACAATGTCCACCCTCGTCACTTCTATAGATATAGATAATGCAGAATGTCTATTGAATTAGGGTGGGAGGGAGCAACATGTATAGATAATATAAAGTGGGGTGATTGATTCTATATTATAATCAATACATAAACTGATCCTTGACTTTGTGGGGTGATAATATACCTTTTTTCTACCCCTAATTTTGGCTTTCTGAAAGATTTCAAGGTGTAGTTAGTGTTCTAAAATTTTGATCTACATCTGAGCGCAACTCCCGTCGAGCTAGGCCGCAAAATGCAGACGCTAAATCGAATCTATCAAACAAACATTTACACAACGTCCACCCACATCACTTTTATAGATATAGATGTAAACTGTGGATATCATTTTATGATTGTAAAATAGCAACTTGAGTTGAAGATTCTGAAGCAAAAGGGTGAAAGTGAAGTAGCCAAAGTATTGTGCATTATATATATATATATATATATATATATATATATTTCATTTTTAAACGAGTTATTTCACTTAAAATGAAATAATATTCAAAAGTTCTACAATATAATTGTATAGAACACTTTTTAATACAAATGTGTACTGGTCTAACCCTATTAGGACCAAAAAACTAAGTATTAAACAATCAATATATATATATATATATATATATATATATATATATAAGAAAAATTAAGACAGACGCATTATTTCATGGTGAATCAGAAGTATAGGCCTATTTCAGGCGAGCCATCATCAGCTTCCGTCTTTATTTAATGAAGGATTCTACACAAATCGGAAGCTGACAATGGCTCGCCTGAAATAGGCCCATACTTCCGAATTACCATGAAATAACGCGTCTGTCTTAATTTTTCTTATATTTGCTCTATATGTATTTATATGTATGTTTAGAGCTCTCTCAGAGAGTTATCCTACCACTATATGTAAAGGATACTCCTTTGGATTCTTCTATGCCCACACTGCATGCTGATATATATATATATATATATATATATATATATATATATATATATGAGAGAGAGAAAACTCAACACATAATTAGACAGTTATAAATACAGAATTTATTTTGGCAGTTATAAAAATTACAAACTGCTTCTTCAAACCCAAAAAATTAAATGTTACATTTAACTCAGAATATTAAAAAAAAAATTAATGTTGACACAGAAAGGAAATAAGATTTGGCTGAAGGGTAGAGGTGTACAAAGTTAAACATTGAGGCAACAGAAACCGGAAATGTCACAAAAAACAAACAACAATTAGATAAATTCTTTGGATTATCCTCTCCATTTTTATGGGTTTGTCATTTTTTCATATACACATACACACTTTATACCAAAAAAAACAAAATAAAAATAAAAAAAAAATATATATATATATATATATTTTTTTTTTTTTTTTTTTTTTTTTTTTTTACAAACTTTAGGGTCGGGTTCCTCACACTAAAATCCTTTGTTTTTGTTCGAGTTAAGGTAAAAAAGTAGTTTTACAGTAGATGACATTGTGTAGCCATTATCATTCATGAACATTTGTGACTAGTTCATCTTCAATGTTTAACATAAGTAGCAGCAAGTTAACTGCTAAGTGTTCTGCTTAACAAAGCAAAGAAAGGATAAAGCACGTGGAGGACATTTTGAAGTTTGAACATTTGTTATGAGTTGCTGTGCTGATGTACAACGACGGCCTTCTGGTCACGTGCTTATATGGACATTTTACCTTGTTTTGGTGTCAGGGAACTCCCTCCAAAATTTGTACAAATATTCTTAGATTGCACATTTAACACTAACAGTGTTTAACTATAAACTTAACTCAAAATCAAATCATTTACGGACATATTATAGTGGGTTATCCTATTCTAGTGAAGAGTAGTTGAATGTTAAAAGAGATTAACTGAATTTGGCCATGTTGTAGATAGCCCACTATAAGTTATAAAAAGGGTTATAAACAAGAAAATCAAATTGAGTATAGAAACATCATTTTATATATACACATATTAATTAAGGATTTTACAATTAAAGTAATCCTTTTAGGATGGGTCCAATAGCAGTTAAAAGTTCATGACAATAAAATGCTGAAAAGAGAATTTGTGCTATGAATGTGGGGGGAGGGGCGTTGTAAATTAGGAATGTTTTTGATGTATCTGCTCCTGTAGTTTAGAGACAGGAAGAAGAAAAGGAGAGGGAAGGCCATAGTAAATCACTTGATGGTCAAGGGAAGTGCTAGATGCTTTCTGTATCTGTGGCAGTTTTGGTCATTTGCTTTCTGGTCCTGTGAGTGCAAACAACCACAATGTCTATGGACTTTTGTCCATGTTTCCTTGTAAGGAACTTACTGCCAAAGTTTGTAAAAAATTTTGATACATACCATATATATTATGCTTAAACCCCTGCCTTTTGAGCGGATGTAGAGATTTATCACTTGTTTCTTGTTTAGGATGGGATTTCTAGTTCATTCTAAACTCAAAAGTGTACTTAAAAGATGCGATGGATAAATTGTCGCCATTTTAATTTTGAACACATAGTTGTAATGTAGTTATATAAAAGAAATATTCCTAAAGATCTTATGTCAGTAAAAAATAAATTATGCAATATCAAGTGCAAACATTACAGAAAATTAATCCCAAATCTAACCAAAATTAATTCAATAAAACACTTTTTTCTGAGAGTTGATGCTTGTATAAAACATTTTCTTTCAGATTGGAAAGAAAAAAAATCTATACTTTTTATTTAAAACAAAATGACTATATTTTTCAGTGCAATTTTGAAATTCATCCTGTTGCTATTCAAAAGGGTTTTTTCTTTTTTATTATTAAATAAAGACATGTTTGAAAAATAAAGTTTAATGCCATTTTCAAATGCGAATCATTCTTAAAAGAATCCGGTAAATTTTTGATTTGTTCTCCGAAGGCCTTTACCCCACCCCCGTCAAATCTTTCCAAAACATCCTTAATTCCATGCAAATGTATATGCTGAACTCAAATCGATAACTGTTTATTGAAGAAACCTACCTTTTTTCATGTTATCGACCAGAAAAATATCTGACTATATCTCACCCCTTACCAAAGGTCTCATATCTAATTTACAGCTGAATGACTTGAGGTGTAGGATATTTATTTCAGCCTATTTACTTCCTTTGAGCAATTACTCCGCGATTTATTTGGTTTCGGAACTCAATTTCTGCATAGCAATTGCAAAAAGGAAGTAAAAAGGCCGAAAAATTGGCAAACTACACGTGAAGTCATTCTGCAGTGAATTACATTTTTGAACTGTGGTTACGGGGTGAGATAAACAGCGACAAGAAGTTCGATATTTTTCTGATCGTTAAACTGAAAGAAAATTAGATTTCATCAATAAACTATTATCGATTTGAGTTCAGCATTTACATTCGCACGGAAATAAGGATGTTTTGGAAAGATTTGACGAGGTAAAGGCCTTCGGGGAACAAATAAAAAATTTACCAAGAACTCCATTTTTTTTTTTTATTTCAGCAATTGTTTTAATTATTATTTTTTGTATGTTATAATTCCGAATTTCTGCCATTGAATACTCTTCTTCCATATCAGATAAGTAATATGATAATTCAATAACTTGAACTTCAGAATTTAAAAAAAGAAAACAACATCGAGTGCAATTAAAAAATATTTTAAGTTTTATAAAACATCAAACTGGTAGGAAAATAATAAAAACAGCAGTGAATTAAAACTACCATAAACAAATAAAAAAAATAATTAATTCTAGATTTTTTTCATGTAAAGAATGAAAATTTAAAAACTAATAATATTCTTAAAAACTGTTGGTTGAGGCTTTAAGGTTAATGTTGTATTTTCAAACCACCAATTTCTTGATTACTACACGCCTGGTAGTCCTGGTGTTCCATATTTCTTCAATATTTTTTTTTTAATTTTTCTGCACGTTTCTAAGAGGTGTTGAAGTGTATAGTTGTCCTACAACATAACCAACTACTGTGCATAAATAAACGTTATTTTCATTATGTTTTAAGCACAAAAGTAAACGTCACATTTACAAAAAAAATCCAGTATTAATCATAATCCTTTTTCATTTTTTTTTTTAAGACTTCGAATCACATTTAGAACAAATATTGTAATTTTAAGTTTTTTTAATTTGTTATTTACATTTTCTGTCTATGACACGTTCGCTCGTCAAACCCGAAAGGTTTGTTGTTGTTTTTTAAACATTGGCATATATTTAAAAATGCATAAAACTCTTACATGTAACTCAAAGTAGGTGTTACTGTTGCAGAGTAGAATGGAAGCGAAGGTTCCAACAAGCACGTGCTAAAAAAATAAAAAAGAGGGACAGCAGCAAGATTCAGGGCTGCTGTCCCTCTTAACATGTGAAAGACACGTGCCAACTGTGTAAACATCATTGTTAAATGTTAAATCTTAAATATCGATTTAATTATTCTTCTTCATTAAGTACGAAACGTCACAGTACATTTATCACGCGAAACATTGAAATTACATTGTTTTAAACTAAAGTCATTTAAATTATTAGTCACGTGATTCGACCGGCTTCATTTCATTCATTCATTCATATACTTAAGTTAAGTTTCACGACAAAATAAAAACATTTCTACATAAATTTTTTTAAAAATTGCTACGAACAACACTTGTCATTAAATTCACAATGCTTTCCTTTTATATATTGTTTGAATTTTGTTGATTAATTAAAAAATGTTTGTTAGTTCTTTTTTTGTTTTTTTGTCTCGTTCAAGTTTAAATCCGGGGCATCACAGATCAAAAAAAACATCTGTGCTAAAAGGTGTCAAAAGGCAAAATTCCTTTGAAAAAAAAAAAAAAAAAAAAAGATATTGGATTTAAAAAGTTGTGATTTTTGAAGATTTTCAAACTAAATTTTTTAATTGTGTGCAATAAAAGAAAGCTTATCTACGCACCTCTCCAAAAAAATATGTTTTTATTTTATTCATTTAAATTATAATTATTTAATTTATTTATTCTTTTGAAATCAAATGTCATTTTTTAGTTTTAAATTTTATAAATTTTTTGTGGCGCAGTGGATATCGGCTCGGAACGAAAAATTGGAGAGCCGAGTTGGAATTCCAGTTGAATTTCTTGCATTCACTTACTCACAAACACCCTTGGAAAAGGTAATTCGTCTCTTCCCTCCAGTTATGGGTTAGGACAGATTGGGTTCTATAGCCTTGGCTGGCAACCAGTCTACTGCAGATAGCAATGGTAACCTACTGCAGGATAAAATCTTTTGCCCAGTCAATCATGTCTTGAAAGAGACATGATCGCCCAAAGCGTGTACCCCGTATGGCACTTTTTAAGTCAGTTAACTTAAGTGACTTAACTGACAGTTTGCTATGTATTGTAAATTCATTACATGTGAACTGTAAACTGTTAAAAATTACGCACAAGAGTGCGCGATTTACACACAGCTTTTACGGTGAAATCAACTTGAAATACCAGTTCATGTACGAGACCAAAGTTAAGCTTGCTTAACTTAAGCAACGTCGAGCCTGGTTAGTACCTAGATGGGTATCGGAAAGCAGACTTCCAATTACCGTTGTTGAGTTATTGAATATATTCTCACTTACGCGCAAATACCCTAAGGAAAGGTGTGAATCTCCCCACCCCCATCCAGCTTATCAAATCGTTATCTCCCAACACACACACAAAAAAAATATTACAAACTAAAAATATTTTCTGCAAAAGTTTAAAAGGGTTCATAAGTCGTAAAAAACGAATCAATCATTTCATTATCATACCACGTGATAATTCATATTCTTAGAAAATCCTAAAGTTAAAATAAAATTAATAAGGCATAACCAACTTCTCCAGATGTTACTAAAATACTACTTAGAAATTTCAAGGGCCGCGAAATATGAACTTTTAAAAGTATATTCTAATTTATATTTTCCCCTTTATTATGATTTGTGGGGTGGCTTGGAGTAGGCTATCAATTTACAATGGATTTAACACAACAAACTAAGCCCCCACTTCGCCCTCTTAAAATTCTGACAATTTTAAAAACGGTTTTTATTCGTAATCTGCAGATACTTATCGATGGTGTAAAATTATTTCCACATAGCTTCACCAGTTTCATCAAGAAATCATTAGCAGCTTAAAAAAAAAATAAAATAAAGCGGGATACTACCTGCATTTCTCACTTCTCCACCCAGTGTGCTGTAGTGAGGCCACCCACGAGACCTTGTTCCTGAGCATGAGGGTGTTTCTTCCACCTCCATAAGTGACGGAATTTTATTTTCATTCATTCATTCACAAACAATTCAATGTGTTATTTTGTGTAAGCATACTAGCGTATTTTCTCTTTTGTTACTCATTTATACAGGGTGCATACCCTCCCACATTAAGTGGCAATGGTGTCTTTATCTAGCTCATGGTTTCCAAACGGAGAGGCGGAATGACTGAAAAAATGATTTAGAAACAATTTAAAAAATACCATATACCAAAAATTAATGATTTCAAAATACTATATGGATTACTAGCACGCACGAGTCCCAGTATAAAAATATTTATAATTATTGACTGATGATTTTATCATCGTTATATTTTTGCATTTATCAAGTATTAAAAATGTAACTAGAATCCGCAAATTGGAGAAGAGAGTTATCAATGATAATTTTTTTGATTTCTAATCCGCGTCTATCTCCGTTTTATCTGTTGTTGTTTTTTTTGTTTTTTGTTTTTTGTTTTTTTATGTAGTTGTTCTTGTTATCACATAAAATTTTAATTCCGAAAATATGTCCCGGGGGGGGGGGTGAATCACTGATCTAATATTTTACCATTATGTTGGAAATATTTTTGTCACACCCTAAAAACCAGAATATAAAATATAGCCTTGTTGAAATTATCTTCAATGTCCTTACCCGCGTCGTGTGAAGAATATTGTTAATGTGGCCACTGCCTTAGTCAAACGAGAAGTTTCTATATGGTGACTTTTCGACGTGATCATAAATGCGTCTACCTACTGCAATATTGTTCAGTTAAAGGATTTCTTTTTCTTTTTTTACTTAGAAAGGTGCGTTTCTATAGAACTTAAGTTCAATCAAACAAACTGTAAACAAATTAAATAAGGCAAATATTTTTTAATTTTTTTTTATGACTGCCTTCTCGTTATCAAGCATGGCCATCACACATCCCGGTGTGATTCACCGGTGCCTTGCATGGGGTCATGACCTTTACGCTTGTCTAATGATTTACCACAGACTCGGCAGTTATGATCAGTCCTGGCCTAAGCTGCGATGCCCAGAGACACCTGCCTTACCAGGTACAGTTCAGATCCCTTACTGCCAGCGTAAAGACTTGTCACAACAGTGTTGTGATTAATCATAATAATCATTAATAATCATGCTTTTTAAAAATCTACGATCAGCCATACGCACCACCCAGTAAGAACCCCCACCCCACAAAAAAAAGTGGAATGCCTGTGTACAATAAATCTTTTAAAGTGAATAATAATTGTGCACACTGTCAATTCCACTCACTAAACAACACAAGCACAAGAGATATGTGAAGAGAAGAACAACACCATCATTTGCTAGAGTTCCATTAGTTTGTTTTTCCTCTCCTGGGGAGATGTCCCAACAAGAACTAAGAAGTCTAACTCCCCCATACACACACACACACACACACACATAACTTAGCTAATAGTAAAATTTTAAAAAAATAAAAAATACGAAAGCGATAACTAAGTTTTTCTTTTATTCAAATTCTTTCTTAGAGGTTTACTAATAATAATAGATTACATTTTAATGTTCCCAATAAGTAAAATATTTTGGTGCCTTTCAAACGAATTCAAAAAACGAATATTTTTCTTTCCTACTTCAATCAAACTCAAACCTATTTAAATTCGTCCATATTGACAGATCTGTCAACACAAAATAATGCACTTTATTTTTTTTTAAATCTTTCAAAAATAAAATATAATTTAACGTTATTCGAGGAAAATTAGCTGATTAAAGCTTAATCTGAATCGAAATCAATGTCACTTTGTTTTAGTTTAAATGTAAAAGCATCATTTTTTTTTTAGCACAGAGTGGGTATGTTTCAGATGTTTTGAGTGATTTAATTGTCAGCTTGATGTTTGTTAAAAAAGCATTATTGAAAAATTGAGGAATGCAAAGTAAACATTAAACAAACATTTAAGCATTCTAATAAGTTTATTGAATTTTTGAGGTAATTTTATGTTTACACTACACACTGTACACAACCTTATATACGAAGACGCTTGTTGAGAAAATTATGAAATTAGTTTTATTATTATTATTTTTATTATTAACTCTTATTGTGGGATAATGACATTTATGGGCGACCGTATAAAAACAGACACGCTTTCGGCCTTACACACTCCAAAAATACAAAATTATTCATAAAATACGAGGAAGAATCGTTAAATTGTGATGTTTTCCATCAATAAATAAATAGTTTTTGTTTTTTTGTTTTTTAATTTAACAATATAATTTAAGCAGTACACTTAAATGTAAGATTTTAAATTTTAGAAGTTTATTAAAAAATTTTAAACAAATGAAATTCTTGTAAAAAAATTATAACTCGTCGAAAATAAGGCAATGTGACAATAACGTCTAATATTCATAAATTAAATAAACAAAAATTAAAAGCGTTTCTAAATTTTTAAAGAATACTTTTCTTTGCAATTTAATTCTTTTACCGTTCAGCAGAGTCGATTCGATTTTAGGAGGTCCTGTTACAGTTTAAACATTTTTGATTATTTAAATTTTAAATGTTCTGAGGATTTGTCCTTAAACTTTTAAACATTCACATTTCACAAATTTAAATACAAAGAATTTCACGAAATTTTATAAGTTTTTTTTTTTGTTTTTTGTTTTTTTAGATAAAAAATAGTTTGATGATCTCTCTCCTTTTAGTCTTTAAAAAGACACAAAAAATTTACGATAAATGAAAAATGTGTTATTTTGGTAGGGGGCAGTTCATGAAGTTTTTTTTTTTTGCTTAAGCGAATTTTAATATTTGGGAGTACTTAAAAATAAAATCGTTCTTAATTTTTTAACAAAAACTAATTTTGTTTTAGTGACTATTAAACAAATTTAAAACTTTTCTAAGTAAAAAAAAAAAAAAACGATATTGAGGACACAATTGAATAAATGGATATTTACAGTTTTAAGTTTAAGTAGGCGCCGCTTAGTTGGTTTTTTTTTGGGGGGGGTGGCACAAGGCTACGGGCACCTGCTTGCAAACCAACAGGGAACAACTTTTAAGAAAAAAAATAAATAAACTGTATTAGTTTTAAAATAAACATATTCCAATGTTGTTAAAATGAGATTTAAAGTCTTGTAAACTTTTTAAAATGTTATCTAAAAACTCTTTAATAAAAAGAAAAATTAAATTAGGACTTAATTCATTGATAAAAGTCTTAATTCAATTATTCAACAAATGATACACTGACAATTCGTGAATACTCGGCAATTTCCGTTAAACTCGTTTCATTTCATTTCTGCTCTCGATGATCTTTCACGTGCAAACAAAAATAAATGACAAAATAAAAATATACACTTGCATATTTTTTCCATTAATCTTATAGGTAGAAAATTTAATTGTTTTAATAAATGGTGCGTACTTGCTCTGTTTCTTATCAATAAATAAAAATTGTATTTAAAAAGTAACAGCTTCGGTAAACTCCGGAAAACAAACCTATATAGTATAAATTGTCACATTTCATTATCATCTGCTATACTGTTGGCAATACAATAAGAGAAAAATACACGATTCTTCCCGTTGTTGTCGTTAAACAAAAACAAATTGTTGTCTATTTAAATTAGAAGCTATTTTAGGTATATTAATTATATAAATAAAAAGAATTTAAGTTAAAAAGTTTTACTGAAAAATTATCGGGTTTTTCTTCCTTTTCCAATATTGCCATTCATTCATTTGGAGTTTTTGCACACATTGTGTTGTACACATGACTTGAATCACACAACACAGTAGTGAGTTGAGTAAACACATTTTACTTTTAAAAAGCATGTTTATAATTTTTTGCTAAAGCAAAAGAAAGTTATTTGGACATTGTAAAATAAATTAAATGAAAATTACATTACCTTAAAATAGTTGAAATATTCTCTCTCTTTCACATGTCATACTGGCTATGGACGGAGTAACATTGACTAGTAATTTTTTTTCTTAATGAAGACTGAATCAAAGGCGAGATGCAGCTAAAAAAAAGTGGGGTGGTCCTGGGATAGGTATTCCAAAGATGAGAAACATCCGAGTACAATTTCTGTTTATATGTATATAAGAATTAATTGATGGTTTGGTGACGAAAAGTAAATTGAAGAAAAAAAAAAGAAACAATTTTAACGAGTGTAAAATAACTGTTTTGGTTATCCAACTTCTTAAAGCGGGGAAAACCGGTATCGAATCTTCTTTTGTCGATCTACTGTAGAAAAATAACAGTAGAATGGTGATTAGAGTTATTTAAAAGTAAGGGGGATAAAAAGCTCCCACTAGCGATCTTGCTCCAGTCCGGAGAAAACACTTTTTAAAACTCTCACAAATGATCAACATTCGTTCATATTCTCTTCTCTATTTTTTTTTCTTTTTTTTACTGACTCTACCTACTCCCCTAATAACTCGCGTTTAAATGTTACTTTATCTTTTCCCCCTCTCTATAGTTTAATTCTTTTTTCTTTCTTCTTTTTCAACGAGTGAATACGTTCATAACTCCTCCCGCCTTACTACATTTTATCTCCCTTACCTCCTCTTGGATTTTAAGATCACCATCACTCTTCTTTTTTTTTTTACTATCACTTTGCCTTTCTCTCCTGAAAATTTCACCTTGCTCTTCTTTCTTATCTGTTTAGTACGCCTACTGTTTATTTTATTTTTTCTCAGTCAAAAGTGAAAAAAAAAAAGACTATACGCGGGTAAATTTTAAAGATGTAAATATTAAGGACAATTATTACATTCACCTCTCTACCAGAACTAGAACAAAAATACTTCTCTAGTAGCAGTACTACTAAAATACAAATTACAAATTGTCCTATATCGTTTTTTACAATATATACATTTTTTTCTTTTTCTATTCTTCGTTATTTAAAGATGTCCAATAATTGTCACCTTAAAATAGCTTCTCATCTCATTCAACCTAATTTTACCTTTTTAGTTTTTTGTACTCATATTTTTAAAGACTCTAAAAATAGAATTTCCTTATCCCAAAAACGTTTTCACCGCTTCTACAAACAAAAAGCAAAAAAATTATTATTGCTCGCCCTTTTTGAAACTACATTTTTATTTCCATATCTATTTTTTGCCTTGATTTTCCTAACTCGGTAATTTTCATTAATTCTCGTTTTTAAAGCAATTAATCACAAAAATAAAGAAAGTGTTTCAAAGATTATAATATTTTAACAATGTAGGTAAAAAAACTCATTGCGGTAGTTAAATGAGTTTGACCATAATTTTGATTTAAAAACTGGTACTTCATTTTTATTTATTTTTTATATTAAATATATATATATATATATATATTTTTTTTTTTTTTTTTTCACAGTGGTGTTCACGTTAATAAGATAACGGTTAACCCTAGTCTTGAACATGTTCATTTTTTTGTAGTGATTGGGGAAACATCTTCTTGGGAGTCGGTTTTACAGAGCAGTGGTTCGTGGGGAGAATTCGCTCGAGTATAAGTTACTTCTCACCAATGGAATGCAGAGGGAAGGAGTGTGGTTTGCTACAATGTGGGAGGCATAATGGGTCCTAAGAACTGGCGGAATTAAAGAATGCGGTTCGTCTTAGCACTTTCCGTGGAAGTAGAGGCTTGCCTCATCCCGTCTGTGAGAGAGGGGTTGCTAGGAGGAAAATAATTTGTCATCGACAAAGTCGCGAAGATAGTCGTCTTAATAGCATTATAAGTTCATGGGCAAACCAGTGGGCTGGGGCACGGTATCGGAGATCGTGGCTGGGGCCTCTAAGATCAGAAACAGGAAGTTACCTCCTTCACAGTTTAAAACATAATTACATATGCGCAATAGACTACGCATTACTTCCGGTTGAAGTTAATTAAATACAATCCTAAAAAAATTATATTGACTAATAAGAAATTGTTGTAACTGCACAAATATGAAAGTATATCAACAAGTACAAGACTCACACGCTGCATGAAGTAGAAAAAAGGTTGAATGTTCATTAAATTGGCCTTGTGCCAAACATAACCGAACTCCCTTGAACTTAAGATTATCAGAAGGTTGAAAGGTTGAAAGAATAAAGTATTTCGTTTGTATGTTTAAATAGAAATTTATTGACAGAACAGAATAACATCAATTTGTAAGAAGTGAAATTACTATGTAAATGTTCAGAGAAAGTCTACTTGCGAAATCTGGTTTCGACTTTTTCGTTAAGCACATGGTCAATCTTTTTTTCTATTTGCGAAAATCCAGGATTTCACACGTCATTGTGAATTTTTGTAAAAGTGAAGAAGAAAGTTGATTTTAATTAATTTCTTATCCTCTACATATTTACTGTTCATTGTCAGCTGATAAAGAATCCATTCCAGGGCATGTTTTATTTCCTCGAAACCCCCATACGGAGCATAAACAGCATCAAAATGTGCTGACCAACGCTTGACACAAAATATTTTCCTAGAGATGACGTCAATACATTCAAGCGATGAGTTGAACCAGCAAAAAATGAAAACAGATGCTGAACAAAGTCAAAGAATTTTACTGTCTGTAGACAACATTTACCAATTTCAGGCTGTGTCCAGCACAGCACAGAAGGTATAAATGACTGTTGTGGATTCCGGGTGAGGAACCACACATAATAATGAACAACAAAAACAGATGTTTGAGATAGAAAAATAAGTTATATTAAACGTAAAGATACAAACTGGAACGCAGATTAGTAACCCAGAAATACGATTAGTAAGGAATATATATCTACAATTCTTTGAAGTGAAGCCGTGCTAGAATTAGTATGTCCACATCGGCAACTGACGGGTGATGTGTAATACTATTCTGTCTGACTGGAGCTCAGGGCTACTCTGACTACTGACGCGGTATTCTCTGTGAAACTTCGGTATCGTTCGGTAACTCTCGGTATCTTACGGATCTCATCGGTTCTTACGGATCAGATCCTGATCTGACTATAGCAGGAGTATATGTATACTCAAGACGAGTCCATTATCATAGAAAAAGGAGAGATCCCACAACAATGATCAACTCATTGAGTTGATGAATGCAATCCAAAATATCGCCCAGACATATTTGAGGCGTTATCGTATGACTAACAGTAGTTTGATAGTGGAATTTTGTTTTCATTAAGGAAATCCACAACAGTGTCTGTTAGATTCTTTGATCTTTGAGAAAAGATGGGGATGAATATCAAGAAATGTTCCACAGGCTCCCAACCTTTAATGTCAGTCAGTCAGTTAAGTGCCATACGTGATAAATGCTTGGGCGATCATGTCCCTTTCGAGACATGACTGATTGAACAGAAGATTTTTCCCGCAGTAGGTTGACATTACTTTCTGCAGTAGACTGGTTGCCAATCAAAGCTACAGAACTCAATCTGTCCTATTATTTAACCCATAACTGGAAGGAAGAGACGGATTAATACCTTTTCCAATGGTATTTGCGCGTAAGTGAATGCAATAAATTCATTTGAAATTTGAACTCGGCTCTCCGATTTCTCGTTCCGAGCCGATATCCACTGCACCACAACGCACATCGGACAGTAAATGTTAGTTGATGTGTGAGATGTCTGGAGTGAAGTCTACACTTATTGAATAATACTTTGACTTCTTCAAGGATAGAACAAAAAAAACTGTTATCCTTATCCTGTTATCCCTCGCAAATATTTGCAGATAAATATTATGGATTCTATTTCCCACGATTTTATATATTTTGTGATATTCTTCCAAAAAAGGGTCAAATTCCCTCAGCAGCTTTAGTATAGCTAAGTAGTTTTTATTGACCCAGTTATCTGATTTTCTCCACGAAATGACGAACCTCTGGAGGCAAGAAAACGAATTACAGAAACCACACGTGTCTACACTTTACACTAATATTTCTATTCTGATCAATGTTGCTTAAGTAGTAAAGAATCCACACTTCCAGTTTCTTTATGCTTTATCAAATATGCTGTCATGCACTTTCGATGTTCTTCTACATTTTCATGTTCTACAGCAACATTGCTGTGCTCCCAGTCATTGAACCCCGATGTATCAAGGGTAGATTCTTTCTTGGACAACAGGCGACATATAAAGCAGTACAAACGACCTTGGGATGGTGAAGAGAGTAGCCATTCACATTTAACACACTCGGCAATCTGCATTTCAGTTTGAACACATTGTTCAATAAATACATTGCTTTCATATTCTCTACTTGTTGTGAATTGTTGTGGCGAAACTTCGCCGCAAAATTGTAGTGACCGGTTTTAGCTGAGAGTAAGAAACGGAAAACAGAAGATAGGTTCAAAACAGTATATTAGTAAAACAAGAACATATATACAACGTGTTAGTAATCAGTAAATAGAAATAAATGAGTTCGAACGATACAGTTACGCTGCTTATTGCCTGAATAGTAGCTGGCTTTAATTACCATCTTCCGGAAGTCACGCAGGTAATTGTATATAACAAGAGGAAGAGTTCATTCCTCGTAGGAGGGTACCATAACACTCCTCCAGTTGATTTATACACTTCGCGTGAGTTTGAAAGGTTGCTATCATGATTCTGACATGATGAGGTCTCACTACGAATCCAGTAATTTATTGTGTTACTATCATTAATGTTCTTTAACCCCGGATCCGTCTCTTGGATTTCAAACTCTTTTAATGTTACAGATTTGCAGGTTTCCTTTTATCAAATGTCACCAGCAGCAGCAACAGGTAATGATGGTATGTTTGCTGAAACTGGGTGATTGGGAGCAGGAATGGATGTAAATATGGATGCTATATCTGAAGGAACAGTACTAGTGATTGACATTGCTGGAGTGGATGCTGATGTGAATCCTATATGTGAAAGGATGGTATGAATGGCTGTCGTTGCACCTGTGTAGAGCCACGATGTTAATTTTAGAAGTTTTCATATTATCTCCTCCTCTTTTGCAGCTCTCTTCTTTTGTGCTCCGCTCAAAACAACACGTTTCATTTCTGCTGAAAGGGTTATTCACCTGGAAATATATATCTAAAAAAACTCTAAAGAGAAATATAAATTACTTTCTTTGTTGTTATTTCTGTGAAATAAACATCGAATGAAAAAAAAATTGTTTTAGTTAAGACAGCTAAATTGCTGTTTTTATTTTTAAATAAACAAAAAAGGTTACAACAAGCCCCCATTTTCTCACGATTGTGAGAAAAACGAAAGAGAAAGGAAGAAAAGGAGAATATAGAAATATTATCAACACTAGAGTTTTATAACAATAATAATTATTTATTTACAAAAGTAAAGATATAAATATTTTACAAGTAAACATTCCAAAACAATATTGATTCAGTCTAGCGGAAATTTAATATTTAAATCAAATCAGAGAAAAAATAAAAAATAATATTGTCTCTAACAAAAGGTCAACAGTAGTTTTGATCACAAATATTAAAATATTGAAACGAGAGTTTTGCCGGCGAGTCTGTGTTAGAACAGTGCGAAGATTGATCGTCGGGAGTCAGAATTTTTTCGTGATAGCGGAATTGTCTGCAAGTGAACTGAACTGGCGAGACAAACCAACCCTTTCATTTATATAAGTGGGCGGCTTCTATATCAAAAGTTACATTGTCCAACTTACTTTTTTTTTCGAGAACCAACTCAAATGAAATGGATCTTTCAATTATGACATGTATTTGCACCAATCGTGTGGCTTGTATGAATTTTTTTTAGTATTTCCTAAAAAGGAGCTTTTGTAACACAAGTCACTTAACATACACAGATTACCATGGAGTCCCTATACTTGTGCCACCTAACCCCGGGCTAGAGCTTTTCGGACTCATTTGTTAAGACGGCTCTTTGTAGAGACGCTTTTGGAGTTTCCGGAGTTTGAGTTTTGTTTAACGGCATATCAGCGGGTTATTTAATGCCAAAAAGGTGGGGTTTTAAAGGTATTTTTTTAATGTTCAGTTATAGTAAAAAGGTTGATGTAGTTAGATTTTGATGAAATTTTTTTTATTATTTTAGAAATTTGAAGATGCTGTTGGCTCTTTTCAATTGGAGTAGATAGACTAAACTATCGCCCGGTTCACACTCCACCCACCTCTATTGTACAGGTGTAGAGGCTCATCCCTTGTTCCTTGTTCAGGATGTGGTTTCCGGCTTTCTTTTTTCCAATCTTTTCACTGTCACATAGCCCCCTGTACATCAGTAGCGTTACCACCTTGCTCGGGGTGATATGATTAAAAAAAAAAAAAAAGTTGTGTATTCAAAAATATATTACTGGTAATATATATATATATATTTTTTTT